>JAODKE010000088.1:1362364-1398652 GCA_026779605.1 Mormyrus hasselquistii
GCAATCTTTTTTTGTACTGTCCCAGTCCTTTTATGTAGCACCATGGTCCTGGGGAACGTTATCTCATTTCACTGTGTCCTGTACCATGTATATTGTTGAAATGACAATAAAAGCAACATTGAACCTTGAGCCTTGAAGAATGCTGTCATGCTGTAAGGCGCAAACAGTCTCACATCAACACTCACTAGTGATCTGAGTAGACTTCTGGTGTGAAGCGCTTTCCAGCTGAATTTCAAGCTCATTTACCCTTGAAGCTGGAACAATGAAAACCAGGGAAACAGACACCATGTGAGATAGTCAAAACAAGATCCATATGTGTAAAATGGAGCTGATTCAACAGTGGGAGACAAAATGATGCGTCATGAACCATTTGCTGTACCTTTTCACCCCACTAGATGGTGCTCTTGATTTGCTTTGCGGCATGCTCTGTGCACCTTTTTTCAACACAGAGCATCATCTAGTGAGGTTCAAGAATATGGCAAATGGTTCATGAAGTGTCATTTCATCCATCACTTCCAAAGAAGAGCTGGAAACCTCAGACGGCATCTTACCCAGTTGAGAATTTTTAGCATAACTTTTGGCCAGTAGATCACCCTTCTCCTTCAGTTCCCCAAGAAGCCCTGTTTGACACAAGCATAATTTAAACAGGTCATATACAACATTAATAGTTTTTATACCTGCATGCAGGCAAGATATATCTCACCATTGTACTTCGTCTGTAGCTGCAAGTTCCTCTCACTCATAACATTCAGTTGCTTCTGCAGTTCTGTGAAACAGACGTTTTCCCAAAGAGTCAATACACGGGCGTCTTCTGAGAGATGCATTCATGTGCATCTCATGTAGAAAGGCAATGCTCGTTAAAAAAGGAGAATGGAGAGAGAGCCTGAAGCTGACATAAGCTGTGATGAAGAGCGGAAGACGAACAGCGGCACCATTAAAAGAGCGACAGAGAGGGCTGTGCAGAAGTCTTAGGCAGTCAAAGGAAATGTTGAAATGTTTATCTGGACAGTAAGTGTATATTTGCTCAGAAAAAAACCCTACAAATTTAACATTAGAAAATATGCAAATAAACAGTAACACAATGAAAACTAGCAAGAATTTCTTCTGTTCTTAAAAAAATTACTGATATCTTCTTGGATGGCTAGATGAACACAGCTTCAGGTCCCAAACCTCTCCTCAGGGACACCTCAGCCATTCCATGTATTTGTTAAATCTTACTGTCATCTCACTTAATTAACTTAATGAGTTTAACGTGATGAAATACTGATTAGCCAAACATGGTATGCTAAATGGTCGATACTAGGATGACATGAGGGGAGGTTTTGACGCACTGACACAATTCGAGAGACATTCTTTCACTCCCCCAGACTTCTGCACAGTACTGTAAGTAGAGGGAAGTAGAAGATCAGCATTTAATTCTGCTTAAACAGTAAACTTTGGAAGCTGATAGAAAACAGTTACTCACCAGCAATGTGAGCAGTGGCATTTGTATTTTGGGATTCTAAGTGTAAGTCTGATATTGTTTTCTGCAATCCAACAATTTTCACAACTGCAAGGTCCAAAGTTTGAAAAAAGAGAAAGATGTCAGAGCCTTGAGCCTATTTCAGGTACTGCAAATACCTGGCTGACACTAGATGTCATTCTATTGCGAAGAGCATGACAGTCATCTCACCTCTCCAATGAACCTAGGTCATCGTACCTTCTCTGGCCCTGGTCATCACAGATGGTTTAAACGACACACCAGGCATTGATCCCAAATGCCCAGTGTAGACAGCGCATTCTCACCAGTAAAATAACTAGTCCCATTTCACATTTTTTTCCCCTGTGCTGCTCTTTGAGAGGTTTAACCCACTTACGCATTTCAGAATTTCTGCCTTCGCTGCGTCTCAGTTGCATCAGAGCCTCCTCAAGTTCCTCTTTCTTGTCTGTGAGCCTCTTCTCAAGTCCTGTGACATGCATCAGAAATATCAGGTGCTGCTGTGTCTTCACAAAGACAGCCAGCTTTGGGATACAGGATGCTGCATTCGAACAATAGCGGCATGTACTGCGGGTCCTTTATACTTTCGTGAGGACTATGGTTCATCCAAGACAAGTGACAGGTGATCAGTAATACCCACCAGCGTCCTCACCAGGCACTGACTGGTTTAAGGATTGTCTTTGCAGCTCTCTCACAATACTCTGCAGGAAGTATATCTTCAGAACTGAAACCAAAAACATTGTTAATCCATTTCGGTCTGGCCATAGAAGAAACCACTGCTAAAATGTACTGAATTAATATACAAATATTATTCAATTCCATGCATGTCATAGCTCTGTTGTCAAAATTCTTAGATATTACTGCAGAAATAAATAGTCGTACATATTTTAAAGTGTGGCATACAGGAGTCGTGTGACAAAATACCTGAGAAATTTAGTCTGACAAATATGGTGAATGGCAGTCAGATATTTTCAGGTTTCAGATACTTACAGACTTTAAAAAAATGTTTCTTCCTAAACAACAGTGTGATCAAATACTGGAGTTCAAACGCTGTGTCATGTTTGTGCTGTAGTGATACTGAGCCAATGGCCAGAGACTTCACTATACTGTAGGTTTTCCTTACTGCTGCATATGACCCTACCTCAGGAGCAAAAAACGTGTCTGAGGGTCCCCAAGAACCAAGTGTGCAAATGCTAACTTAGCTGACCCAGGACTGGAATAAATAGCTAGCTAGCCTGGTTTCCAGCAAGCATTCCATGAACTCACCCAGTTTTGTATCATCAAGGCCGCCGTCGTTCAGCTGATGCATTTTCTCTTCCAGCTGATTTAAAGTGTCTTGAAGGAATAGAAACTTACTGTAAGTTATCATTGTCTCTAAGAAATTCCTATTTAGATTATCAAAGTAAGAGTACAAGGAGACACAACATCCACATATTTTCACTGTACATATACTATAAAAAAACAAAAAAAAAACGATGGGCTTGGAGAATCACTATTACCTGATATGGCTTGTTAATGCATGATTGACTGAAATTCATTTAATAAAATATCTACAAATGTAGAGAGTATATAAAATATCGTGACACACTAAATATTGAACAAAGAGTTTGACAAATAATCCTGAAATTTAAAACCTTTTTGTTATGACTCCAGCTCTGGTTTCTTTATATTGTAAGTAAATACATGCTATACTATTTTTTATAGTTTTATTGGCATTTCCTCCTACACTGTTGTTATTTGTAGTCACTGGAATATGAACATGTGACGCAAGAACATGAAGCCAATGGGGGAACACCTTAATTTGGGCCTGAGAAAGAACATGTCCTCACAGTTTGTAACTGGAATATGGAATATTTCCAGTGTAACTGGAATACCCCCCTGAAGGAGCAGTGCAAGACCCTAGATTCCTTCAAATCTGAAATTGACAAAATCCCGCCAAGTTTATATCATTAGTTGAATTCCCTCCAAGGAAGCTTGATGGGCCGAATGGCCTCCTCTCATTTGTTGTTGGGCTAATGTAACTGACACACATCAATGTCACATGGAAGGTTAGTGAACTACCTTTGGACTGGCAAACAAGGCTGGTGACCCAGCTTTTAAAACGGGAGATCGGAGGTTGTGCTTCAGCTGGACAGACCTTCCAGGACACACTTGTGTGTTTGGATGCTGAGTGTGAAGCAGTGGAGATGATTATTAGTACTTCTACATCTGAGACTATGGTGCTCTCTGGGAAAATAGTACTTTGCTCCTTCCAGGGAAGGGGAGAGAGTTTGCTCTTGTTCAAAGAATTTACGTACCACTCAGTCTTGTTCATGAGTGATGGTGGGAAGGAACATAAGATTAACAGGCAGGTTGTTTTGGTGACTGTGGGCACTGAGGAGGTTGGTGGAGATCAGTTGTAAGGTGGGACTCTGGGTTTTACATGTCCCTGTCTTTAACTTTGATCATAAGTTCACCTAGCTGAAGTGAGGTTTCTTGGCAGGGATGCTGTGTCACAGACGTTACAACATGGCCGGTCATCTCAGTAGGGTTAGAACATGATGCTAAGGATGCCAAGGTTGAGGTTTTTCAGCTCCATGTGGGCCACACTTGACCTTTTAGGGCAGCGTGCAGCTCAGCCGGTTATGACTCTGCATCATGACCGGAAGGTTGCTGGTTTGAAACCCACGGCTGCAATGATGCTCTTGGGCTCGTGAACAAGGCCCTGAACCCCAAATGCTCTAGGAGAGCTGTGACCCCCCCCCCCCCTTTGCTCTTACCTGTTTGTGTGTCTCCTGCTAAGTAAAATGGGGCAGGCAAAAAGGGAATTTCCCTAAACACAGTGCTTGGCGCATGATAGAAGAACGTAACTCTCACCTGATAAATTTTTTGAAATCTCTTCATCGGGTGTTTTTGCCTCAAAGTCCCATATTTTGCTCTGCAGATCCAGTATCTGCAAATCTGCACAGCACACACAACAGTTCATTTTTATTTTTTTTAAAAAAATCTAGTTTTCCTGACATCTCTGATCCCAGCAGCAATTATTCACTGACGTTTTAGTTTTCGTTTTTGTATACAGTAAAAAAAATTAGGTCTCAGGAGCCAGACAGTGTCACGTTTGAACAAACCCTTGAAAACAGAAAATAGCTCACACAGGACGTGATTTAACTCAAGGTTACTGCACTTGGTTTTCAGCTGTTCAAGTTTTGCTTTCAGTTCTTGTTGTAAATCTGTAAGACACAAAAATAAATAGTTCAAAAGTGGCACTCTGGGAATAATGGTGTTGTATTTGTTTGATATTTGGTATCATATAAAAAAATCAGGCAGAACTATTATAATTATCAGCGCTAAACACTACATGCTTTACCTTGTAAGACTCAGTACTACATTTGATATTTTGCCAAAATCTCATTTTATTGTAATATCTAAAATTATGGTTTATCCTGCTCAATTTTAGGGACGTGCACTTTCCCCCTGAAAATATAGCGTGCAATATTATCTGAAAGCATGTATATCTTAAGCATATGCTTGAATGTAGGCAAACTGGCAGCAAAAGTATTGTGAAGAAGGTGCTGGTATCGTACTGAGGATCTCAGGTGATGTTTTGGACTCGATCTGGGCCAGTTGGGTCTTAAGTGCAAGAATCTGTAGAACTGAAAGAAAAAGAAAAACAACAAAATCTCCAGAAAGCCGACGTCATATGACAACCAAGAAAATTGACAACCGAGAAAATAAGAATATTTTCATTTACATTAAGCTTCTGTTTTCAGTGTTTGATTATGCGGCCTTTGCACATTTATATTACAATACAAAAAGTACCTACCCATCTGATTTTCTGCACATTTGTTTATTTTTGACATGAATTAAATTAGCGATGTTGATGTTCAGGATTACTGCTATTAGAGTTATTGTTGTTATTGTTTTTTATTATTATTCTTTTACCTTTGCGTTTTCAGTAAACGGAAGATTGAAATTAAATGAAAATGGCCGTGTAACTTACTCAGTTTACTTGTGTCATAGTCGTCCTCATCCAGTTTGCTTATCATCTGCTCCTGTTCATTCTGAAGTACTGAGGGATTCAGAGATATTCCTCAGGTGGGCTTTTTACACATCGTATACACATAGTCTACACCAGGAGTAGGCAACCCCAATCCTGGACGTCCGGTATCCAGCAGATTTTTCTATCCTACCTGATGAGTTACTATCTGCCTGAGATCAGGTTTGGTTCATCAGAAACCGAGTTAGATAGAAAACCTGCTGGATACCGGCTCCCCAGGATCAGGGTTTCTTACCCCAAGTCTACTCTTAGGCTTTGGACAAAGAAAACACACCCTGCTGCTATTGTTTATACTTGTCAATTGGTGTGACTGAAAGAATCTGTAAGCATAACACTATAAGCAGATATATTCTTGGAGTACAGTTGGAGTAGAGAGTAGCCGGAACCGGGCCTTGTTTTTTAAAATAGTGGTAGTGCAACCAGGACAGGGTTAAGCACACTTGTGGTGGAGCCTCACAGATTAGCTGCTCCCTGATAGTTTGTACCAAGGTTCCACCGCAGACATTCTCATTATTGTAAACGAAGCTGCTGGATGCTGAACGAGCAAATTCTGATGCAAGCCGATGCTGTCATATGACACTCACAAGTGATCTGAACAGTAGTCTGGTTCATGACCCATTGCTGTAGAAATACCGCAAAGTTGTGCACTTCAATTACAGTTACACCTGGAAGGGACAGACATAAATGAGCAGTCACATGACTTGTCACGTGACTCATCACATGAGGTAGTGCTACAGAACTCCTAGGGACACACCACTCACCCTTTTTATGAATGTTGGCCATATTTGTGTCCAGTTTTTTTATGGTTTCCTGCAGTTGCTGCTGAAGAACTGAAAGACACAGAGAGATTATATGGGGACTAATCACACTGCCTGTCGACTTGTTTTCAGATGTTTTCAGAAATGCTTTAACACAACACTGCAACAAAAGAGTATATAGATGAACTATATTACATTTAAAGCAGTTTGTATCTGGCAATCTAAATGGAGTTTGTAATTAGAAGGCAGTCTTTACATAAAGAGGTGTTCGGGTACTGAACACATAAAAAACCATTCGGTGTCTGTTTGGACACCATTTGCTGCTCCGTAAATGAAAGTGGCCTTAAATGTACTTGACTCGTTTGGAAAGACAGCCATGAAATGGTGATGTTTGCTAGAACTCACCAGAAACCTGGAATGTGGCTTCTTGGTTCCTCTGGCTTAAAGCAGACTGCAGTTCTGCTACCCTTATTGCTGGACAGAATATGGGGAATAAAAATGTGTCTCAGTTGTAGAAGGACTCACATGTGTATCCGGTAATACTTTACTAGATGGGGCACAAATGATGCAGTGTTATGCTATTACTTATGTATTAATTAACCACAAACTAAGTCTTAGTTACATACTGATCTCATGTTTATTTATCATTCATGAAATTTGACTTATCTCAAGAAATTACAATGTCCATGAATTCTATAAATCTTATTGAACTACTGAAGGAACAAGTGATGAATAACAAGTTAAATACTGATCTTGTGTTTGTTCATATTTAATAAATCATGATGCATCTTTTTTCTTAAGTAGCTGCTGTATTTGCTTGTCATTTGTTCTCTTGTTTTTGCTTCAGTAGTTTAACTGAGTTACTAAGTATTCGTGACTCCAGTGTCATTTGCGTATACAGTGGGTATGATTCTCCCAGGAGAGCTGTGTCGATATTCCGGAAGGCTCTCGTTCTCACCTAGTATGGAGTTCGTTTGTTGTTGGTGTTGTAGTTTATTTATGCTATCTTCCAGTTTCTCCCTTAATTCTGAAATATATTTAGATATCAGTAGATGCTGGAACTGACCGTTAATGGTAACCAATAATATGAAGTGCACATTCACGCATTATACAGAATCTGTCTGACATAGCAAATCATAACTTAATTACAACCTTAATTACAAAACATATTATCAAAGGATTCATTAAAGTGTGAAACATAAAAATAACCAGATATCATTGTTTTACAGTACCATATTTGATATTATTTTAAAGACAGTTCCAAAAAAAGTAAATTTACCTGTGCAATGCTCCATCTGTACATTCTAAATTAAGAGAAAAATATTTGTAACAACAAATGTGAGTAACTACACAAAATATATTGAAATAGAGAAAAAAATCTTACAGATTTTTCCAAAATTAAAACATCGATTAACACATACAAAATTTGTGATAAAAGTTGTGGCTAAATTCAGATTAATTTGAAAGCAAACAAGCCTTGCAGGGGATAGATACTCTGCTCCATTAAGGGATAATCCAACAAGAAGCCAAACAAAACCCAAGAAATGTGCAGAACCAGCAAAGCTCTTAACGGCATTGACCACTGGTGAGTACAGACGGTTACAGCGATAATGCTAACCAAGAGTCACTCAGGACCAATTTAGAGAAAAGGCTTCAGCGATAAAGTGAAGGACCGCTTCATTGAGGGCTTCGTTGTTGATCCTTTTGTCCTTGCACAGTTATAGACAAGTTTTATGAATTGTACAGGTACAATAAAGTTTGAGAACTTACTTCATTAAACATCACAGTTGCATTCCCTGGATGGGAAATACGTACGATTTTGGGACTGGTCCGCCGCTGTCCCCTGTAGATGCCTTCCAAAACTATTTAATGGATCTTTTTAAACTTCGCAGAGGTATTGTATTGCGTTCATTGCTAAACTGGAACTGATTACATTTTCAAACAGATTTCCCAAAATTTGACGGACAAAAGCACACAACTTTTATTCTTGTGAATGCCATAAGTCAAAAAGTATTTGATGGATCATAATTCTGCTCCAAAAGTTGACAAATTGCCCCAAAGTGAAGCAGCAGCGCCGTGTGGCAGCAGAGAAAGGAAACGGTAGAAGAGACTTGGTCTTCTGAACACTGTAACTCCAAAAGACATCTTTTGGATCTTTTACAAACTTTGCAGGAATACTGAAGGTGTGCCAAACTGAAAGTGTTCAAATTCTGAGACAACTCACCAGAAAACTGAAGCAGTGTTGCATAGTGACAACAAAAAAGGGTAGTGTCAGACCTTTGATCCCATTACCACGATAGCTCCAAAACTATTTGACAAATCTTTCTTAACCTTTGCAAGCATGTTGTATGGGTGAAGATCTGAACCTGATCAAAGCTGAGACAAACTGCATAAAAATTGAAGCAGTGCCACATAGTGAAGACAAAAAGAAAGGGAACTCTGACATTTGATCTTGTCAGCCTGATAATTCAGAAATATATTTCTCTGGTCTTTTCCATACTTTGCAGGCACACTGTATGGGTGGAGAACTGGACCTGATCATTTTTTGAGATAAAAAGCGCCAAAGCTGAAGCAATTGTGCTTAATGGCAGGAAACATAAGCTTGAGTGAATTTGTAACTGTTATAACTATTATTACTCTGTTTGAACTTTGATGGATCTTATTACCACTTTACAAAAACATTGGATAAATGGCCTCCTACACAGTAAGCTTCACTTGTGTATCTCATAAAGAGAGTGAGTACATGTTTAACCATTCAGAACGTGAGTTCGGTGTCTGGCAAGATAGTCACTTGTTCTCCAATACTCCTTGTTGTTTTGTGGGTCAGGTAGTGGTATACTCTAAGTGAATGAAAGAGCCAAGAGTTACAAATACTTTGATTTGTAAATACTGTTGTTATTGATTGTAGCTAATGCCATGTATATACTGTAATAAAATAACTTATTAACTTTATTTTTAATTCTTTTTTTGTATTGTGCTAAACCAGGGGTACCCAACTGGCAGAGCCCTGTGTACCTTAGTTCTTTTCCTGTTCCACCATAAATGATTCAGCTCAAGAGCTGTGTGGTAATTAGCACAAGCAGTTGAATCAGGTGTGTTAAATGAGGGGGACCCAAAAATGTGCAGGGCTCCGCCCCCCCAGGACTGGAGTTGGGCACCCCTGAGCTAAAGGAACACATCAGTGCAGACTTCTGGGAAATATGACAATTAAAGTCTGCATCTCTTGTGGACCCGGGAGTGATGAGGGTGGCCTCCCTTATTTTTTAAGATCAAAAGGGGCAACCCTAGTGAGGCTTGGCAGTTTGATCGGCAGAAGTGTGGAACTTCCATTGAGCCGAACACACCAACATGGTGAGGAAAAACTGTGAGATTCTGAAAAGGCCGGCTGAAGCAATTTCATTCCTGGGTTAACAGGAGCTGGCATATAGCGGACACGATAAGAGTGAAAACTCGAATTGCGAAGGAAATTTTAAATGTCCTTTCCCAGTGTTCTGCCATTTGCTGATGTGTTCGCATTGCAATATAATGTAGAACAATAATCTATGGCTGTGTAGCCAACTCATTAAAATAAAAGGCAAATTCATACAAAAACTAAATAAATATGTAAATAGTAACTAAATAATCACAAAAGTATCTGAAAGTATTTCCAAAAACAGCTGTATTTCGGTGTTTGAAAATCCGGACGATAAAATTTAGCCAAACTCAGTTCTTTTAATAAAAGCTGATCGAAAATTCTCTTGGGGTCTGAACTACTGTGACACTATTCCATCTTTAATACTACACTATGCAGTTACTCAATCTTCTCATTTTTCCCATTTGAAAACTTCAAATTTCAAATATAGACAGAGGTGGAAGTTTCAGGTCCAAAAAGTAAAAATTGAAAAGTTTCAACCAACCTGTTGAATACTATATATGACTGTGACTTTTTATGCTCAAATGGTTAGATGAAACAAAATCCTAGTCAGGATTTTTACTTTCTGGACCTAAAACTTCACCTCTGAATATAGAGTTCTGTGTAAGTAAACAACAATGACTGCAGTTGTAATAACAAAGAAACCAGCATGAACGACTTCATACGGCTTGCTCAAAGACACTTACCTCTCTAAACACGTGTTCTGTACCTGAGTGTAAAACATTAACCTATAACGGTAGAAGAGAATGCTGTTATTTTGTTGTCATATCATTATCATTGGCTAATGAAATATGTTTGATGAGTTTCATTTCTATGATATTCAATCATTATTAAGAGGTTTTCAGACCGAACGCGGCACGTGCGGCACTCGTTTGCGCATCCATTCAAAAATACAAGTTTGCGCTCAATGCGCTGCGCTGCCTGCGGGGTGCAGCGCAAAAAATAGGCGTGGTTTGCAAAACTCTCCCGTCATTACGTTGTTGAGTACTCTGTGTCTGCGACTCTTAATACGCAACTGGTTGGTTGATACAAAATCTTGGTATGGATTTATACACTCTGGACTTGAAATTTCCACCTTAATATGTTTCTCTTCCATATCGATTTCTGTGCCAGGTTCGGTGCCTTGTCTGTACTGGTCGCGCGACAATGCGTCACAATATGTCTTTACTCGGCGCAGCGCGAAATCGCTCTCGCGCTGCGGAATCAATAGAAAATGATGGGCTGCGGAAAGTATCGATTTTTATTTCGGCGCCCAAGTTAACAGATTAGAGCAGCCTCGCTGTCAGCGCGAGATGAAGTCAGAGTGGCGCCTAATTGTTTTTACGCCTTTATTTATGCATCATTGTTATTATGCGTGTACACTGTACTTCCTGAGATAATCTTCAGGTTTACCACAACTCCGTAGTGCAAGGGTATTTAAACTGTGTGGGCATGTACCCCCCAATATTTAATTTGGCTTCATTAATCTCCTCAATAAATAAACCTTTGTACTTAAATCATAAAGTCCCCCCCCCCATATCAAATTCTCTCCTTCAGCAGTTTTGATAAATTAAAATAGCTATAGGCCTAGTGTGTAAAACAGACAGGCACCACGTATGTCATGACTTAGTAACTTAACCAGAGTTGACAGTGGGAATAGTTGCTCAGTTAATGCTTGGAGGAACCATGGAGAAATGTCTAGCGCATAGCTAGTTACTACTAGCTAGACTCTAACATTTCAAAACTAAAAATCACCCTCAGATATTTTCAGGATATTTTCCTAACCAGTATTTCATTTTTGAAGATGAGCGAAAGTAAGCACCTCTCAAAAGTGAACAGCCCTATTTGGTTTTGTATGGGTTCCAGGTCTGTTACTGTGCTTACCGTTACATTGTAGTGTTTATGCTCTACAACAACATCCATGGTGCCTTCCCTGATTGTTTCTGGGTTTAGCTGCGTAACTGGAGACATCAAATGTAAAGAAAGTGGACAGAATTAGTGGTGTCAATTCATTTTTGTTTGGTTTTGTTTTACTGCTAAAGCCTGAAACGACATCACCAAACAAAAATACATCAGATGTATTGAAACAAAATGGACATGGAATTTAGTGGGTATGATGGAGATAACTATCTGTGCAGTTCAAAATACATGTTCTGCCGGGATATCTGATTCACACACACACACACACACGCAATGATAGCACTTGACTGACTATATATATATGAGCTGACTAAACTGAAGGATTAAGCATGGAATAAGATACAAGGAACTCCAGTCACAACCAGTATGCAAATTCTGCATCATCTCTGCAAGTTTACCTTGCCATGGAGATATTAAGCAATTTGCTGATACACAGGAAATACACAACACATACAACATATTCTCTATAAACACCCTACATGGCCCCAAAGTGTGTCACGGATCTACACTAAAACTCAAGAATGTCACTTACTGATTCCGCATAAAGCAATCTGTAGTAAGGAGGACAAAAGGAGCACCAAAGCAGACGATGGTTCCATTCCACGCATTGTGTCTGCAGACCATCAGGTTAAAATTCACACACCCAACTACCCTTATATTTGTAGCAACAAGTTAACTAGTCCAGTTAATATTCTACCAATCAGGACCTATCATCAGCATTAATGATAGACTGTGGTCAGCTGACAACCAGGATGGATTGGATGATTCACGAAAAATGCTGTAGTGTCTTGGGAGAATGCCACAAATACAGGCACATAGCTGGGCAGTAAAGTTTTTCGTTCCCCCACCTGAACGGCAAAATCGACCTCCCAACCACCCCCCTCCCCCCCCCGGTCAGCAAAAATCTACAAAGAAGGAATTATCAATAAGGTAGCAATATCTACCACGGAATTTACTTCCGGCTACAGGCCAGTTGTATTTTATTTGGGGTCTGCATTACTAAGCAGTCTGTAATGCTGCTACAGAATGATGTTGGTGGAACAAAGAGACTATTAAATGTGGAAGGGGAACTATAAAACTGCGCAACCAAAACGGATTAGTCAGCTACAAAAATTGTGGTGTCATTTATCTGTATGCAGTATTTTTTGTTTACCACATGTACTCTAGTTTTCACATTCGTGACAGCAATTTTGCATTTTTCCGAATTTCCTTCAGGTTGTGGTCCTCATTTGGGGCCAATGTCTCTGTGCCTAAAACGTGGTGTGATGAAATCAAGCACAAAAGTAAGCGATGCCAGGAAACTGAGAAACACAAATAAAAGCCTCCATGTGTCTGTAAGTACAGGAAGCGTGCAGGTTGCTCAGAGGTTATTGATCTTGTATCTTGTATTTGCTGTGTAGTTACACCACAGGGAAAATCAAACATGAGAGCGACACAGTATATGTCCGCATCAGATTCAGAACACTGATGGTCGCATACAAAGCCAGAAATGATCTGGCACCATCCTACCTAAAAGACCTCATCACACCCCGCACTGCACCACGATCTCTCCGATCCTCCAGCACTGCTCAACTGGTCCCACCACCCCTCAAGGCACAAGGAAGACACATCTCTTGGCTCTTCTCTGTTCTGACACCAAGTTGGTGGAACAGCTGAGTCACTGAATGTCTTCAAACAAACAAACATAGCTTAAAACATAGCTTTTCCAGAAATACCTGAATTAGCACTTCTGGTATTATACTCTGACCTCTTCTCCAAAAAAAAAAAAAAAACCTGCACTTTCCCAACAGAGTATTAAATCTCTGGTATTCATAGTCTTGGTTTTGTTGAGCTAGCATCGGGAAAAATTCATTGTAGAGTCTTAAAGCACTTATGTAAGTCGCTCTGGCTAAGAGCGTCTGCCAAATGCTGTAAATGTAAATATGAATAACATTTCATCATTTCATTCACTTTCAATTTTTCTCAAATCAAGCCAAAATTTATTTACAGTGCACGCATCAAACAACGAAGGTTGACGAAAGTGTAGCACACAATCAAATGAAAACAAACTGAATAATTTTTTGAGATGATGAAATAACAATAAATAAGAAAATAAAGGCAGACACACGTACTAATCAAAAACCAGGGTGAAGTGATGGATTTTATAACTGGATTTAATTCAAATGTAGGCCTAGTGTGCGGGGGTGGGAGCAAGGCTATTCCAAAGTCTAGGAGCGGTTGTTACAAAAGCCTGGCTGCCCCGGCCTGAGTCTTATCAGGGACCCTGGGGAACCAAGTGGGAGGGTAGGGCTACAGGTAAGGTAAGGTAAGGTAAGGGGCTACAGGTAAGGTAAGGTAAGGTGGTGCTAAACCATTCCGGCATTTTAAAATGAAACATAATAACCTTTAATCGACTCCATGGCAACCCTTAGCCAGAAATAAATTCAGGAGGAGAGGGTCAGTCTCTGTAGATTTTGCAGAATGGTGGTCCCCCTCTCTCATTTCGTTGCCCAAGGGGTGGGACCACATTTTGTAATTTCACTACCTATGTGCCAAGTCATTAGTAAACACATTTTTTGGAAGGGGGTAAATTTCATTATTTTACTATGTGGCAGTGTGCCTGTGGTAGGCAATCAACAGAGGTTAGAATGAATGTTATATGGTCACACACGCAGGGCTGTTAATTCCAAGGCTCCCAGAGTGGGTTAGGGGTCAAATGTGCTTTCACGGGGGCCCAGAATCTCTGGCGGCACTCCTGCTTGCATATGCCCATCTGGAGTCGAGCTGCAGCGTTCTGGAAAAGTTTAATGCAACAGAAACAATGCAGGATTCACGTGGTCATTAAACCACTGCACACAATACAGGAATCAATCTGTTACTTTACCTAAAAAGCTTTTCTATGTGTGCATTACTGTGATCCCAACGCAAATTCTGGACTTATGATCTCTTTTATCCTGTTTTATTGATTTCAGTTCCATCCTGAGGGTGTTTCGCTGCTGTGACGGTTTCCCCGTATCATCGATAGCATGGCAGAGTCCATAAATTAAACCTTAAACATATGTTTCGTCAAGGTCCTCCGCTACCGCGTTCCGTTTAATCTGTATTTGAGACTTAATGCGGATATGTTGACGTTGTATAATAAGATGTTAAGGAATTTACTTTGAAATACAAATAATAAATAAAACTGGTGAAAAATGTTCTTACATTCAGTACGATGCTGTCTGCACAACAAAATGCCAACTGACGATGTTGAATGTGTATGTGCGTGCATTGATAAATGTACCTGTTAATTTCTGTATTACATGCGTCCTCCTATAGGCGACATGGCGTCATGGCATTCGGCTACGCAGTATTTAAATTGGACCGGAAAATCCGATTAAAGAGCCAACTTCAGCCTTGCACGCAACTGTACATTTACCAACCTGCACCGCGGGAGGCGCTGGTGTTCTGTTGAGCTACTTAGTCGAGTTAGGCTACCCGTAGTGCTAATCGATAGCCCTAACCCTTACCCTAAAACCCTAAAACCTAGCCCTAATCCTAAAACGGTAGAACTGCACATGCGCAGAAAGGCTCGATGGTACGTCTCCATAGGTAGCTCAACTCGTCAGAACACCGGCACCGTGTATGAGAGTGGTGAATTAAATAAGTTTTTATTTGATCTCCTCTGGTTTGCCTTTTGACTGTAACGTTGCAATAATAGCAATTAATAGAAGGATGTGTGTATACGTTTTGTGAACGCTCAGCGCGGGATCCTTCGTGAGGCTGCGCCTAGCCGTATCCAGCAGCAGCCGTCCGTCGCTTGTTACTCTTTACGGCTGTTGGACTTCAGACCGGAACCTTTGCGCTTCAGACGTAGTAGGAGGATTTCAGAAGTTACTGTCACTGCAAGCGGGGGTATTTATTTTTCAGACATAAATGGCGGTTATGCTACTAATGCACTCGTTTATGCCATTCGCATTAGTTGGCTGCAATTGGTTTGCATGGGGGGATCCAGGGGAAGACGATCTGCCAGGTTATATAATTTTTGCGTCGGCTTTATGAACAGATACTGAGCCGGCTGTCATTTCGTTTTAGGGTGCCTTAGGCTAGCATTGTCATATGCGAAAAACGTTAGATCCCGATTTTTATCTCATTTGTGTGTTGTATGTGTAGACTGAATGATAATATTAATGTACCCTCAGTATTTCTCCGGACCCCGATCTAGCTGATTATTAGCTTTCTAAGCTTGTTTTGATAAGTTGCCATCGTAATGTGTACCTTTAGTTGAACGACTAAATCAAATAAATAATGTTTCGTAACATAGACTTGCGGTTTGTGTTTTGCTAAGTAATGGCATGAATCGCTGATGATGTACTCATTCAGGTTGCACCACTTACAAAGAACTAACTACAGTAATCAGCTAGCTAGTAGTATTACTGTTTTTAAACTTTAAATCCTCCTCTTGAGGTTTATTACACAACAGACTAATTAAATATATGACTTTGTACATTATGATAGCTGAGGGAGGGAGAGGTGCAAAAAGGTATACATTATTATTATTATTGGTGTTATTTTTTACCAAACGTTTTTTCCCCCCACTATTTTTGTTTACTTGGCTGGGAATATCTGCAGCATGGATCAGCGCATATTACTGTGAAAAGGAATTGACCCAAAACGAAATTAACAAGTTTATCGGTAACAGGCCATTATCAGATTATTGGTCGTCATTTGAGGATGACAACCATTAATCTATGCACTTATTTGCAAATAAATCAATTAATTAAACTGAAGTCAGGAATCACCCTCCAGAATACCCGCGTAGACGTTATTAGTCCTCAGAGATTCAGCGAATGAATGCAGACTAAACAGCAAAGGCTCTTTCGTCAATGAAACTTAACGTCATTAAGATATCGTACTTTTCAGAAAGTGGTTCGAGCTTACGTTTAATTAATTAGTCAACAAAATTATGCATGCGGTTGACGATCTGCCTAATATTGGATACACGGCGTGTGATGTTATTTTACCAGAGAAAACAAATGTTGCAAATCGACTTTGCAGACAACGTAGCGAAAAATAACTTCTCGTGGAAAACAACAATGCGTGGCCTTTCTGAACTGCTGGACAGTGAGTGTGTACTTTGTCTTTTACCAGATGGCTCTCTCCGGCTGGGTGTGTGTCGTGACGGGGGCTTCAAGGGGCATCGGCAAGGGCATTGCCCTACAGCTGTCAGAGGCCGGGGCCACCGTCTATATTACCGGCCGGAATGAGAAAACGCTGAAGGAAGCGGCCACAGAGGTGAGAACTCGGTATCCTCAGGGCTCAGGGGTGTTGCCTAATAATAGTTGTTGTTGTGGTGAGCAGCTATATGAGGAGGTGCGGAGGTGACCACACGACTAATTTTCATACCATCCAGACATCACAATGCACTAGACCTATACCACAGTTTTCAAAAACAATGCTATTCTGACATAACTACAGCTACAACAACATCTTTCCTCTTTGACCTCTGCTCTGTGAAAGTGCTGCCACCTACTGGAAATACCTAGTCAATTTCTTGCACGTGCGCAACCAAAGTGAATATTGCATGCCATACATTAAATCTGGGCTGCACATGCACAGTGCGCCTGATATCCCTGATGATGAAATTTATATCACCTGCCCTGCTCACAGACGGTAATGGCACACGGAAAAGTGAAGAGTTGGCCTTTATGGTTCCCAATATGGTAACGTGATCAGTAGCAGATCCTGGCAATGGCGAAATGCGCAATAGCCTAGATCGGAATCTTACCTGTTGTTCCTAGGTCAAAAGATCCGACTGTTTCTATTGATATTGCATATTGATATCGATATTGCATATTGATATTGCGAATCGATATTGATATAAAACAAAGAATGGATTGAGTGACTTTTAGCAATATCCCTGTACTCATTGCTGTGGCAGGTGAAGCAGAGGGGCGGAGACTGTGTACCAGTAGTTTGTGACTCTTCAAAGGAGGATGACATCAAACATCTGTTTGAGCGAATCACACGCGAGCAGAAGGGCAGACTGGACATCTTGGTCAATAATGCCTATGCAGGGGTACAGGTAGGTGAAATCATTGTATTACTTTCAAAACAGACAGAGTAACTCTTTCATTTATTAAGGCATTTTCAAGATTTTTTTTTTTCAAAAGTAAGACGACACAATTACACTTATATGAAAAGGATACACCATAAGCCATGAGGAAAAATATGAGAAGCCGTTTATTTTAAAAATTGAAATAATTAAATGTAGTTTAAAGGATTAATAGATGTCACCCCAACAACATCCAATACGTTCAACTTGGACTTCGGGCTGAACCCGTCTGGGTTATGTGGGTGGTCTGGTTATTAGGCTCTCGTCTGCATTCACTAACCCCGGTTTGGCTCCAGAGATGCTCACATACACTCCATCAGAGGTGTTTCTTGGATTGTTCTTTGTCTGGCTTAGGGCTGTAACGGTACACGCATTTATAACATACTGTTAACTACATCATTTTCGGTCCAGTGCGCACAGTGAAATGAAAATGAATACATTTATTGATGAATGGACCCTAAATTCGTTGGTGGGTGTTAAAAGTAGAAAATATTATATATTATATTGCTGGTTACAGTCAGTCAGAATCAGTTTGGGAATATTTTGGTTCCTAAATAAATTGTGCAACACTAGCACTGGAGAGATTAGTTGGTAAGATAAAGACTCTCTCGGCAGTTATACTGAACTCTATATGTTGTTGGAATTAAATTCAACATGCTAACTGATTTGAGACGACTTCTTCGGAAATGGTGTATGACTGGAGTGAGGCAGATACAGCCTCTGCAAGTTAGTCTCCCCGTGGCAGTTACGGCCCTTTTGCAAGGAAATTCAGACCAGGCTAAAAAGAACAAACTATGGCTATAGTGGTGTCTATGGTTAAAGATATGTGACGAAACTCGGTAGTAGAGAATGCAGGATTTAGTTCATTATGATTGTTATTATTTTAAATTTTTATTTCACATTTACAATGTGCAAAGTAAGTTCAAAATAAATTCTGTATCCCCTGATATACTGAAACTGTACCTAACTGTGAACCCAAAACTGAGGTTGGGGGGTCCAGAGCCTATCCCGGAAGCAATGGGCACGAGGCCCATCACAGGGCACACTCACACACTGTTACCATTCACCCACACACTGTTACCATTCACTCACACACTGTTACCATTCACCCACACACTGTTACCATTCACCCACACATGCACACCTACGGGCAATTTATTAACTCCAATTAGCCTCAGCATGTCTTTGGACTATGGGGGGAAACCGGAATACCCGGAGGAAACCCCACGACGACACAGGGAGAACATGCAAACTCCACCACATGAAACCCAGGCGGAGACTCGTACCCGAGTCCCAGAGGTGTGAGGCAACAGTGCTAACCACTTATTTACATTATTATTATTATTATTATTATTATTATTATTATACTGTTACCCCCTTAAAATGACTTATCCTCCCATACCTATTTGTCAAGAGAAGCCCGACCTGGTGTTCATGCTTTAGACAGCATAGATCATTAAGACACACTAAGGTTATGGTGCTCTAAGGGGAGAGTCAATTACAATACAGGCTGTTTCATAAAATAATTAAGGTAATGAGGTGGTTTGTGTGTTTAATTCCAGACAATTATGGCGAACATAGGGAAGAAGTTCTGGGAGACAGATCCTTCTATATGGGATGTCATCAACAATACTGGGCTCAGGTATATAGAGGCGTGGTTCCTGTTTATCTGCTGTAAATACATGGGATATGGCGTCTTCGGCTATATTATGAACTTGAATTTGGCATTAAATTGGCGCTACAGATTAAATGGTACATTTAGGTATGCAGTTAGATTATGTGACAATTTTAATGTTTGACAGAATTGATATATAATTTGATGGACTAATGTTTCCTGTTTTTTTTTTTTATTTAGAGGTCACTACTTCTGTTCTGTGTATGCTGCCAGAATGATGGTACCACAAGGTCGCGGAATCATTGTGGTCATTTCTTCCGTAGGAGGATTGAAGTACGTTTTGAATGTCCCATATGGAGTGGGCAAGGCAGCTGTGAGTATTCAAACCCACCTACCCATCTTTTTTTGTCATTCTGTACCTCCTCCTCTTTCCTCTCTGTCACTGCTTCTCCACCTGGGCTACCTTTTCCGCACAATAGACCATCAATGAATTTCATGAATGAATGAATGAATGAATGAATGAATGAATTTTCCAAAGAGGAAGCGGCTTTAGCGGGCCGCATATAACAGTAATCTTTATCCTTTGCTGGAAACAACCCAAGAGTGGACTTCTGGAGGAATTGGATGGTAGTCTGGCACCACTTCTGTGGCTTTTTGTCAGTTGTTCTCCTGTTTTAGTGTGACAGGCTAGCTGCGGACACAGCGGTGGAGCTAAAGGGTAAAGGTGTGGTGTCAGTCAGTCTGTGGCCTGGAATTGTGAAGACGGAGCTCATGGTGGACTACATGAATAGGAATGATGAACCTCATATCAGTCCTACGGTACAAGTGTTTTTTTCCAGTACTCCATTTTATAAATAAGAGTTTATTGCAATAGTGCAAAGGTGTGGTACTTAGGATGGGGGGGGGGACAAAAGCCATGTTTAATCTATTATAATCTCTCACTCAGTTTAAAAATGATTTTGCCAATGGAGAAACTCCAGAATTGAGTGGAAGGTGCATCGTTGAACTGGCCCAAGGTAGTGTTTCCTGATGCCGTTCCCTGCATTTCTGACAAGGCTGGTCTAAAGGATTTATAATTAAGTTTGTTTGTAAATTTGAGCAAGGAAAGTGCAAATAATTGAAAACTGAATTGCATATTATGTTTGTTTTTAGGTGTTATATTTCCTAGCATTTTAATACAGTCTGCCCCCTACTGGATGTAACTTTCTGTGTATTTATCAGGATTCTCAGAATGCCATTCATTTCATTGGAAATTCTGTTTCTAGATAAAAGTCTGATGTCACTGACTGGGAAGGTTCTCTTGACATGTGACCTCGCCAGGCGCTATGGGTTACGGGATGTTGATGGTATACAGATTTATTTAGCATCACCCACACAATTTAACATATTTGGTCCTGCTTAGTTTAATAAATGAAAACCTATATTACTTCTTCCCAGGACTCCTGGATAGTTATGTATAAATAAATATGTATATTTCTAACAT
Source organism: Mormyrus hasselquistii (assembly GCA_026779605.1). NCBI lineage: Eukaryota > Metazoa > Chordata > Actinopteri > Osteoglossiformes > Mormyridae > Mormyrus > Mormyrus hasselquistii. The sequence continues at coordinate 1,383,118 of JAODKE010000088.1, forward strand.
ATGTGATATGTAGCTCACATTATTGTAGTATTCATATTTTAATTGAGAGCCCGATTTTTTTTTTTATTGATATATTTTCATATATTTGTAAAGTTTACTGATTTATTTTTATTGATTTTGCAATAAATCAACAAAATACCTCATAACAGCGGTGTGAAAATGCACTTTTAGTATTTTTTTTGATTAAAAAACCTGAAGTGTCCATTTACACAAGTGTTCAGTACTTTGTTGGATCAGCTCAAACAGTACTTAAGACTGTGAGGCTTGTAAAAGTTCAAATGCCATATGTTGACGTCCCTTGCCTGTTTCCTTTCTTTCAGGTCGCAGTGTAGCTGAGTATACCTCCTTAAAGGTTGTCCTCTCCCAGGTGCCCTACCTGTCCTGGCTCTCTGTCATCATGCCCTCCTTCCTTAGGGTGCCCAGATTTGTCCTCAACCTGGTCAGCGGGCGCTTCTAAACTGTCATATTAATTGTTTTCCTCTTTTATAATTTTACAGCCAATTACTTTTTTTTTTGTTTGTTTTTTTTATCCTAATAATAAGGTGTGTTCAAATATTTTTGTTAATTCCAGTAGAAATTTTTAGCTCAATTCTAGTAAAATTTTCCAGTGGTTCCAGTTAGATTTTTTTGTCCAGTTGAATTATTCTATTAGTTTAGGGTTAGAAATAATGAATGGACAGTACCAATAAATTTACGTAAAATGTGAACTGGATTTTCCATTGCCAATTAACATTTTCGTATTATTCCCTGTAATATAATCACTTTTGCCCATATATTATAATCGTGAGTTTATTGGATTGCACAGATAAACGACTGCCATCTTTAAAAAGAAGCATGTCAGTTGTCATATCTTCACCAGCATCACTGCAAATGCCTGGATTGATGATTCTCACTTAAATGTAGTTCTTGGGGCAGTTTGGCGCTTTAGGAGATTCCGTGTGTCATTAGGAAGCTTTTCGCGTGGCACCAGCACTGGGGAAAATGAGCAGAGTATGATGGAAGAGCAACAGTGGCATGCCAGAGAAGGTCAAAGAACAGAGGATTCTAGTAGCAGCAACCAATACATTCAGTTCAATTCAATTTATTTTATATAGAGCCTTTCACAACAGTGTCGTCCCAAGGCGGAATACATGAAAACAGAAAAGTCCTTCGAGGCTACGGGGAATTCTTGGTACAATTTTCCTCCTTTAATTCTGCTAATGCTGGCAAGTCCAATGTTGTGAGTAGTATGGGTCATGGGTTTCTGTGCGATGGAAAAAAATAAGGTCACAGGAGTCACCCTTCACCATGCCCTGGGCAAATCAGCATTTACCAGAGCTGGGCTGAGTCTATTTCTGTCTGCAACAAGAGTCAAGGTTGTTCCCTGGAGTCAAGGCATGATTAGGTCCCTTAGCTGGGGATTTAGGATTAGCTTGTTGAGCTGAAGTCTCATTGGAAAGCCATGTTTTTTTTCCCAAGTTGCAGGGCTGATTCCAACTCAGCTCGAACATCCAAAGAGCCAAACACTACGCTTCCTCCTCCAGCTGGAATCCAGTTCTGGGAATTTCACAGTGAATGTTTTCCTGACATGGCAGTTTTTAACAAAATGGATACAGGATTCTACATTATCCTATACTCTAATAGCTACTTAACAAAATAGCACTTGCGTAAAGATGAGAGCCAGCCTTATTAAAATAAAATATGGGGGAAAAAATGCTGTATGCATAGGTTTATGTACTGGCGTGATTAATATTTTACGATTATTATGTTATATATTTCTCTAATGTTTTAATTGTTGCAAATTTTGCTATTATAATGCTAGCATTTTAATATATGTTTAGATTATTCTTACTTTAGTCTCTATAGTATTGTTATATATCCCATAACCCACATGTAATTGCTTTGTGGAAATCGATGTCTATAAATCGCCTTATTGTGTGAATATTATGTGTAAGTAAACTGATTGAATAGTGATCTTGTAGTTTCGTAACTACTTCTCTGTGGGATATCCAGCTAATCGCTGTAATTCTAATTACATAAGCCCCGATGATAGAAAGTGAATGGATGTTAACTCTGATCTTTATCGTTGTTCAAGTAATGGTGCCTTATCTATGGGAAACGTTTAATAGGAGCGTGCGAGCAGGAGTTTCTTTGTTATCCTTATCAAAAGCTAACTTGTCATATATTTACAATACACAACCGCTTGCTTACGCATCCCCCCGACTCTGTCCACTGGCTATAAGATAAGTACTATTCCGGTCTCGTACACTCCCCTTTCCAGATAAAGATGGCGACGACGACCATTTAGGAACCCGCCCTAGCACGAGCTCCATTCAGTCCGCGCGGCCCCGGCCAGCGCGCTCCGCCTCCAGTCCCCGCCCCGTCCAGCGCACGTAGCCCCGCCCCCTACTCCGTCACCCTGGGAGATGGGGGCCTAGTTTTTCAAGTTTCCTGATCATCCGCCTAGCCTCGATTTGGCCGGACAGTGGAAAACATTTGGGATTTCCAGAACAAAAGCAACACGGGCAGAGGGCCGGAGCAGGGAAACACCAAAGAAACGCGTCATTTTTGTTGTAACTAAATTCTTATTTGTTAACACTATACTTTTGATAAGTTATATTCTGCATGGCTGGTTTGAATTACTGAAAACAAAAGTTAGTGAGTAGTTTTCACAAATTATTAACTTTAATGATACACGATTAGTACCGAAACACCCGTTGTGCTCCCCAAAGAGTCGAGTCCGGAGATTAAAGCGACATAGGGGCAGACGGACGTTATTGTCTCCTTTATACACATATATTGTTTCCTACAACTTCAGACAGTGAACAGGGAGGAAAAAAGAAGAGGAGGAGGACAAGAAAGATCATAAATCATAAAGAAAAAGTGAGGGACGGAGAAAAGGAGCCCGGAGCGAGCGGCGGATCGACGGTAAGTTTGTTTTTGTGCGCGGCTGGAGCGGCTCCGAATGCGCACAGCCCGGCGCTGCGGCCGGTTACTGCGCCACAAAAGAACAAGCGGACGGCCGCTATTGTTGTTGACACTGCGCTGAAGTGCCACTTGAACACTCGCGATCGTTTCTTTTTTTGTTCCAACTTTTAACTTTACTTAAACAAAAAGAAAAAACTCGGAAGATTTGTTTTTATCTTTTTCCAAGGACACGAGTTCACGGAACTTATGAATGATTATTCTTAGTCGTTGTTTTTTTCCTCTTGAGGGAAGTGTCCGAAAAGAGAGAAAAGAGCTAATTGGTGACCAATGGTAATAAAACGGGGCGCAAGCTAAGCATGATGTTTGCTAGCGAATGGCTAGTTGGCTGGTGCTAGCTGGTTGCATAATTTTCTTTGATAGTTGCACAATTCGTATTGTGTTAAATTACTAAGCTTTGGTGCTAACAGAGTAGCCACATTCTGGCATTTAAATCACTGTTTAAGCAAGTCCAGTGAGTTGTAGTTTCTCTTTTAAAGATAGGCTAATGTTAGCCAACCAACCATTTTACGATTATTCTTTGCTAGGCTAAGGTTTCTTATTTTTTTTTACTTTGTACAAAACTGCTTGAAATCAGTCTAAGTTCGTTTGTTTCAAAGTTACGTCCCTCTTCTCTCTTCTTTTCGGGAACACTGCGTTCATTGCGATCGTTGAAGTCTTTACGTTGTTTAGCCGGATAGCTAATCACTTGTTTGGTATAACATTAATTTTAATTGCTTAAGACGATGTAAGTATTTGTTCGAGATTGGTGAAGAGATGACCGACGTATAAAATCCTCTCCGAGATCCTCCGTACAGTTACAATGTTCGATCACAATGCCGATTGAGCGGATCAGCAAACACTTCAAAGTTAAGACATCCGGCCGTGGTTCCATCGCTGAAGTGAGATACAGTGCCCCGTCTGCCCAAATTATAGCAGGTGTTTTCCCTTTTTTAACATCTTCGACAATAAAACATTACATTGCATGTGTAGTATTGATCTCCAAGTAGTCTTAGTTTTTTGGGAGAGGGTCAGTCGCAAATCACAACAGAAAAAATGTTTTAAATGGGCAGCTGCTTGGGTTGAGCCGATAGGCTGATGCTTGTTAATTTGAAGATCTCGTTTTCAGTCATAATTTAAGAACTGACAAACTTGGACACGATTTTTATTCAGATGACTTCGTTTGCTGTCTCGCCTTATCCAAATCACCGTGCAATCAGTTGTTCAGTGAACCATAATACAGGAACGACGTGTCCATTAACAGATTATAGTTTTGTTCATTAGAAATCACTTTAACTTCATTCATAACTAAATTTATGCTATGTATGTAATTACTAATGAATGAAAATACCGCACATGTTAGGGGAAAGATGTATTTCATAAACTAATCTAGAATGAAATTGGCGTCAGAGAGAAATGTCCTGATGTGTTTCTTATTCTGTTTTAGGGTATCGTGCCTACTGTTGGAGGGTGAAGGCGGATCATTTCTGCGAACCAAGACAAAAAAACACCGATTCATTTTTCTCAGAGGGTCACTGGAGATCGGAAGTTCAGAGGTTATTAGGACAACTTCTGGAAAAGGGCAAGTTGGAATCAGTTTTTCCATAACAGCAGAAGGCATTTCTGATAGGATGCAGTGAATAGCTATAATTTGTACTGAGACTACACAATTTGTCATAACCTCTATTTGAAGAGGCTACACTGCAGTAGACTGTTAAGGCCATTGTCATTGTATTTTTACAAAGTGAGTTTCTACAATATTTTTTTGAGTCTGTTATTCTTTTGTGTAAACAGTGTTTGGGGATTGAATGCAATATCTCAGGACAGGATTGTATACTTTAATTTTTGAGTTCAGACCTATAAAATCATACATTGTGTATAAAATCATACATCTCATTAATAAACTTCACTGGGGGCAGTGCATGTTACAGGCTGTGTTTGAGTAGATGTGTCAGTAGGCATTGTCTTTTAAATGTTTTCAGAAAAGGCATGTGTCGTGTGTCCATACACTCAAAGATTTTATTAATGTATAGTTGCACCTTCACAGACAGGCTCTTATGTAACACTTAGTGATATTCTGTAAAAACCAGCAATTTCATCAGTCACATAAAATTTCATGAGCCGTGTTAGCCTGTAGTGACTTTGAGCATACTTTCTGGAATCTAAGTGCATCATGGAGGAGGGTCCCCTCTAACCAGAGACCAGGCTACTTTTGTTGGCAAGATATAGTTCATTAGAATTGATGCTATAATCCTGAGTCATACTTCCTTTCTTGGGGAAGATGAAACTCCCGTGGGTAGACTGTGGTTTGCTTTTGGTGATGTGCCCCTGTACTCATGAGCTGTGTTCTTGTTATTCCTGTGGTTTTGTGCAAAGTGAACCCATGTGTTGCTTTCCTGTGTGGACAATCGCTGTGCATTCATGTGACTCACTTGCTGGCAGACGAAGAGTACCTGGACATGCATCAGTGCAGTTTCGACAACATGCAATCATAATATGCAGCAACTTAAAACACTGCCAGTTCACACGTACATGCACAAAAGCGGTCGCTGTTGTGTTTCTGTGCCACGTTCCTTGGCATATGTTAATGTGGAACTGATTCACCGATGATGAAAACGTGTACTGAATTGTCCTCTTGTGCTCTTATCTTCCATCTTTTGTCACAGTCTGAAGTGGAGCTGGGGATGACGACACTGATGGCGGAGCATGACCGTAATTCAACAGACATGGCGAGCGAGAAGCAGTCTTTCAGGGGTGGGGCCATGAGAGAACTGGAAGAAAATAAGGGATCCCATCAAACAAAGAATGGGAAATCTGACCATACTGCAATTGACAGTGACAGCAGTGAAGGGGGTGGGGCCATTGTCAGCTTCAGCACCAATCACAACTCTGTGGTGTGCCTACCCTTGGTGTCAGAAGGGCTCAAGCTTGTCTGGACCCAGTCAGACCAGACTAGAGAGCTGGATGGCATCCCAGAACTGGTGCAGGCTTTCAATGTATTCCCATACCCCACATCACAAGAAGTTGCTTTTCTTGCGCGGTGCTGCTCGTTACCCCTGGACAAAGTAAAGGTGTGGTTCATGGTGCAGCGCATCAAGTATGGCATCAGCTGGGCTTCTGAGGAAATTGAGGAGACCCGGTGCAAGCTGGCAGGGCCCGAGAGAGGAAGCCTGGAAGAGAGTGATCACGCACGGACCGAGGAGCAGCCTGGAAATAATGGCTGTACAGTCTTTAAAGAAGAAATGGAAAATGATGCCACAAAAGAAGCTCGACCTATATCGCTGCCTTCCCCACAAAAGCGGACCAAGTACGAGCTCAAGGATGCTGTCAAACCTCCCAGTCTCCCACACTTCCGTTCCTCACTTCCACCTCCCCAGGACTCGTACTACTACCGTTCTCCAGTGGATAGCAGGGCTTTGGCCATCAGCTCTCCTGAGTCACCACCAAGCACCCAACGCCGACATGGCCGCTACAAAAAGTCCAAGGCTCAGCTGGCAGTCTTACGGAGCAGCTTCCTGCGGGAGAACTGGCCTGCTGAGGCGGAGCTCCGGCGACTACAGGAGGAGACCGGACTGAGTCGCAATGATATTCGTAAATGGTTTAGTGACAGCCGGTACCAACTGAGGAATGGTCGAGGAGCACCTGGTGTGACGCAAGTTTTCACACCCAGTCAAGGAGCAGATGAGCATCCACAACAACTTCATCCTCTCCCACTGGTGGCACACGGTCCCCGTAACCAGCAATCTGGTCCACGGGGAGGGTCACGTGGAAGGGGAGCCCGCAACAGTAGGGTACGGGACACTCGTTTTTTCCAGAATTTCTTATCTACCAGCCTTGAAGCAGTAGGGGAGTCAAGGATGGCTCTAGGCATGGAGGCAGATGAAAAGGAAGTATTGTCCATGGAGGACACTGTGGAAAGTTTAAAGGAAGAAGAGGAGAGTAAAGAAGAACAGCCTCTTCAGTTGATCACTGATCGCAAAGGAAATGAGACCCATCAGCCTTTGGCTGCCCCTTCATCTCCCTCCCCTTCCCCAGCCACCACTGCATCATCATCCCCAGCTACTGCTGCCCTCCCTCACAAACGCTCAACTGCTGGCATCTCTTCACACAAGTCCACGCGTTCTGTCAAATCCAGTCCTTCACTTGTTGGTCCTTCCCCCTCCAGCCATCTTCCTTCAACTACGTCTTCATCTTCTCCAGTCCTGACCGCTGCTGGCCGCCCAAGGAAGACCAAGCAGCAACTGGATGTGCTGAAGCAACACTTCCTGCGTTGCCAGTGGCCCAAGAGTGAAGACTACACAAAACTGGTGGAGCTGACAGGTCTACCCCGTGCAGATGTCATTCAGTGGTTTGGGGATACACGTTATGCAGTGAAAAATGGCCAGCTGCGCTGGGTGAGGGGTGTGCGTGACCAGTTCATGGCAGAACTTGCCCTTCAGCAAAATGGGGGAGGCACTAATGGTACACCTCGGGGAAGTGGCCGCAAGCGCAAGTTAGAGGAGAATGGTAGTACAGTACCTGGAGGTAGTGTGGTGGACCCTCATGAGGTAGGTGTTGCAGGGAACTCAGGGATGGACTTTCGCCCCCTGGAATTATATCGGCGCCACACAGGCGCATTGCAGGAGAAAGACCTAGATGCCCTCTGCAGAAAATCACGGATGAGCTACCAGCAGGTACGGGACTGGTTTGCATGTCAGGAGAGTGGAATGTCTGACAGTGAGGTCAATGTCACTGATTGAGCAGTAATACTAAATCTAGAATTTTTTTTGGTTTCATTTTTGTACATATCTTTAAATGTCTTGACAGATGCTCAAACCCAGCAGAGTTAATTTGCCTGCCTCGTATTACATGGAGGCGTTCCTTCAGAACTGAGTATGTTTTTGTTAGTGTGTATGATGTGTTGAAGTAGCCTCAGTGGGGGTTGGATGCTCCCAGTCTTGTGGAAACTCCTGGTCTTCCCAGCCTCAGATCTGTGACTAGCACTGAATTTTTCATTAAGTCCGCTCTTTCTCTCCAGAAAACCAGGTTGGGGGAGTATCTGGTGCCTGATGGGGATCTAAAGCGGTCTAGGCACAATGGTTTAATGAATGTTTACCCCCCCCCCTCCCTTTTTTAAATAACCATTTTATTTGTGTATTTTAGTGTTCTAAATTTCAAGAAGCCCATTGCATTAGTATGGCATTAACTTAAATGTAGGGCTTTTGACATTTCGTCTTCTAGGTACTGTAGCGTAGGCCTTATACATGGTGAATGTGAAGCAGAAAGTCTTATTCCTCGGCTGGTCAAGACCTCACAAATTGAGGAATGGGCTGATGGACACTAAGTTCACTAACACCTCACAAGCAACTGGATGTATCTGTAGCTTGTAGTTTAGACTGTCACACTTGAATTTGGAGCCCGATAATTTAGATGTGACATTCAAGAAGTTATTTTGTAAGCTTGATTTTCTTTAAGATTTCTTTTGCAAAGTCTCAGGCTTCGTGGAGTTCAGTGATTCTGCACTCCAGTCTATTACCAGGATATTCTACAAATAAACATACATTCTTGAACCTTGCTGGTCCCGTGCAAAACACAAGTCGATGTGGATGTAACAGTACCAATAATGCACATATTTCCTGGAATCAGGATGAATGTTAACATGTCCATATCAAAGCAATTTTGGGTGTTGTATGTCTGGTCCACAATTCAATGTAACAACCTGGTGACCAGTCTGTTTACTAAAATATCAAACTCAAAATGACAGGGTGGACATGACATTAGCAATGACAGTCCAATAGTTTGAGGCATCAGATTTGAATGACAATAGCCAGAAATGGCTCTTATTGTTCAAATAGATTATAGTTCTAATGCCCGTTATACACCTATTTAATATTTTAATATTGCATGAACAGTGCAGCGCAGGTGATAACTTTTGTATTTATACATGTAGTACTTTACCAAACTGTGTGCCAGCAAGGTATCAAATGCATCCTACTGAGTTAAAATTTTGCTTAATTTATTATTTTGAACTACTTTTGTTTAATGAGTATTGTATTGTATAGATGGCGGCAGCCTATGCGCGAGAGTTCTTAGCTTTATAGATTTATGTTACTATTCTCAGCACCCTGCACCTAGATGCAAGTCAGACCTGAATAGCTGGAATATTGAATATTGTATAATCCTGCTGTATGAGTTTTCTGGTGGCTTCTGACAAATGGCTCCTGTTAGTGATGGGGAAGATCCTGCTGCCGTTATGCCGTGATCAGTGTTAGACATGTGAAGCACACGCAGTTCAATGACCCTGAAGTTTTACAGTAGAACTGTGGATCCCTGCCCTTGAAGATTTTACCCACCATACTGTACGACCGGCTAAGAAGTGTAGTTCTGTAGTTGGGCCATCCTTCCTTCCCCGTGAAGCTTTGTTGCAGAGAATAAGGCACTCTCCTACCATAGAATCAAGTGTATCAGTCCAAAACGAACATTCTCCGATTTGTAATGTTATGAGAATTATGTTTTTGGAATGTTTTTTGCAAGTGTTGTAGCAGGAACATCAGAGGCTGTCAAAGTCTGTGTAAACCTCAGTACCGAGCATGTTAAAAAAAAAAAATGTAGTGAACTGGACTTTTGTACCCGTTTCTAATAAACTGAACAGACTACACTTTCATGAAGCTGTCATCTCCATTTACTTCTGTACACTTCAATGCTTAATGGACACCATGTCTTAACATATAAACTGTTCACACATGTGAAAGTATGGCCTTCCGGGACCCAAACTGCTGGTGTGCATGAAGGTGAGGATCTTCTGGTTTTATAGATCCTGCCATTGTTCCCTTTCCTAGTCTTCTAGTTCTGTGTCCATGCTGTGCCTGAAATGGGAAAACCTAAAAGTGAAGTAGCTCTAAAAGGCTGCTGGTTCAATTCATTTAGGCAAATCATCAGCTCCTGATTGGCCTTTTTTTCTGAAGTGGAAAGAATATCCAATGATTTGAGAGAGTAGGTTTCATAAATTCCCTCCTGTGTATATATATTTTTGTATACCCACAAACTAAGTGACTATGAATCTTGTCTGTTATGCATTCCTTTGTTCAAACATGTGCTGGATACGGATTCCTAATTTGTCTCGCTTTCCGGCCTCTGTAGTAACATAAATTACCAGAGTGCTGGTTGTTTCTTGGGATAGGGGATAGGAGGGTTGATCCAGCTCCGAACCGGAAGAAGTTTGGAGTTGCAGGATCTGTTCTGTGGGATGAATTATAAATTGTTATACAAATCATTATTATCATTAGGACAAAAAATGGCAAGGGAGAAAAATGTATACCTGTGAGCTGTTCCAATGGAGCTGATGGGAGTCCCTGTACAGGAGACACTGATATATATTTGATATACACACACACACACACACACACACACTTTGACAAATAAAGCGAAGCACCCAGATGGAGTGGTGTAAATAAAATGAATCTGCATGTGGTGAAAGGTCTGTATGTGACACTTGCAATGATTATAATATCAGATCAAACGGACAACAGAGTTAGCAGTGTTAGCACACTGTTGGTCTCGTGTCAGTAGGCTGTGGCACCGACGTTGGGCGACTGACATCTGCATGCCCCACACGCCGGGCAATTGCACGATATGACCACCTGGCTTCAATGAAGACCCACGATGTGAACCCTATCAAACTCAGGTGCTGGTCAAGTGCAGGTAATGCTGTCTAATGCATCTACCGGGCATCCTCTGTGTCTGGTGGCTAATCATGCCAGCTATGTGCAAATCAAATCATTTACTTACCCATTGCTGGTCTGCACATGTACCAAATTACATAAAAATCGGACCAATACTTCTGGGTACTTAACTTTTTGTTGTCACTGAGCACACACACACACACACTTATATCATAATAATAATAATTGAACTTTATTGATCCCCGTGGGGATATTATTTTTACGCCTCCAGGTACCCAGGGAGCTGGGGGTTAAGGGCCTTGCTCAAGGAGCCCCAGACATGCTGAGGCTGGGTTTGAACCTGCGACCTTGTGATTATGGCACACGGGCTTAGCCCACTGAGCCACATGCTGTCCCCAAACCATAAAAGTCCCCCGGGATTTTTTCCTTTAGCCTTTAATTTTAGATGGCTGGAGAGAGGACTGAATCTTGTAACTGTCAGTCTGAAAAATATAAACATTTTTCTTTGCAAATTGATTTGGACATTTAGATTAAAACTAGTTTCTGGCATTTCAGAGGCCAGTTGGTATTATATGACATTCTGACACACTAACTCACAGAGCCCTGGGTCCCTGAGTGAGTGCAGGCTTGAGACGGAGGTGACTGAACCCGGGGTCTGAGAGAACAGAGCAATGTGTCAGTATGCACGCTGTAACTGACCTGTGTTAACATAAAATCCCCAAATTATTATATGTCCCCAAAGAAGCTGCAGTTATAGACCTGAAATTTAGAACCACTGATTTTTTTCTGAATGTTTTGGATGAGTTAAAAAAAAAAACCTGATATAAAGTTTCTCTATATATCAAATAGGACAGATGGAAGTTGACTCACAGTCACGTTCCCTGGGTGGTGGTCCCTGTACCTCCCTAAGGACATCCCAGAGCCAGTGCAGCTGTGACCAAGACACACAAAGCCAGAGATGCATGCAGACATGTTTGCACATCCTTGTCGCCGTTATCAACCTACCAGCTGAGCATAAAGAATCACAGAATACTCAACTGGTTGGCTGAAACAAGATCTTGGTCTGGAGTTTTACCTTCTGGACCTGAATTACCCACCTCTGCCATTGTGTTACCACACACTTTACAATACAGTCAAGTGTTCTTACATGGTACTTGGCAAGCGGAGCCCTGGGGTAACTGTGGGGCAGAGAGGGAAGGAAAAGTCAGTACACCACTGTGATATATAAGAGCTAATGTTACTTGTACAGTAATTAGAAGTTCTAACACTGAAGTGCATTCAAGGACTTGTTCAGTGAAGACTTGCTTGACTATAATTCCTACTATTATACAGTTATCGACATACGACATGTAATTGATTTTATTACCTGGAGGGGTAATGGCCACTGGACGTGACATCCTGTTGGAGCTTTTCAGAGGGAAACTCACATTATTGCTTATTTACTATGGATTCTCCCCTGTACACAGTACAACAGTGTCCATTTCCCTTACCTGCTTGTCTGAAAATTCCCCACAAATGCCTGAAAGAGAAGATGGTTTCATATACTTCGAGAACATCTCCAACGGGATGAACTGCATTACAGTACTTTTTCCTGATATAAATGGCATTTACTATTTCTGTGAATAACAGAACGAAGCTACAAGTCAACATGGCCTTACCCTCCTTTGCGAGAGAGGCTTCTTCAACTCTGCATTCTCCTTCCTGAGTTCTGACACCTCCCTACGCAGAAGATATGTGGAAATTCAGAAGAAGGGTTAATATTCTATTCCACGGAACCACTGTGGACTGTTGTGCTTTTCCTTACCTATAGATGAGGGTGAGATAAAAGAGTAAGCAAGCAATCACAATCAGGTGGTTCCCTTTGGAATACATTTTAAAATGAATAATCATAAGGATACAAATAACAGAAGGAAATGAAAAAAAGACTATTTAAATAGGTATGGTTCTAAGATGCCTCTGATAAATGGTGCATAGAAATGGTACTAGAAAATTTCTACTGTAGAATGCAAAGCCCAAGGATGTCAGCTGACAAACCAAAAAATGACATGTAATCAGGCAAAGATCTGTACCAAAAACTGACCACGGTCTTATATCATCCAGGACAAAACAACTGGCCTGCCTAACAACTTGATGGTAACATGATGTGTATGTATTTTGACTTTTGGAAAATATACATTCTTTTCACTCTTGGAAGAAAATAACATGTTCATGTTTTCCTAAGATAGCAAAAATTTGAAGTAAAAGGTAGAAAATCTTTCCTATGAAAATGGTAATCAGTCATAATCTTTCTCCCAGGTGCAGGCAAGGTCGCTTGCGGCGGAGAACCTGTAGGTTTGCTCCTTAGCCTCCTTCAGCCTCTTCTCCAGATCCACAGACCTTTGCTTGAAATATGCAGTGATTTTCTCCTTCTGCCTGTTCTGGAAGAGGGCTACCTGCAAGAGGAGGGGAGTTGGCGAATTCAACCCAAACAAACACAGCCCTGGAAAACCATAACTGAGGATCTGGCTGAGCATGTTTCATATTTTCCTTTACGCCTAAATCACATTCCAAAAGATTCAATACTAGTCCGAAACAGAATTTACAATTTTTCCATCCATCCATTTTCTATACCTGCTTGTCCTATGTAAAGTCATGGATGTCCAGAGCTTATCTCAGAAGCTATGGGTGCAAAGCAGGGATTGACCTGGCACGAGTCGCCTACCCATCGCAGTTTACCATTTTTTAGAAATATGAAATCTCAATAATCATGTTACATTCCCAAACTGGCCAAAGAATAAATACTCAGTACTTGTGAAATGTGCTCCAGACGAGAGTGAATGAGCTTCACTGGATCACTGAAGTAGGCCTGCTCTTGCGGCTTCATCTTCAGCAGGTTGAGAACATCATGGGGAAAATGACACGTGGGTGATACAATCAAAACCTTGCGGAGAATTATTATTTTAAACCAAGGTTTACTTTGGGGCAGGTCGCTGTTCTTGTAGACTGGTCCTACAAGGTATTATCAAAATAATGAATATTGGCTACCTTGTGCCAGGCAAGACATTCAAGGAATACATTTAACTGGCAATGGTACTGAATGATTACTTAATGAATTTAATGGTTTATGAAACAAACATTTATACAAAATGTAATTTAAGAGATATACTTACAAATAATTTATGTTTATATATTCATAGTATACAGAGAAAAAAAGGATTTTTCACTGAACAATCACATACTAAATTATACTGCTGATATCATGCACTGTAATACTGTAAAAAAGAAAAAATTTAATTTATGTATCGTGTTTGATCATTCATTCTGAATTACATTTATTTACATAGTGACAACTATGAATAAAATGACAGCCCTATCATTTGTTCAACACTCACCAATTTCTAGAAATACTGGATGGATTACTTAGAAATGTTAAAGTGTCATTTCTAGAATGGCTGGAGGGATCATCAGAAAATGTAAAAGTAAATAAATGTGTTTTACCTGAATGTTGTGAGTCCTTGTTTTGAATTGTAAATCTGAAAGTTATTCCTTTATTGCACATTCCATTCATATGACAATCTGTAAAATCTTTCTCCACCAGTTAGGAGTGTGTGTGTGTCTGTGTGCTGGCAGGGGATACTAGCTGGGGACTGATCTATTTCAAAACTGCAACGTTCATGATAATTAAAAATAATGTAAAAAAATTATGGAGCTAACAAAGTAAAAAAATTAAAAAAGAGAGGAACCACATATTTAATACATGGTGCATACATTTATGCATATAATACATACATTAATGATTAGTAACATAACTAAGAAGTTGCTCAGTTAGTACTTACATACTTTGAGGAACCACAGCCTCATGCGCATGGTGTACAGGTAACTAATTTATCTATTTTAATACTGCTTTGATCCAAAAAGGCAGTAGAAAGAAGAGGTGCAAGTTATGTGTGCAATGTGGGATCTGAACCCCCATGTGCTCGGTTGTTAACGAAGTTCTCTATTAAATGAGCTACTGGAAAAATATTGACGCAATGCTAAATCGTGCTTTAGCATTTTATTTTTCAATACGGGCCGATCGCACAATATACGGGATATATATTACTTAATAGCTATTAGTTAAGTTCTCCCCAAACGAGCTTCATAGGCCAAATTCCAACTTGTCACCCTTACAAATATATTTGTTGTAAACAAATGAATAAAGTAATAATTTTAGTTATAAAACCAATAAATTTGCAATATTTTTACTGAATTAAACAAGCTTTCCTAAACTTTCTGTGAGTACTGTATGTTTCCCAAAGGCCGGAAAATACAAATATACAGGGCAAAGGCTTTGATTATTGTGCACACTAACAGCAAACTGACCTTGTCAGATATGTGAAGGTAATTACAGCTTACACCACACACAGTGCACTGCTCTGTGGAAGATAAACCCAAAAATTTACCTACTAGAGTAACAACAGACCATAGACGTGCATATTAATGTAAAAAATAAGCGAGAGTTAAGGATGCAGCAGGTTCTTACTGGGGTTGACGCAACCCTCACAGAAGATGTGTCCACAGCTAGCGACAACGAAGGCGATCCCTTCCCTTCTGTGACACTGATTACAGTGCAACCAGTCCATTCTAACAGGCACAGGAGCTACGGGTAAGAAGATGTTGATGGTAAGAGCGATAGGAAAGGTTCTCAACAAACCAGAAGAAAACTGCATGACAAGGACATTGCGAAAGAGCATTTGTTTCCATTTGTTGATCTACACTATATGGATAAAAGTATTAGACCAGAGATGCCCAAACTAGGGCCCGCGGGCCAAAGTTGGCCCGTGGTAATGTTTGATTTGGGCCGCCACACCATCCGAGAAGGGGGGGGATGCCTTTGACACAGATCGTCATTTGTAGTTTGACATAACAACTTTGAGTTGTTTGCTCAACCCTTCACCATCAGTGTGGATGCA
>JAODKE010000088.1:1398752-1409572 GCA_026779605.1 Mormyrus hasselquistii
ATATTTATTTTAAATATTATGAAATAAATAAGGGGAAACCATAGCAACTTTAATGTAATGCAGTTTGATATATGATGAAAAATTTACTTTGGCCCACAGCACCTCAGTCAAGTTTGATTTTTGACCCTTCATAGGAAAAGGTTTGGGCACCCCTGCATTAGACTTTATTGCAAAGTTGGCATCGTATGACAGTACCATGCTTGAATTCACCGAGTACTTCAAAAACTACCCATTCATTCATAAATGTTTGTAAACGTGACTGCATGGATAAGTGCTTGATTTTACTCACCTGTGGCAATGGGTCTGAATGAAATACGTAAATTCAACGTTTGAGACTTCTGTCCCAATACTTTTGGCAAATATAGCGTATATCAGAATATTTAAAATCTATCCCTACCGCTGCACATACAATGACACGCGGTAACAAAATATGTCGACGACAGACATAAACGCGTTCATTAAAGAAAATTAGAGAAAAATTTAAACAATATTCACTACCGAGTAAATCGCATGATTTACAATGCAATGATTACCTTGACGTAGGGGCTGCTAGCAAGCTACGGTATAACAAAATGCTTTTTAATTCTGCCTCGTACTGTCGTAGTAAAACTGCACACAAAACCATTGCCGTTAAATAATATTTTGGATTTTAAGTTTTAGGGACATATTTTCGGGCAATACATGTGATAGAAATTCCCACCCGACTCAAATATCGCCAGATCGACTGGTCACAAATTCTCAGACATTTTAAAGATCATTATTTCATGTTTTTAAAAAGTGTATACCAACCCGTAGCTAAGGTATCGTGACACAGAACGTTAAAGTGAATTTTAAACGGTTCTGTCCTCGCGCCAACTATGCCTCGAGCTCCTCCTGTGCGCGCGCGGTGAGACGGCGCTGTTACAGAGTAACGGACCAGTTTTCGCAATGTCACGACAAACCCGTACCTTCGTGCGGCGGTCAAAATGAGAGCGCTCGTACCAGAGTAAAGGTAGAGCTTGTTATGGCTATCTGGTATATAGTTACCTCTAGGTATAGGTGACAAGATTTCCAACTTTGGTCAGCTGGCTGGAGTTAGATTCTCAATTCGAGACATGTCTGCACACATGCATTCAAATGTACATAAGTTATATTACTTTGTAAATTGTCTGCAGGGTTTTCAAACTACCCAAACGCTTTTTTTATGTAGTTAGTTTTCGTTTCATAACAGAAAAATATAGATTTGCCGTAAGATTTCTTTCGTGAGCGTGAGAGTCTGAAGGCGTGAGTGTCACGCCAGCTGCGTGAGAGCTGGCAACTCTGGGCTGATCGGGGCTGGACGAAGATTAAAAACCGGCCCTGGATTTCTGCCAATACAGGCGCACCACACATATCTACAATAAAATTTGGGATAGGGGATGCATGACAAATTTTGCTAGCTCATAACACAACCGGCAAATTGTATTGTAGATATGTACGTGTGATGCTTTGTGAATTTGACACCATAGGGGAAATTAACATGTATGCCAGATGGCCAGTCCAGCCCGGCATATAATATATTGCGATTTCCTATTGTGTCAGACGCAGGGGGCGTCGGAGCGGCATGGGTACCCCGACAGATGCAGCGGGTACAGCACTTGAGTGGGGCCCTTGAATACGTGTAATTAAACGTAAAACTGGGCGGGGACACGGTTACATTCTATCCGGGGGCGGGGGCAGAATTTCTGCGTTCGTCCCTGATCTCATGAGGTTAAGAATAAATGTTATTCAAACCACTACGCTCTTTGCTCAAGGTTTCAGAAATTAATTTTAACATAAATCTATGTAATAATTATTAAGATGTTATAGCACCAAATATATCACTGTGCTAATTAAGAGGTTAGCAGTGTTGCCTCATACCTCTGCGACCAGGGTTCCAGTTTTTCCCTGTCATCGTGGGGTTTCCTCTGGGTCAGGGGTGTCAAACTCCAGTCCAGTTCTTTCCCTGTTCCACAACAAAAGATTCAGCTCAAGAGCTGTGTGGTAATTAGCACAAGGAGTTGAATCAGGTGTGTTAAATGAAGGGAAACCCAAAAATGTGCAGGGCTATGGCCCCCCAGGACTGGAGTTTGGTACTCTGTTCCCTCTCAGTCCAAAAACATACTGAGGTTAATTGGAGTTATGAAATTGCACGTGTGAGTGAATGCTGTATGAATGTGCCCTGTGATGGGTTGGTGTCCCATCCTGGGCTGTTCCCTGCCTTGTGCCTCTGGGATAGGCTATGGACCTCCTGTGACACTGAAGTGGTTTCAGAAAATGCATGGATGGGATGGAAATTGATTTAGTAATTTAACAAAATAGCGGTGAGTTTAAACGATAAAACAGTTTTATTAAATTTTAGAGTCATTTCTGTCCACACAGCCTTATTTTAAAACACAAAATAGCATTCCTCTTAACGAAGTAGTCCTAATTCCTTGACTACACTGACACAACTTCGTTTAGGTACCACGATAAAGCTTCAGCGAGTGCTGTGAGAGATGACACCACCAAACAATTTCATCACAAAGGATTAGTAACAATCAGTAAGTTATAACAATTTAGTGGCTCATTTATGCCTAATTAAAAAACAACAGCATGCTTGGTAGTTTTCTATCAGGGGTAAAAGCTTGTAAAAGGGAAAAATGACCTAAAATTCACAGTGGAGCTCTGTGATATGTGATGGTACAATTCAAGACAATGATTTATTAAATGTTGATCAACTATAATGACATGAATAAAGTGATGCACAATTAAATAATTAATAACTTAAAGGCGAGGCTGATGGTTCACCTGAGAGCACTTCAGATAATTGTGCAAATTGGTGTATAAATTTCAAGCATTCAACTATTGTCATTATGAGTTGCATCTTTTTGTTTGAGATGATTTGGTTTTTGCAGTGGGTTCTTGGCTTGGGCCTAATAGTGTTTTCAGTTCATGCAGGTAATTTTTCTCTTTGCTGATGCTTGGCTTCATTAGTACTCATTGTTGTTGGGTTGTGGGTTAATTTTGTGTGTGTTTTTGTTTTTTAGCTCACAATGTAGCCTGTGATATTGATTCAATTACTGTAAGATGGATTGCTGATGAGAAGACAACCCTAGACCCTTCAGTCCTCTTCTTGGGAAGTTGTCCTCCCACTAGGTTTTCGTTAACTACCGCTGAAGCAATATTCCATGTGGGTTTTGAGGACTGTGGTTTCATGCGCATGGTAAGTGCTGATCTGTGTTTATAGCTCCTCTGTCTATTCTGGCACTAACACTGGCTTCCCTGTATAGGTAACAAAAACCCAACTGATATACAAAAACTACCTCAGAATACCTAATACATCTCTGGATTCCGCAATCTATCCTGTTACATGTGCATATAAAAGGTAAGACTGAGTGTTGTGCTTCCCGATTCCCAACAATCTGGTTTGATTGTCTTTTTTTTTTTTTTTTTTTATTTTTTAACAGGCCTCAAGACTGGAGTCCTCCTTTGTTCCTTCCTCACACCCATGCAGAGGCCTATGGGAGCCTTTCCTTCCAAATGGGCATATTGAGAGGTGAGTGACTGTGTGCCTCTGACAAGTGCCAGGTTAGAAGTGCACTGAGACTGGCCTATCCCACAGGTGGCTTCTGTGAACCTGCTCAGGTGTCCACCTTCACTTTGGGGTCTGTCATCCCTATCTGTGCTGTGGTAGCGCATGAGGGCCACATGCCTTTATATCTATTCCTGGAGGAGTGTGTTGCGGCTAATACACAAGCACTTGGTCCATCAAGCCAGATTCATACCCTAGTAACTAACAAAGGGTAAGTAAACACTACCTAGACGTTAAATCCATTGTTGCAAGTCCCAATAACCATATTGTTGACTTCTATGAAGATGCCTTGTGGACAGCATGACTGCAGACTCAAGGTTCCAGCGCTTTGGCAATACTTCTGAAATAGTCCTCCAGCTGCAAGCCTTTAAGTTTGTTCATGGAGCAGAAGTAAGACCTGCAGATGGGGCTACCTGAGTGTTGTAGTTTTTGCTAGTTTCAAGGCTATTGCATTCAGTGACTGAAATGAACTTTTTGGCCCTTGCTAGGTTTATATACACTGTAAACTTGTTGCTTGGGATCCAATGGGCCTTTCTGAGGAAAAGAAGGCTTGTAACTACAACAAAGGACTGAAAAGGTAAGCTGTCCTATCACTGATAAATGCTGCATCATACTACTGTGTTTATGCTTCTCTTTCTCTCCCCCACCCCAGATGGGAGCTTGTGGATGACCCTTTTCAGAGTGCGCTGTGTAACTGCTGTGACTCCGGCTGCGAGTCTGAAAACAAGCAAGACTCAGGTATGTCCAACTCCTGTCTGTCTGGTACACTTGATTTACGCATATGTAGTGTGGTTTTTTTTTTTTATCCCCTTTCTATGCAGATGCTCATCAATATACTCAAAATGCTGTGTTGGGACTGCTGAACATAGATTCCTAGATGCCTGGGCATCTGATTAAGGTATGTTAATACTAGCCCTGATGTGTCTGTGGATGGTGGGTCTGATTTTTTTTTTTTTTTTTTTTTTTCTCCTTTTACAGGGATTGGATGTCTAAAGCAGGTGGTTTAAAGAACTTCTGGTGTGGAAGCCTGGTTTTGGCAGTTACACCAACATGTTCAATAAAGTTCCTGAAACTAGTATCTGACCTTAAGTGAATTATTACCTTCAACTTCATTCAGATTCACACTGAAGTTAACCTCAGACTCCTAGACTGAGGTTATGTTTGCAAAGCACTTTAAACAGCTGACCAAAGTGCTGGACGAGCAAGGAAATACCTCTTGAGACAGAGGGCAACAAAAACCTGTAAAATTACAGGTAACATTCATGTCTCAAATGCTGGGGCTTAAATGGGTTAATGAGGAACTAGTGTCCTCTACTGGTCTGATGGAGAACTTTCAATTACTACCTGCAGACCATAATGCCAATTCCAGTGTCATAGGACTGACTGGCCATCTAGCCCTACTGGTTTCATGCCAAATCTAAGGCTGCCCCCATTAAGGTCCCTTACTGTGGCCTAAGGTTTTGCCAAGTTTGAGCCATGCAGTAGACCTCTTCCTGGCCCAGACCCTGGAGTTAACCGGTGCACTCGTGCTGGTAGTGCTTTGCCTGAAGTGGGAACAGCTGTTGGAGAGACTAAGGTGACACTTGACTGATTTGTTCATCTCCCTAGACAAACCAAGGAATGCCGTACCTGTGCATTGCCTCATGCTATAAAGCCTATGCCTTAGGTCACACCCTGCACTAGCTCACGTGACTTGCTGCCTGAAGACTAGGTGAGTTGTATGCAGTATCAACCACTGTACCTCATGAAGTTGGTGCATAACTAAATAACTTAGGCTCATGCACTCAACACTACACATTCAGCTTCAAATCTTGCTTTTATTAAAAATTCAATCTGCTGTACAAAATCTCAGAACACTTGGGGCAAGCAGGCTTTCAGAAACTTCACTGCCTGGCTGGCAGCTGAAATGGGTCCCCCATGCAACTCGCCACTGCTCCCCAAAAAAATGTAGAACACATTTCCAAAAATGTGTGATATCCAAAGTGCAATCCCAAAGTTGACAGACCTGGTCATTTTGCCACAGACTAATGTTGCACATCAACAATGGTAAGTGGTCCAAGAACAGCATTTTGGATCAGCCCCTGTGAATCTAAGCACAAGCCATTAGTCATCCTGATATTCAAAGCCATATTAAGACAGAACCTCAACGCGCATACAGCAAGTCTAATGGACAAACTCCAGTTATACCCAGTTCTGCAGCCCTGCCTTTTCGATAATGGCACTGGGTGTCGCAACAGCCACAAAGCGAATTCCTGGATGGATCATCCAGAAGCTCCCATCTATAAATGAAAAGTCATTTAGCTGAACACCCCTACTATAACACAATGAATTTTTCTTCAAGTGATGCTAATGATTACCGGCCAAGCTCTTTGACATAGTTGCAGGCTTTCATCTGCCTGTTCAAATGTCTTGGGTCCCAAACTGCAATCTTGCAGTGGATATACACCTGGAAGGAAGCCACGATAAAAGTTACTCCATCATGGGGTTACGCTGCTCCTAGACACCCAGTGTTACACAGAGCATGTGTACCAAATATTGATCGCTACCCTAGGTGAGCGCAGCATTCCCTCGATAGGACATTATGGCTGTTTGTAGATGCTGGGTAAAACACTGCAGAAGGCTCAGACTAAGGTGAAACATTGAACTAATAAAAATCACTCACATCTTCCTCAACACCAAAGTCAAAGGCTTGCAGAGACAGAAACATTTCCGATGTCCTGTGTCTAGGGTGAAATTTTGATGTGCCCTCCTTACTGTCCACGAGGCACCTAGAGACAAGATTCAGTTCCAGCAGATTTTTAAAATTTGAGGCGCACACACACACACACACACACACACACACACACACAAAATAGCATACCCGCCATTGGTAATCAGTGGGTAGACCTGGTGTGAGGCGCCCATTTCAGGCACTGTGGCAGCCACACACTCCTGAAGAAACAATATGAGAGGCATATGAGCCTGTTGGTCAACTGCAGCCCAAATGGGGATCTGGGAACCCACAGGAAAGGAAGTTGACTGAGCCGGGCCACTGAAGTCATCTGTAGGACAGCGTCAGAAAAATAATTCAGTGAAGAGAAAAAAAAAAAAAAGTGCCTGATCACTCACCATTAGGGTTGTAAAACTCATATATTCCAGTTAATTCCCCTGGAAAGTTTCCAACTTGAAATATTTCCAAGATTCCAACTTAATGTCCCATGGAATTGAAAGTTTCCACCCCATTACAACCCTACTCACCTTTCATAATCCCTATATAGAAGTGCAGGCCCCCATACCCATGGACAGCCCCATTTGATAAGCTGAAGAGAGGAGGTATCCAATTATCAGGCCTAAACAAATGGAGACCACAGGGAAGTTAAGGGGGAGAAAAGTGTATTCTGGGTCTTGAACAAAAAAAAAAAAAATGCCTTAAGCCACTTATCGATATCAGACCTGAATGAATTCCTAGCAGTTAAAGCCATTTAAAACTATAACCACTAAAAAGCAGGCAAATCAAGTCACCCACCATGGACTTGGAAGCCTGATTGCTATTTTATTGGTTACAAGTCATGGGACATCAGTAAACACTCACCTATCGAAAACACAGAGAACCTCGTGAAATATTTTAGGTGGGTTAGGCTTTGCTAAAGGTCTGTAAGCAAGCATATTCTTGTAGATCAAGTGGTCTCCAGTTACCTAACAGAAAAAGCCATTAGTCTGAATACGTTTTATAAAGCCACTTATGTTGGAGTACGCCGATTCGGACGCATACCATACGCTTGAATCGGCAATCCCTGAACAAAGCTTTGAATGTCGCCACTCCTCGGCCAGTATGGTTTGAGTAACTGGAAGGGTGGCAGTTACCGAGGAAAATCCGTGAAGGATCGGCGTCCAGGGACGCGCTCAACGTCCAAGTCAGGGTGACAAAACCACTATGACATGTTACGTTGACCTCTTTTTAAAAAAAAAAAAAAAAAAAAAAAAAAAGCATTAGAACAGTTCAAACGACCACAGAAATAAACCGCATAAAAATAAACTGCAATTACCATCGCTTCCCGAAGCAAAAGCCACCACCGTTAAAAGCAGGCCTACTCCCCAAAAGATCATTTTGGCGAAGTATTACGTTAGGTAACCTCACTGGTTTTATAAATGACCTAAGACAAGTAATTACGTTTCATTACGTCACACGGACCTTACTAATAGATACGGATATTAGAGTTACTACAAATTCTCTGGTAGATTAGAGTAGGCGCTAGTGAATTACCGGCGAGATTGCCTAATTATTGATTTAACTCAGGTGAAACATGAAATCGGCTTCCGAGAAGATAATACTTTATATACTATAGATAACACCGTGTTGTTGTCTCAACGTTGAATTGTAGTTAAATGCGTTGAAGTATGGTCAGTGTTGAATTATCGATGTTGAAACTGAATTTATTTTTGGTCAGATTTTTAATATTGAAAAACTGATGGTGGCAAAATCTTGATTCAATGTTTCATAAAGTGAAACATTGAAGATCAACGTTGTTTCAACCTTTTTACATGATATGGAATCAGTGTCATTTCAACATATGTGTGCTATCTGGGTTTTTTGTGTGGGGCCTGAGCTACAATTTAATAAATATGGGTGAAATATAGGAAGGTCATCCACGGAAAAAATACGTGTATCCCGGAACTATTCTTTGTGCACGAAGCTTTCGTCGGGCTTCCCTCTGCGTTACACAGGAAGTTGTTTAGATTTGCCGTATTCTCAAAAAGGAGTAATTTTGCCAGTATAGGCGGCATTTTTTCTCTTGAAACAATTCGCGTTTTTCCAAGTCCCAAATATACTTGAACTGGGTTTATTCACCACGTATTACTGTATTCACTAGAATAATTTATTCAACAAAGTCAACATGCTGATTAAAGTTAAGGTAAAAATTCCATTTCGTCGTCTGTCGTGTTACCTTTGTATAACCGATTACGTTATTTTTCTATTATTGTTAAAAGAAAGTATTCTGTCGTCAGATATTAGATCGACTTTGCTGAAAAATAGTCCAAAGACTGGAAGCTACACATAGCCACTTTACCTGGCTAGACGTGTTTGTTGTTCTGTCTCGGTAAACTGTCAGATTGTGATAAATTAAATTTACTTGAAACTATACGCTAACATCCGTCTGTTTTTATTCCGTGCTATATTTCCGTCACCGAACTACGTGTACCTGAATATA
This sequence comes from Mormyrus hasselquistii, assembly GCA_026779605.1. Taxonomy (NCBI): domain Eukaryota; kingdom Metazoa; phylum Chordata; class Actinopteri; order Osteoglossiformes; family Mormyridae; genus Mormyrus; species Mormyrus hasselquistii. Next base: position 1,407,513 of record JAODKE010000088.1, read on the forward strand.
ACCAGCGTCGTGTATTAAATTGCCTGATTTTTTGCTTTATCATGGCAAAGTCAACACGAGCAAGACCCGAAGGGCAGACGTAGAATATAATGAAGAGTTAGTATCCAAGCACTAATAATGTTGTTTTGCCGTCCCCAGACCCTCACAGGCAAGGAAATTGAAATCGATATCGAGCCCACAGACAAGGTATTTTCACGAGTGTACACATGTGCATCAATGTGATACTAAATGTCTATTGAAGAGAAGGGCATTGAGCATTACCCTTCTTGTTTTTTTGGTCTCGTCTTCCAGGTGGAAAGGATTAAAGAGAGAGTAGAGGAGAAGGAAGGGATTCCACCTCAGCAGCAGAGGCTCATCTACAGCGGAAAGCAAATGTAAGGGAAACGACACTGTTCAGGTGGACATTTCTAGAAGCCTTGCGTGCTCCAGTGCCTTGGCAGTAGCCCTCGTATCACTATGCTGTCTGTCTTTTGTTTAGGAACGACGAGAAGACCGCTGCTGACTATAAGATCCAGGGTGGCTCTGTGCTACATCTTGTCCTGGCACTCCGAGGAGGGATCCGCTCTTGTTGTAGCCTCAGCCTCTGTCCCATGTAGGTCACCTCAGGACAGTCAGCTTTATCAGCATCGGGATGCACATTTTCCCCTCTCCCAGTGTTTTTTTTTGTCATACTTATTGTTTCACATCCTTAAAACAATGGATTATCCATAAATCATTTGTAGGATATGTAATAAATAATTAGCAACTCTTACTTTGACCACTCTACGTTTGCGCAAAAACAGAATTGTATGTTTGTGTATTACCCTGGTCAGCTTGACCATTGGATGCTTTGCTTCCAAATAAAAAGTTAATTGTCCTTTGGAAGTATTTCTTTAATCTGGTTCCAGTATTTATAAGACCAAATGTATCAAACTCTGAAGTTGTTCCAGCTCAATATTATTGTGAAATTGATTTCAAAACCAATACAGCATGCAAGGTAACTACATATTTTGTCAGTGTAAGTTTCTGAGATCCAGCAGCGAGGCATTGTGCAGTCTTTCAAGCTACAAAATGCTAGCAAGACAGTGTTGGATTAATATACCCTTTTATTAAAAAAATTTCAAACCTTCCTTGCACCACCTTATCAATTTCATCTGATTGCTAATATGTTTCCCTGTGTTTCTGAATATTTCATGGAGAAAATGTATAACATCTTTCCAGAATACATCCTCAGTTTGTCAATAAGGTGGAGATTGCATTCTATACACGACACACAGATTTTTCAGGTAACACAATATAAAAAGACTTTAGAGAGAAGGATAAAAGTTCAAACCAAATTAGCTTTCCTTCCAATAGTCAGATTAAAAACTCTCTCCAATCAAGGATTCACACGATCAAGTACTGTCTTTCCGTATTGCAGCTTCCCTGTGAGAGGGAAGGCTCTCTCTGTATATTGAAAACACATACATTAGTAGAGACTCGAGGGCACAGCTCGAGAAAATAAAAATAGCTTCCCATACACTCATGACCTTTTAGTATATTAACACACTGGGACAGAATGGGTGGAATTGGGGGGGAGGGACACACACACATTCTCATCATCCACAGACAGAACCACCCCAGGTTTCATTAATACCGCAGACCAGCACACACAAAGACCAAGGGAGCCAAAGGCAGCTGGGGGTTCCAAATAGGTGGCCGCACGCATAGCACACAAGAATAACGTGATGAGGCCTGATGTAATTCAAGTTAGTATCATAAACATCAAATTGTGACTAATAACTGACCAATGATCTTTAACATTAAAGAAGGGAAAGTGCCCTTTTCCACCTATTAAATGTTTAAAATTAAAGTTTTTTGGATTATATAAAAGCTGGAATATTGATTTTTTTTTTCTATGTCTGTGCTCTGTTTTTTGGCACTTGCTGCTATGAAATCATGCAGCAGAGGCTGGGCCCTCCGTGTATAAGGAAACGGGACACCCTAGTGCTCTACAAGCAGGAAGTGCAGGGAAAAAATCAGGATAAGCAGAATAAACGGGACACCCTAGTGCTCTACAAGCAGGAAGTGCAGGGAAAAAA
>JAODKE010000088.1:1409672-1431581 GCA_026779605.1 Mormyrus hasselquistii
AACGGGACACCCTAGTGCTCTACAAGCAGGAAGTGCAGGGAAAAAATCAGGATAAGCAGAATTAACGGGACACCCTAGTGCTCTACAAGCAGGAAGTGCAGGGAAAAAATCAGGATAAGCAGAATTAACGGGACACCCTAGTGCGCTACAAGCAGGAAGTGCAGGAAAAAAATCAGGATAAGCAGAATTGCATGACAAAGTTTGAGTCAATGGGACTTTTTGTGCAATCAGAGGATCATACAAAAAAAATTCTTTTTATGACAGGTGGGCAATTTCTTGTCTTGTCGGCTGGATTGTTTGGTCACCCTGGACTCAAAGAATTAGCCTTCATTAGCAGTTAGCTGAAAGAATTTGTGCAATTTCGGTTAATCTAACATGTTAGCTGAGAATGAGATACCGATTCTCAGCCCTGTTACAGTTCTTCTGTTGGAGTTTTCCTGAAAGTAGTTGGGCCAGTCACACCCCCTGCTAACAGCCACAGCGCACAGCCCCCAAAAGAGAGAAAGAAGTCGAGCTTTATGGTAAGTTTACATAATGTACATGAAGTATCAAGAGCATAATGTCTGACTCTGCAAGGTGAGATTAATGTTGGTGGCTGACAGAGATTGCAACAGACTGACAGGAGCCCAGGAGGGACGTCGAAATCTGAATGCCCCAGGTCTGTGTTGATCCACGACAGTCTGCTTGACCGCACAGCTACCAGCGGCCGGGCAGGCTTTTGGACACCAGTGTGTCAGTGGCTCGCCGAGGCGGGAAAGGAGTCCACTTGCACGGTGTTCTGGCACATCGAGCCTCCGCTGCAGTACGAGAGCCGGATCCGCATCCGCAAACTCACCTGGGGTGAGCAAGGATACATAATCTAAATGTGGGTCTGAAGATTCCGGAAGTGACCGTGAGGAGACAATGAGAAAGGATAAGGGCAGAGAACATGGTGGCAGGCAGCTGGTGGTTACCAGTGTGTGACTTAAACAAAACGGACTCTAAGATGTATAGCGACCAGCCGAAAAATTATGACTACCCCCATGTGAAGCAAATAATGTCAACGTTCCTTATAGGCAGAAACAGGTTTAAAAGAAAGCGTCCACTCTTGGTTGTCCTCACACAGTTTTTCATCTGAGTATATGCAAGGTGTGATACATCGTTCCAACAAACTCTCTCAGGAGACCTTGCATTCAGCCCATTGAAAATGCAGACAGCAGGGAATATATATACACAGAAATTATAAAATTAACATTATGGTATCCAGAGGGGCACAGTAACCTGAAGTCTTTTTGCATCTTAGGATCCAAGTTGGAACCAAGTCTTGAGTTATTGCCCTCAAGTCAAAGTTGAGTCCAAGTCTTTCCATCAGTTTTGTTTATCATCAAATTTGTGACAAGTCCGAGTTGAATTCGGTTTGTACCAAACATGATAGCCTTGTTCACATCTCGTGTTGAGTCCTGGCCAGCTGGTGGATTGTGGCTTTCCCCTGCTTGGACTCACCACGGCTGACTACGTTGCCGTTTCGGAGATGCTCTGACCCAGTCGTCTTGGCCATAACAATCTGGCCCGTGAAAGTCACTCAGATCTTTGCCCCTGCCCATTTTTTCTGGAGTCACCATGGACTGCGAGTGTCAAATGCTGGCTTGCCATCTAATATATCCCAGACCTTGCGATGTTGTCGTTAGATAATCAACATTTTTGGCTTCATAGGGGGTTTGTCACAATGTTTTGGCTCATCAGTGTGTTTGCAGGCCACCCCAGTCTATTCTGCTGGACTTATTCATTGTAAGGGGCCTGGAACCTTCTGTTCCCTCCCCCTGTTTCTGTGTGGGGTGACAACACATAGCGGAGGGTAGAGGCAGCCGGGTAGGCGGGTAAAGGTGTCAAAGTGTCAGCTGTCCGAGACGCTTTTGATAAAGTTACCCTCTGACATGCTATGGTGACGTGACAAGAAGGAAATAAGGGCATAAATCAGGCTGATAAAAGGGCAAAGCAAACAAAACAAAGAAACCTTGTTGGGATTGTTGAGGTGGACAGTCTGGGTCACCTGACCAGCTCCCCGAGCCGGAAGCACATCCCCACTGGGCGCCTTCATCTGTAACTGAACACACTGAGAGACAAGGTGATGGGGTCAGAGGTCACATTCACAGGTTGAGGTCCTCCTTAAGGACATGGAGGCCTAAAATAAACTAACAAATGCATTATATATCAACAGTAATTTCTGTGGTTAAAAGGGGGGGGGGGTCACATGACGTGGTAAGAATGTTAGACACCGAAAACCATTACGTCTGCTTCATCACTGCAATGAATAAATTAACACCTGTGCCTGGACATCCAGAGTTAAAAATGCCAACCCGCGAAAGACAGGCAAGGAGACAGGGCACAGCCACCCCAGGGGGTGCTGGCGTGGGACACGGGCCTGACCTTGGGCACCGCGGCCTGCAAGGTGAACTGTGTGATGTCACTATCCATGGTGTTGGAGGCGATGAGCGTGGCGGTGACGCCCACATCAGTCTGCCTATCACAGCGCAGTTTGACAGTCACGCCATTCTGCTCGTATACCGTAACACCGGGGTCTGTCACTGGGGAGGGGACAATGGCACACTTTAAAAAAAACAAGAAGAAAAAAAAAAAAAAAAAGACAGACTGGATACTGGAATTACTGGTCTCTGCAATGTCTCCATCCCTCACCTGGTATAGGATCCAATCCCCCAAGTAGGTCTAGCAAGTCCCCCCCTGCACTTCCGGAATCAGGGACGGGCGCTGCAGGTGTGGGCTGCGCTGCTTCATCAGAACCTCCTAGAAGGTCCAACAGGTCACAGGCCTGAACGTAAGGGAAGGGAAGAAGAGGCGGCGTGAGACGAGCGTCTTAGAGAGCCAATCACAGCCGAGGTAGCGAGATGAGAGGCGGGGAGATGGATCTCAATTGGAGGATGGTGTGCAAGCCAGAAACATCGGGAACATGACACAGCATTGTGGATACTAATGCTAAATTACGTAGTCAAACCATAACCCACAGATCAGTTTCACATTTGCAAATAAGCAGCAGGTCTCTCCAGGTCTCACCTGATTTGTTGGCTCTTGGGTCAAAGTTACTACTGGGTTGTTCTTGGTTTTGTCTGGCGCCTGGATCACCGCCGGCTCCCCATTGTCATGTCCTGGGGAGCTCTTGTCAATCACTGGCATCCGCTCCAGCACCGCAGCCCTGGACATGGAACAGAACATGGCATTAAGACCACTGCCGTCTGTCAAAGAGCCAAGATGGCAGCAGTTACACAGTCCCTGCAGTGCAGGCTGAATATGCGAAATGTTTCGACGCTGTCACGATCTTGCATCTCTGGCTCCTACCCCAGTACCTCATGTGGTCATATTTTTTGAAGAGTGCATTGTATTCTACTGCTCTCTGCTGGAGCTCCACATCAATGCAGCTTCCGTAAATGCTGACGATGCTTCTGATGCGGCTACCAAAGAAAACACGGTGCGTTACAGTAAAAAAAACACAGATAGAAAAATACAGAACTGAGGAATTATACTGACACAGAGCAGTTATTCAGCAACACATATTTTCATATTACATCCATACAATATTTTAGGAACTAGTGTGCCTTTCTGCTTGGTCCACTGCACCCAAAAAATATGACATGGACCGTCTGGAGGTCCCCGAGGACCGGATTAAGAAACACTGGTACAGGTAATGATGATTAAAACTGTAACCGTGCATTAGTGCGCATGCAAGTTCCGTTGGAATCTGTACAGTAGTAGCCCTGGGTGTAGAAGTCGGGTTATTGCTTGATCAGTAGCAGAAGCAGCAGAAGCAGCAGTAGGGCTATAAAACTGAGGTCTTACTCCACATTGCGTGAGATGCGTGTGCTCAGCTTCATGGTTGCCGTGAGCGCGAAGCCCCTGGTCGTCGGGGACGACATGTGAGACTGCAGGACGGTCTCCAGGGCGTCCAGAACGTCGTCCTCTGTCACCTGGCGGCCACCGAGAGGAAAGACGCATGTGAGAGGGCGGCAGGGAGGCGGTGCTTTGCTCCCGCCATCAGAAGGGGGGGGGCGTGGGGCGCTACCTGCACGGGCTCCGTCTCCTCGCACTCTCCTCGCAGCAACAGGTCGCCGTACTCCCCGATACACCAGCAAGCCACCTGCACCAAAGATTGCTGCACAGAGTCTTAGAGTCACTCGCAGAGTCAAAGATAGGACACATACACACCCCAGACACACACAAACAGGCACTGAGAGAGTCAATACACACACAGATTTCATACTTGGGCCAATTTGCAGCGCCACCCATATCTATATAGTCACATATACAGCCAAGTATGCAGACAGATACACACAGAGTTGTACTTATGGTTACATCACTCACAGTCATACAGAATGACAATCATATCTGGATACACTACCAGACTTTTCCCACACACTGAGATTTTCTACATTTGGATGTTACTCATTTACTAAAAATTACACTCTATATTCTTTGCTAAGAAATACATTTACAGTATGTTCACCATTTCAGTACCTTCATTAGCAAAAAAAAATGCACTTATAAAGTGCACTTATAACTTATAAATTATACCTATATCCTGAACTTGCTGCTCATTGCACTCCTGGTTAGACCTAAACTGCATTTCGTTGCCTTGTACTTGTACATGTGTAATGACAATAAAGTTGAATCTAAAAAAAAAAAAAAAAAAAAAAAAAGAATGTCATATCTTTGATTCATCAAAGTAACCCTCTCTAGCAGTTATACCAGCAGAGAAAATATAAGGCATTCTTATTCAATGTAAGGGAAATTAAATACTGCCCTGTTTCATAGGATGAAACAGTTAACTAGTGCATTTAAAGTTAAAGGACAGCCTAGAATTTGACTCTGCCATCACCACAACCAGTTAACAGGATGTCAGACATACACTATTACAAACTCTCCATGTTAAAAAAGAAACTTGTTTTATTTGACGTATATTTTCATTTATAGCTATTCACTCACGTTCCAATGCTTACCAGTAAATATACAAGAATCCTGCAGTTTATGAAATAAATGGAAGAGTGGTAAAAATCCTGTGATGTGCAAAAACATTTGACTGGTCGTGTATATACACGTGCACACAGTCACATATTCGGCTGCATGTCATACAAATGTCCTAAGGCTATATGCAATCAAGTACAGTGATATCACCATCAGTCTTAATACTACTCTGACTAATGTCTGTTCAGAGCACACGCACAACCAAAACAAACAAACAAACAAACCACAAAACAACACACAAAACAAAACAAACAAACAAACAAACAAAAACGCAGGTCACAGAGTGACACGCTTTCACGTGGGGATGCAGCAACCTGTGAAATGTCTGCCACCAGCGCACGGTACAGTTTGTGGACGGTATAGCAGTGGAGCTCCGTTGCTGTGGTGATGAGCTGGATCAAACTGGGCACCATTTCATCCCTCACGTCGCCCCCTGCCTGTGAGAGAGGACAGTGCATCACGCTGCTCTGAGAGGCCCAACAAACCATCTAATCTGTATGCGAATGTATGCAGTGAGCAGCTGCCATTGGCACATCATAAAATCAGAGAGAAAGAAAACTGTCAGTAAAAACAGATTTGTTTTTTTTATTTTTCTAACGTTCTCATAACTTCCGAATCCCCAAAGTCTCTTCTTAAAAATCGATCCCTCGCTCACTTATTTAGAATCTTTCCTGGATATATGTCAGCTGGGATCAGACCCCACAGGAAATGATGAAGTCATAAAGATCTTAACCCCCATGTCATAAAGATCTGAGCTCATGTGGGAAGGTGAGCCCAATTTGAAGCAGGTGGCAGGCTGAGCGGCCATATTTCAGGGAGGGGTGGAGTGGAGAAGGGGGGGGGGGGCTATTTACCGTCGTGAGGACATGCAAGACGGTGTCGATGTGCCAGCGCTGAGAGGGAGCAAACCTGACAGAGACACACAGAGGCATGGTGGTGTTCAGCGCAGCTTTGAAAGAACAAAACAACACCCCCCCCCCCAACATGAAGAAACAGTTCAATAGTGCTACTCCAAGTATTAGGACCATTCCAAGTATGGGGGTGGGTGGGGAGGAATGGAGACCCTGAGAAGTCAGGGAGCTGGCATGTGCCGAGGAGTGAGACGCACCAATCAGACGAAAGAGACACCCAGATGTGCGTTTGTGAACATTACTGGGGTGAGGATGCGGGACGCGAGTCAGCGGGATGTCAGGGCAGAGAAGGGCGACGCGCGGCTGACCTCTCGGCGGCGCTGAAGATCCCCGAGGCCGTCTGTGCCCGCAGCTCGGGGGGGCAGCAAGAGAGGAAGAGGAGCAGCTCCTTCATCAGCGAGCGGACGTTGGCGGCCGAGACCAGAGCCAAGGACAGCTCCAGCGCCCGCCTGAGATTCCACAAGGTCCCAGTCAGTCGTTCAGGGCGACAATGGCACTGTACCGCTAGCCAAATAACTTATGCGGGAAGCTACAGCAGACCATATTAAACACCTGCGTTACGACAAAAGTGCCCCTTCTGGGGATTGAAGCCTGTAAATTCTGGGTCACATGCTCCATTCTGAACCCTGTTTTATCACCGAAACAATATTAAGCCGAATCAAAGCAGTCACTATTATATGGTGGGGACCAGATTTCCCCATAATGTGATAAAAACCTGTAACGTTTTACCTTGTGGGGACATTTTTTCTATCCCAACAAGGATAATGTCAATTTTAAAAAAACATCCGTGAATGCAAACAAAAGACTAAAAATGCCAAAAAAAAAAAAAATGTTTCGTTACTTATGGTTAGGATTAGATAGGAGTTTTAGTTGTCGTAGTTGGGATTAGGGTTATGCTCATACAAAAAGATATGAGCACGTAGACTGTGTGTGTATGTGTGTATGTCTGGGCGTGTCTGGGCCTTCTGCTTTTGAGTCTATTTCTGCTTGACCAGTCATCCTATACATGACTACCTAGAAAATATGCAATGATGACCGGAATACTAGTTAATACTTAATTACTGCACTGCACTGCACTGTGACATAACCAAACTCCTGCTACCCGGCATCAACTGCGCTGTGGTAGCCTTGACTACGGCATCATCCCTAAAGATGACAGCTGACAGTTTACCGTTTCACGGACGCGTCCTGATCCTTCAGACAGTCCACAATGGTCCCCCTGTGCCTCTGAACGGCGTTGTGGTCCGTCTGTACGATCTTCTGCAGCGACATCATGGACACGTAGCTGAGATACGATAAGACAGATTTGTTTAATATAATCTAGCCACTCATCCAGGAGACGATTACAAGATGAGGCGCGATCTCTGGAGAGTCAAGGCAAGAGGCGGCGAGGGGGGGGGGCACTCAGGAGGAGACAGCAGGAGCATCACAGGGCACGGGGTTACGTAATCAGACAACGAGTCCAACTGCACGGCTAACCGCAGGAGAAAATGCCCAGAGACAGCGGGTGGGGGCTGCTACAGGAAGCGATTCAAAGACGGAGATCAAGATGAGGTCCACAGCAAAAACCTCGCGGTAGGTGGAGACTGACATGAGAGCAGCTGTCGACGCAGAACGGGGCAACGGAGGCCTAGTTCTCGAGGCGGCTAGGAGGACGGCGTGAGATGCTTCCCGATAACATGAATGAACGAGAAAGAATGAAGATGAAAGAAAAAACAAAAAGGGAGGTGAAGAAGGATGTGAGAGACTCCCACCGTATGTTCCTGTCATTGCTCAGGAGGAATCGCCCCAGAATGTTCACAGCCAAAATCTGTCAGAGTACAAAGACAGTGAAAGGAATGGGTCTATCAGCTCAATGCAAACGGCATTCAACTGTAACAGGACAAGAGCTGATGATCACTCAGGGTCACTGGCTCGTTTTACAAAAGCGATACATAAAAGCAGCTCTAGTGGCAATGAAACTGAATGGTACACAATTACAGTACTAGCGGCACACAAGCACTGTACTGCAGTACAAGCCCTGTCAGCATGAAACCGTGTCTGGCAAACGATGATGACGGCGACGAAGGTGGACGCTAACCCGTAGGCCACACTCGGAGTTGATGTCCATGATAGTAAGGACAGTCTCGTACAGCACAGCGCTGCCTGCAGTCTTACTGCTGTCTGTGTTTGTCGCCACCTACAGGATCCAACAGGGACAACGGCCAGGGATTAAAGTCCACCCTGCCAAAAACTAACCAGTCAGAAAACAGACATTTGGACTCAAAACAAAGCGATCAATATTAGAATTATTATGTACTTGCTTACCAATAACCATCCACGTTTTGATACATTTATCAACTTATAAAGGCTTATTTACAAAAGGGCTTTCTGAGCCCTGCAATAATATGTGCATGGTGATGAATTAACAACAGTGACGTTAGCATTTCTGTTGTTTTAACCGTCATCTATATAAAGCAGAAGTGACAGCAGATGGGACATCGTAGGCAACACAAAAAAGGACGGTCTATTAACCTGGGCCAGCAGGTCATTCATGGCGTCGCTCGCCTCGTCGTCGTTACGGCCGAGAATCCTCAGCAGTCGCAGGATACGTACCTGAGGGGGTGGAAGAGAGGATTGCGATGGGAGGGGAGGGTTGGAATGCAGAATGGGAACAGGAGTGAGAGGGAGTGCAAACCACAACCAGGTGTGCGGTCACCCCCATACCACAGGATACGTGGACATGCCCACCCCCATATATGGAAGAGACAGACCTGAAGAAAAGGGTCACTGATCCCGGCCACGTTGTGCTCCGGCGAGTAGCCAGACATCACCAGGCCCTTCATTATGTGGACTAGATCGGGCACTATCTGTACAAACCGAGGGAAGGCCAATGAAATATGAACAAGCTACACTTTTAAGAGCACTGCTACTATTGTTGTCGCATAATCGATCGATCTTTTAATTCAGTTAAGATTTCTTCATGTGCTGCACCTTGCGGAAGTGAGGGAGTGCACTGGGGTTTCGTTCACACAGCTCTGTGATGAGAACGACAGCTCCATGGAGAACACCTGGGACAGGTGGGGGAGAGGGATATGGAGACAGGGAGAGAGATGGGAGAATAAGTGGCATAAAACTAATGGCGAAGGAGACAAACCAAGGAGAACACTTAAAAGACAGACAGACAAGTAATGAATAATTCAGGATCCATTTAAACAAAAGCACTAGGGGGCAGAGACTCACTCACGGAAATGCAGCCCGATGGACAAGCAATTAAGACACAATGAGACAAACAGGCAGGCAGGAAGGCAGGCGTACAGGAAGAGAGAGACACTCGGGTACAGAGACAGACAGGAAGGCAGGCAGGCGTACAGGAAGAGAGAGACACTCAGGTACATAGACAGACAGGAAGGCAGGCAGGCGTACAGGAAGAGAGAGACACTCAGGTACATAGACAGACAGGCAGGAGTACAGGAAGAGAGAGACACTCAGGTACATAGACAGACAGGCAGGCGTACAGGAAGAGAGAGACACTCAGGTACAGAGACAGACAGGAAGGCAGGCAGGCGTACAGGAACAGAGAGACACTCAGACACAGAGACAGGCGACTACATTCACACGTCAGCTTACCGTGGTTCTTCTCAGTCAGCAGAGACCGAGCAGCAGTATTGAAGAGTTCTGCCAATTCGGGGACTTTCCTCACGATGTGGACAGCACACAGCGCCGCCTACCTCAACCAGGATGTCAAGAACATCATCACCATCACCTCCACGGCTCCCGTCATCCACAAAGCAATGGGTATCACTATCACGGCAGCTTCCACCACTGCATCTGCGTCTACAGAGAGTAGAAGGGCTGACAATAGCACTGACCTTCTTTTTGATATAGGCGTTGGCTGTCTTGAGAAGCCGGTCGATCTCCGGAGCCAGGTCACGGCACATCTCAGCAGAGCCCATGCAGGCCAGCGTGCAGAGGGCCAGGGACTGGACGTATGGGCTGCTGTGGGACAGGTCACTAAAGGACAAAACAGCGACATCAGGATCTCGATGTTCCCAGAATCCCCCAGGGAGAAACCGCAAAAGCTACAGCGAAACGGGGCGACAGTGTCCCACAGCTGTGAGCAAACAGGGAGGGGGTGATGGGAGGGAGGGAGTGGTCGCCATGTGGCTGGGCCTCACTTCTTGATGGAGTTGGTGATGAGCAGGCTGGCATCCTGCTTCTCATCCAGCAGCATCATGGCTCCCAGGTAGCCCACCCGCTTCTCACTGTACCTAGGGCTGGCGATCAGTCGGACACACTCCATCTAGAGGCGTGGAGGAGTAATAGCAGCTCATGGTCCATGGGGGAGGGTCAGTCACAAAACACAAATTTTTAAAAAGTCTCAAAATAAAAATCCATCTGATATCATGCATGATTAAGTAAATAGAATAAAGCAAAGAAAACCTTAAACATTCATCAGGAGCTGTCGCCCGAATTTGACCATCTAGCTTATCGTTTCTGTTTTTTAACATCTGTATCCATAGAGCTTAATAAAAGACATTTTCCCCACTCTGCAAAGCTTTTTTTTAGTCACAAAGCCAGTTTCCAACATAAAGGACCAAGTCATTGTCAGCATTATCTTGTATGTGGGCACAATACGACAACTAACACAGAGATTGAATAGAAAAGCCATTTGAATGAAAACAGGCAACATTTGAAGTAGAGCTGTCGTTTTTTTACGATCATTACAGTTTACTTGGCTCTAGTATTACTTTTACTTACAGTAAAACACACCACACTGTGCCACATTTGGCCAAACAGGACTAACTACAAGCCATACCAGCCCCTACCTGTCCAAAGTGGGCGGGGTAGCCCAGCATGTGCACGTAAAGCAGCTTGGCCAAATTGTGAGAGCGCCCCCCATTGTCTGCCTGCCGGAACTGCGCCCTGATGGCTGCGCACTCTTTCTGGATGACTCCGCGCTCTTCGCACTGGGTCCGAGCACTTCGGATCACGCGGATCATCTCCTGTAGGCGCACTGACGGGGACATGCCTGACAGATAGTCAGATCACACTCCCAGCACTGGAGATCTGGAGGTGTTTCCACAACACACCCTGCTGCAAACAGGGAAAAGTTTCACTGTGGGAGGAAAAAAAAAGAGACAATTACGCAATTCCATTTACAAAAAAAAATTAACACATTAACATACCAAAAGATCATTAACAAACAGAGTTAATAGCACTTACTGTAGACCTACTGTCGTTTATTCCAAACGATGCAAACCTATAATCTATATCCGGAACAACGCAAACTATTCGTAGGCAAGACGAATTAAAAATATTTGGCAGTTGGGTTACTTAAGTAAAGGGAAAAGTCAACCGTTTTCTCGCAGATGTTTTATAAGTTTAAAGACGCGGAGAAGACCCGCTAGTCCTTGCTGACACCGCTTTTGGGTCGTGCATTTCCGCATGACAGGTGCGCCGAGCCGCCGCTTCCTAGTCGGTCCGCAAAGGCATCCCGGCCGTCCCCTCCCCCACCGGCCGTCGCCGCGCTCCGCCACACGGCCAACACCGTCCTCTCCCCCAGTGCAATCGCCATATTGAGGGGTAGCGTTACATGTGAGCGCGGCCGCCGACATAGCGGATCGACGATGCGGGGCAGCAGCCCAACCGAGCCGAGGTCAGACCTGGCCGGTCGCGATGGTCCTGACTAGGCGCCAGGGACACGGCGCGTCAGGTGAGAGGCATAATAAACACCGATTTATCCTAGAAATCACAGAATCCAGCCATTATATTTCCAAAAAATAGAAAAGGGGGTATTAATGTACATAAATTGCCTACTGCGTTTTTCGTGTGACAAGTTCAAATCGACACACTGCAATAATTCTCCGAATATATCTATAATTCTAGATACTAGACGAGGGTAACGCACCAATACATCCAGCCTGTAAGCTAATTGCACTGTCAGATCCCTTCACGTCATGAATATGACAGCAACTTCCTAGTAGCGAGTCGTCCGAGTGCGGGGTGGGTAATCATCCAGTTAACCGTTAAACCCACACGCAGTAATACAGGATAACTAGCAGCCCGGCCAGATGCTCCTTTTCCGCCTTACCTTCGCGATTTGCCGTCTTCTGGGTGCAGGTTACTTTCGGTTAGGTGCTTCTCGCCGCCCGGACGCCACATTAAATGAATGAATGAATCTACCTGCCCGAACCAGCCAGCTGACCCAGGACCATTTGAAACTCTCGCTGTACACAAACCACAGGCGCAGCCCCACGTCCGTCATCTGACAGCCGTGACAGCGGAGCCACGCCCCTTAAAGGGCCCGCTCTATTTTCCCCCTTAAAGCAACAAGTGCATTTAAGGGCCTTTCACTGTATTTATAACTGTATTCCCAAATAATTCCTCTCTTTTCTTAAATGCATGTGTTTGCCGGGTGAGCACCTTGGTGGAACAAAACTAAAGTGCACTGGAACCAAATAACGGAGTGGAATGCGGCAGTATAATTTTCAATTTTCATAAATATGTAATGATCCGGGAGCTGTTCAGAAAAAAGGGCAGTATTTCACATGCAGTGCTGCCTGCACTGGCAGTGCGGCGCTGTTAACCAAGCGTGTGCTGGGTCCACGCATGAGCGTTCAAAGAGCCTGCCACCTGCATGCTGAGAGTCTTTCTGCCAGTTCGCGGTAAACTGAATCCACACTGTAGACAGATGAAATCATTTCTGCAAGCTGTTAGCCGTCATTTTTCTCAACTTACAGACAATGCAAATGTCTGTGCGTGTGTATTTCAGAAGGTACCCGATCACCTGACATTTACAGGAGAGTTTATCGTGAGTGTCAACATTTATATTGCCACACAGACTTCTGTTTTCTATCGTGTCTTTTTAATCTTTTTTTTTTTTTTTTTTAAATTGCCTACTTCTACTTTTTAAACCCTTTTTTGCATGCAAGTTCATTCCTGCAGAACCTCAACAACAACAACAACAACAACCTCATGTGTAACAAAAGTCGAACGTGTTTCAGGGTAACTGAAATTCAGATCTAATTGGAATGACTGAAGGTGAGCACGTGGTGGAACTGCTAGTATAAGCTTATCTCTGTATTGAAGGAAAATGGACACAATGGAAACAGGCATTCATTATAAAGAGGGTTGCCAACAACTTTGGTCAGCTGGCAAGAGTGAGATTTTCAATTCGAGACAAGTCTGCACATACATTTACATGTAACTAACAGTATTATTACGTTGTAAATAGTCTGTAGGGTTTGCAAACTGCGCCAACGCTTTAGATGTAACTATTTTTAGGTTTATAATGGAATAATATAGATTTGCTTTCACGTGAGTGCGAGACTGAAAGCGCGTCACGCCAGTTGCGTGAGAGTTGGCAGCCCCGTATAAACAAGGTGTCCCAGAATAACAGCTACATCTTGGGGAAGGCAATCTGTTATGACTATATCATTAATAGCAAAAGTCATATACTGGTTCTTGCACTGCATGGTTTTCATTTAACTTTCAATACATATAATTATTACCCAGTCTAGCCAATGATAAGAATGGAATTTTGGTCCAGCTGGGGTATAGGGTAGAGGAACACACTGGACAGGATGCCAGTCCATTGCAGGACACATATATAAAGACACTGCAATTTAACTGCACGTTTTTGGACAGTGGGTGAACGTCTGAGTGTAATGGGGAGAACATGCAGCCTCCGCACACAGAGAGGAGACAGGAGGCTGCACAGGCCTGGGGTTGTGAGGCCACAGCATCACCCACTGAGCCGTGCGATATCAGCTGTGACAGTGAAAGAGTGAACAACACAAGCAGCAGAGTACAGGTCAGCACACTGGAGAAACAGTTTCATTTTTAGTAATGGTCAGAATGAGACATCCTTCCTTTGATCACTTTTCCTAGTCAGGGTTCCAGAGGGACCTGGACACTATCCCATTCAGCAGTCCCGGTCCTCAGGGAGTCCCAGACAGTCCCTGTCAGACTGGCTGGGAGTCGCTGGTCCATTGCAGTCACACAGAGACACCAATTAACCTGACTCTGTGTCTTTGGACTGTGGGGGGAACTGGCGAGGCACCAGTGCTATGCATTGTGTCACCATGCTTTCAACTCCCCCCCCATGGGGGGTTCAAAAGGGAACTTTATGTATATATAAACCGTGCACTTTACCTGAACCTAGATCGTCTGATTTTGTCCAGAACACCAGCTGGAAACAGACGCCAGTCAGCAAAGACAAGATCTTTTACTTAAAACAATGTCGTCCAAGGGCAAGATGGATAATACCTGAAAGTGCAGTATTAAACTGGATTTTTGTTTATTATGCAGGTCTACAAGGACAAAACCCCCACATATTTCAACCTCCCAGGTGAATCTCCACCGTGATCCTGTGTATTATCGTTCTATTGGACCATTATTAATAAGGCAGTTTCCTTTTGCTCACTCAGACAGAATAAAGCAGCATTTAATACTCTGCCTGTTCTTCCATGACTCTCTGGTGGTTCCTGTCATTTTTCAGCTGACTCGCTTGATCTTATAATACAAGCTCCAGTGTTCTTTTGTTAAATAATGGGTGAGAAATGAGTCAAGGAAAGATGGCATGGTAGTTATTCATCAATTTGGCAATGGAATGCCAGTTCTCCCCCGACGGAGTGGTGAAAACAGGAATTTAGTTGACAGTTGACGTGTGTCTGGCTTGAGTTAAGCACATTCATAAACCGTGCATTTTTCAGTTCGCTGAGGTAGCAGGCTACTTTTATAATGAGTTTTATTTTGGGCTTCAAAAAAACCCACCTTCAGCAACACGTTTAGTGCAATGTAAACATCATAAAGAAGCCGTGTATCATGGTCTATATTTGGGGCATTTTTTTGCATTTCTGTCAGAAGTAGTGAAAAATAAGTGCGATGATCAGACAGGATTGTGTGTATCTGCAGGACCATTACTCACAAAATACTAACTAAGTGCAATAGGTGAGTCCTCCTGTCCTCTGCTAAAGCTGTTTATGGTTGAATAGCTCTCTCTTTTCTGTCAGATGGTCTATTGATCTGCTATCTTGCTCTGCACATCATTGGGCAAATTTGCCTCAGTTTTCTATTAAACGATAAAAATAGAAAATGAAAAGAAATAAAACATGCAATTTAGTGAAAAATTTACCTTTATAATAAATTGCCAGAAAAACTCATTAGTTGTTTGAATCTAGGTAGGAATATGGAAGGCAAAGCGCAGTGTGAAGTGTGAAGATGTGGTGGGAGATGTGGTGGGCGATGTGGTGGGCGAGGTATCTGCACATGTACCCGCCTCATTAACATCACGTTAATGTCATTCACAACGTTTCGATTCACAGACATCGATTTTAAACACGTAATTTTAAAGATGTTATCATCAACAATATTTTCTATGTCAAATTTACGATATAATATTGTTGTTAAAAAGAGACTATAAATCCCATAGAGTGAAGTTTTAAGACATAGCGGCTAGGAGCAAACACTGGAACTCAGCGCACAATAACAGATTACAAAGCTCTTACGAGCTGACATATACAAATACTGTGACAATCAATTTTCTTAATACCATTCACCATTACTCTCAGAAATAAAGGTACGAGACCCTTGTAATTATACCTTTTAAGGTACAGAAATGGACTCTGGAGGAATATCCCAAAGGTACAAAGAGCATTGAAGTACCATCAATGGTACAAAAATGTTCCTCAGAATCCATTTCTGTACCTTAAAAGGTACAATTACCAACAGCTTGGTACAATTCGCAGACCACAAGGTGCAGCTCCAGTGACAGCAAGGGTACAATTTTTTAACCCTTTTTTCTGAGAGTGATAAAGGCGCAGTCTGCACCACTGTGTACTCTCAGAGTTGTGTGCATATGCAGGCCTTCACACTATTTTAGTTTTTTTTATATATTTCTTTTTTATTTTTGCGATGCTCTAGTAGGTCAGGGAGAGTCCTGTCGTGCTCAGAGCTCTCCGGAATTAAGGGCCCGCTCCTCCTCCGGTTCTACCCCCCCGCTGGTCTTGCTCCCCCCACTCTCCTCCGCTGGATACACCACCATACACAGCTTCTGGCCCATGTATGTCAGCCGGTCTGTAGGGGGGGGCGACAGAGATACGCCGCGGACTTCGGTCATTCATCGCTCACAGCTGCAGAAGCTACTTCTACAGTCACCACTACTCAAATAGGTAAATATATAATACTCAAAAGTGGGCAGTCACAATTAATAATAATCAGTTTTTAACTGGCTTTATAAAAGTGAGGGTAGAAATCTAATGACAGGAACAGTCCTTAATAATTACTGGACCCTCAGAACCTGCCATGGTATCCATGCCTCTCCGATGCCCCCTGGTTGTTCCACAGCCTTGTACACTGCCCTTCCTGGTATAAGTGAGTCCATTAAATGGTCAGAGCAGCTTTTTTAGAACTATAATTTAGGTTTCAATTTGTTGCTACTTTACTTAAAACAACTGATTGTTTCTAATGTGATATGTGCTATTGTAAGCAAAAGAGTAAAGTAATGATTTTGTTATAAAAGAAGTAAATATTTTTACTGAATTAAGCAAGATTTCCAAGACTTTCTGCGGTCACCAAATATGGGTGGTCTACCATGTCGATCCTACCATAATGATGACATTAGATATGTCATCATCATCGTGGTGGTTGTCACTGTCACCAGGAATGCTCAGACGTCTGACGTACCCACAGAGTTGTTGAAGCACTGGGGTTTGTTTTCCCAGTAAACACCCAGGAAGTAGACAGGCACTCCTGTGAGCATGATGGCCAGGCCGATGCCACACACCACCGGCTCCGAGTACAGCGAGAAAATCAGCAAGAAGGCCCAGAAGAGCAGGTAGATGACAGGCCAGACCAGGCTTACCTGGGGAGGGACAGGGAAGATGGATCAGGCCAAACCTGGTACAGAACTCAATGACGTAAGTCTAAAATCTCTGTCATCTATCCATTTCCTGAAACCATTTGTCCTATTCAGGTATGCAGGGGGGTCTGGATCCTATCCGACAGGTACAAGGCAGGGAACAACCTAAGATGGGGCACAGTCACACACCGGTCACCCACACACACCCCTATGGGCAATTTGATAACTCCAGTTAAACTCAGCATGTTTTTGGACTGTGGAGGGAAATTGGAATACCTAGAGCAGAGGTCCCCAACTCCGGTCCTGAAGAGCTTCTATCCAGTAGGTTTTCTATCCTACCTGGCTTCTGATGACACACACCTGTTTTTGGGTAAATACCAGGAGCAGGTGTGGCTCATCAGAAGCCAGGTAGGATAGAAAACCTACTGGATAGTAGCTCTACGGGACCGGAGCTGGAGAACCCTGGCCTAGAGGAAACCCTACGATGACACAGGGAGAACATGCAAACTCCACACACAAGGAGCTTTTACAGACACTTGAACCCTGGTCCCAGAGGCGAGAGGCAACAGTGTAATCACTGCAACAATGTAATCACTGCAACAGTGTAACCACTGCACCACCATGCCGCCACCTGGCAAGACCTACACAACCTTTTCTTTTTCGTTTCAGTCACACAACCATTTCAGTAAAATTATGTTGAAACAGTGCATGATAAATAATAGCGATAATACCGATATTGGTGAACTCCTGACTCACAAGAAGGTATGGAATCGCTGGGAAAAGACAAAGAGAAGGCGGGAGCCCCGCTGGATACGCACTTTGATTGGCCGATGCATATCTGGACGCTTGATGCGCAGCACGATTTGCCCAGCAATAGTGACCCCATAGAAGAGGTAGTTGATGAAGCCCACATAGTTGATGAGTGTGTAAATGTCACTGGTGCAGAGCATGAGGAGGGTGGAGACGCACTGGGGAACAGAGACAGTGGTAAGCAGACTTTCGGTTAGCCAGTGAAATGTGCGACTTTCAGAACAATGGAAATGTACCCGTCGCTACATTATCCAACGTCCCTTGCAGAAGTGACAACTGATTCTAACTCCGCACCAGCGTTTAAACCACCACCACCGCCCCAGATTTACATAAGCAGAACAAAAAGAAGAGTGACAGGCCTTGTTAAAAGAAGCAGCGCATGTCACAAAACTGATAAGAAGATAATCACACTAACCTCTAACTAACTGTGCCCTTATTAGTCATAATATTCCCAATAGCTATAACCTGTCATTCATGATCCATAGTTATTAAAGCACATAGTTCATGTCTATAAATATTACACTCCCTTTCACGTCATGCTACATAACAGGCCTTCGGTAGCGGATTGTTCAGGAAGGTGCGGGGGGTTATAACGGACTCACGGTGACGAGGAGGGCCGGGATGGGGGTGCAGCGATCCACGTGGATCATGGCCAGCAGCCGGGGAAGGTGGCCCTCCCTTGCTCCAGCGAAGAAGAGCCTGAGAAAGAAATGGCCAATCCAGCAAATGCAGACATAACCCACAAACGACGCTGAGTGGGGAGTTACAGCAGGGGAGACACGATAACTGGATATCACTGCACAGTAACACCGGATATCACTGCACTGTAACATGTCATTGTGGGAGGCAGTTATTATGCATTATGCAAACATACTCCATCTGGTGTGTAGTGAGGGACACAACAGGCCGAAGTAATCAGGCTTTTGGGCCTGCTAATGCACTGCAGAAATGCGAAAATAAGTGGCTGAGTTACAGAAAGGTAGCACCAGAGAATACTCCGGAAAAACGGGGCATTTATCTGCCCAAAGATTCAGATAAATGAGATTAGTAACCCCAGTCAGAACACGACTTCATGGGGAAGTCTGAGTGAGAAACCAGTCCCTTAAAGAAGCACTTTACCAAAAGACTGAAAAAAGATATAGAGGGGCCTTAGTGCTATCGCTATCTAGCTACATCTGAAAAATCCAACAGCAATGTCTCTTACCAGAAATCATGACCCAGTTTTGAATAGTAATCCACAAGACTTTGTAGTGAGGGGTTTAATATAAGAACTATTTACTTCTACTGAACTCCACACACCAATCGCATTGCTCCACGGAAGATGACAACAGGAGCGTCTCAGCGATATCTGCTGTGGAGTGACACAATTTGGAGTGGTTATTGGCCCAGCGGGCTAAGATCAGAAGATCTGCCAGTTTGATCCCAGATCTCGACAGAACAGTCATGTCTGTTGGCCCTTGAGCAAGGCCCCCAGCACCAGGGATGCCACATTCTTTCTCCCTCAGGGGCAAATAAAGTTTTTTGAATTGAATAGAATGTTGGCGCTGTGAACCCCAAGCCATACAGAGCAAGATGGGGTTGGTGAAGAGCAGCGTTCCATTGTACCTGAACTGTACTTGTGCAAATGACGCATAAAGCATGTTTGTTGGCGTGTGGAGTTCAGTCATTTACGTACATCTAATACCTTTATTCACCACAAAGAAAGAATGCTATTCAGTCCCATTATGCTTGAGAGAAGCCCAACATTTCTACGGCTGATATCACCGAAACGAGACACCTGCCAGCAGAACAACCTGTACGGAGAGTCAGCACTGAAACCCCAGTGAAACACATGTCTCTCTAAGTGGCGCCGGTTCCTGACTGGTTGGGTTAGAGCGGTATGGCAGTGGGCTGAGGTGGAACAGGGTGGCGATAGCAAGACATGGTGGGCGCAGGATGGGGTACAGAGACTGACCGGGATGAGGTGAAGAGGCATCCATTGACCCCACCAAACGTGGACAGAGCCACAGATATGGGCATGATCCAAGACATCACGCCAAGAAGCTTCTCGCCGAATGTCTGAGACGGAAGCGAGAGGACAGTTATAACAAAGACGGGCAGGTAGACAAAACCCGATAAACACACATGTGTGGTGTGTCCTCACACACAATGCAGGCCGACAAAGACACCAAGTCACACCCAGAACACAACAGAACTCTCATGGGTGTAGACTAATCTACTGCATCGTTACGCTTCCTCCAGAACTGCAACACAGCGTTTGGAGAAGATTTGAAAGTCAACGAAGTATGAACAGAATTTAAAAACATTATCAGCATAAGTGAGTAGAAGATGGACAGATGAATGGGTGTCTGACAAAGAGACATAATGTATACGACTTTATAAGACATTATACATTACAATTTAAAGGGAATGCGTGTAAATTGTATTCAGCCATTCTAACCTTTCTCACCACCCAACTTCAATAACAACAAGATACGTTTCAATGAAGTTGACAGTATTTTTCTTTACTCTCAAGCAGTAATAAAAAGGTAATATTGTAACTGAAGAGCTGCCATGCCCATTGTGTCGCCGAACGGTAGGGAAGGGCTTAATGGGAGCACGGTTCCTCACCACGGCAACGGCGTTGGAGGCCAGCAGCTCCCGAGGGCTCATGGCGGTGATATAAGCGATGTTGGCGGCGACGTACGCAAACGTCACCAGGGGGATGGAGATGAAGATTGCCCTGGGCAGGTTTCTGGATGGAGCAACGTGAGATTATAATCCTGCATTAATACAAGCATGCCTTCCAGCTTGGGCACGCGCTCAGATGCAGAAACAGTGGCACACGTCTCCTCCTTCAGTACTGACTGAGAAAGTTCTATTAAAGTTCTACCCTATCTGATTGGTGGAACCGGGACCTTGGGAGCTTTTGACTGACCTGACCGGTGGAATTGTAACATGGGACTTTCATCTGCACAGGCCATTGGGCCGGGGGTGGGGGGGGGGGGGGCAGCTTACCTGTAGGGATCCACCAGCTCCTCTGTAACATAGTTGAGGAAATTCCAGCCCCCATAGGCAAAGGAGCCTTGGAGGAAGGCAAGGGCAATCATCCCCACGTCACACTTCTGGAAAGTCGCAAAGGCATTGACCGGCTCCAGCCAGTAGTACCTCCCTGGAGAAAGGGGAAGGCAGGTGGACAGACAGAAAGACAATCAGACAGAGAGAGAGACAGACAGGCAGGCGGTCAGACAGGTGGACAGACAGAAAGACAATCAGACGGAGAGAGAGACAGACAGGCAGGTGGTCAAACATCATCAATGACAGCTAAACATGTACTATACTATTACTTTGGCATTTTTATGTGACTGAATACAACACAGCATGGGGAAGTTAATATAACAGATACTTTCTTGATACTTTTTTGTTTCAATCATTTTTCAGTTTATGGGTGAGAGTGAATAATATGTTTTATTTTGCAAATTGCGGCCTGACTCTTCTCTGTTTCTCATTAATGAAGGGCTTCTTCCTCACTTTATGGAACTTCAGTCCTGCTTCGAGGAGCTTGTTATGAACTGTCCTAGTAGTGCATGTCACACCCATTCTTTTGAAGGTCACTTAAGGTCATCCTTCAATTTATGATAATCTGGCGGATAAATTGACGGTCGTCTCTGGCATTAGAAAGTCGCTTCCACCCTCTACCTGGCTGGTTTTTGGTCGTTTCCCACTGTCTCCTATTTCACCTTCTGCTTGTCTACTGCTGTCTAAGAAATTTTGAGCCTGGAAACAGCCTGCTGTGTAGCCTTCTGTCAGGAGATCCAGGATTAAACCAGGATTTTACAAATGCAGATTAAAAAAAAATATATACAGAGTGGTCTCTTAATTTGAAACTGACTTCCTGCTGAAGCCAACATCCCGTGCATGCATAGACTTACTCAAAACATTGCCAAGGGTCGCATTTCATCAGTGATCTCTCTAATCCACCGCATAATAAACTTAGTATTAAGGAGAGAGAAGAGGAGGGTCATTTATATACAGTCATCAGATAGCGCCTGAGCCTGAGGGACACAAAGCGCAAAGGAGTTACCCCTGAAGATCTGCACGATCCCCATGATGATGATGAGGCTCAGGGCCAGCAGCTTGCCGATGGTGAAGATGTCCTGGACACGGGTGGCCCAGCGGACACTGTGGCAGTTCACCCAGGTCAGCAGCACTGAGGCAAAGAGATGGGGGAGGGGGTAATGCTCCTGTAGCTCAATAAGTAGTGCATTGTGCTAATGATGCAAAGGTTGTGGGGTCAAATCCCAAAAAGCACACATTGCATTGGGGAAAAAGTATCAGATAAATGAATAAAAGACA
>JAODKE010000088.1:1431681-1447350 GCA_026779605.1 Mormyrus hasselquistii
GCAAAGGTTGTGGGGTCAAATCCCAAAAAGCACACATTGCATTGGGGAAAAAGTATCAGATAAATGAATAAAAGACACTGACTGCACTGACACCTCACTGCAAGCAAAGTGGGCTGGAAGTTCACTGAGATCCGAACCAATGTCCAGGTGGAGGTTAATGGCTTCTAACCTAGCAGGATGCCTGCTCCTTCCTGAGTCCTTTGTCGAGCTGCTTACTTCAGCAAAGTATCCATCTTATTCAGAACTGTGAGTATCAGCTAAACATCACTGTGTAAAAGTAGGTCAGGGTTATTCAAATCACGGTCCTCAAGGGCCGGGCCCTGCTGATTTTCCAGCCTTTCTTTACCTGTGAGCTGGTATGAAGCCTCTGTGGCCAATCAGAATCAGTAATTATTAAACCAACTACCTGGGAGCATTGAAAACACGGCCTGGATCTGAGGCCCAGATTTGAATATCCCTGAAGCAGGTTAACAGCAGGCTGTGTTAGGGGGCCTCAGTCTCTTTCTTCCCTCTGCGTTGACCCCAAACACGCAGGCAGAGCTTCTACAGTGTGACCTGCATCATGTGGAGTCTGACTCCTCCCTCTTGTTTTCACATCAGCCTGCGTGAGGGCTTCCGGATCATTCTATTGGCTGGTTAAACAAATGCCAGTTTCACCTGACCTTTAAAATCACGCTGCCATCGCAGCCGTTTCCAAACCCAAGTCCTTAAACAGGGCAAACTCTGCTGCGTCATAAGGTAGCAGTAAAAATAACTAAAAATTCTGCTCTTAAGCCGTTCACATTGATATAACGTATAGCGATAAACAATTACATGCATATCATTCTGTAAAAAGATACGTGCTTAATATTAACAACCAAGTTTACAGACGCCATTCTGGAGGTTATATGGCCGTCTGCAGCCCGGCGCAGCAAAATGATTTACGGATTTTAGTTCTATGCGCAAACAGGACCTGATTGCACGACAAAAGAAATGGAGCCAAATGATTCAAATGAAATGTTTTGGTGCCATGCCATGAATATTTGGTGCATTTTTTTTTTAATGAATGACCGGTACGCAAGACCGCAGGACACACTCACTACAGCACCTCCTCAGCTCAGGGAGGAAGCAGGTGGCAATGCAGCCCTTCTCATGTGCGCTTCTGAAACCAAAACCTGTAACGGCATCTGCCAGAAGGTAATATAAGCTGCCGTGTCTCTACCGAGGGGCAGAGTGGGGGTAGGTGGCCCCAGACGCAGGATGGCTGAACGCTAGAGAGAACGTGACACACATGAGGGCTCACATCCACACACACACACACAGGTTTGTAATTATATCTTTGTGGGGACTCTCCATTCATTTCTATAAGGAAAACTCTAATCGCAACATGACGACATTAACCCCTACCCAACTCTAACCTTAACCAGAAGTAACCAAACAGAATATGAACCTTTTGGCATTTTTACTTTTTTGATTGCATTCACAGATCAGAAATAGTCCCCATAACATTAATGTAATACAAATCTAATCCACACACACACACACACACACACACACACACACACACACACACACACACACCACAGACAAGCATGGCCACCCTAAATGCTTTCAACTCTAACAAAAAAAAAAAAAAGCATGGCGCCACATCCAATAAACTCAGTGAGGATTACTTGGAACCGGATTGAACTGGTTTAGAAAAACCACGTTGGTTCGCCTGCAGAATGCTTTTTATTTTCCACCCTGGGGAATCCTGGGAAATAACATTCAGCAAGCTCACCTTAATTCACATGGGCAGAGACATGCCATTTACCACAGGTGCTTGAGGGAAAATTAATGAACCAGCCCAAACCAAACCAACGGGGAGGAAATAAAAGAACCATAAAACTATAAAGATGATTCTCTGCTTAGATGGCTGCCCAGGAAAGCTACCTGCAGAGCGTGTTAGTTAAACAGGCCCAAAGAGCATAAAAGCTTAACGCGTGCAAGGGAACTCACACAGGCAGAGGGCGGCCAAAAGGCGGAGGCCGATCTCAGGGCTCAGGCAGGTGGGGAAGAGGGGCTGCAGCACATAGTTGGCGAAGGTGAGGGCGACAACGGCCTGGTTGGTGGGGTATATCACCAGCACGGCGATCCAGAGCCGTAGGAACCTGTGTGGAGGGGGAGCAAGACTTAGCACAATAAATGGACATCAATTATGTCAACGGCGCGTGGACGTACTCAGTGACCCAAGCCGGCGTGGCTTTTTATCGCCATAAATCTTTTATTTCTGTACATGGATCAATAAAGTGTCAGCGTGTAGCAGCGTGCTTCAGAATTAATCCCTTAATCTCTGTGCACGGCTAGCTCTCTGTTAGCCAGGGGTTAGAGAAGGTATTCATATAAAAGTAGAGTGCAGGAATAAAACGGGGAACAGAACAGTGGGAGAGGGGACACATCAACTGAGTTTGATAGCTGAAGGCCTAGATTCTGACTGAAATGAAGTGGTATCTTTAAATCACTGAATATACCCTCAGCTCAGCTGGGTCAACACTGCTGTCCCAAGCGCTCACCCTGCCAATCCACCGAAGATGTCCTTGACGTAGGAGTAGTCTCCTCCGGACTTGGGGATGGTGACTCCCAGTTCGGCGTAGCACAGCGCCCCCACAGCGGTTATGACCCCAGTGACCACCCATATGATCAGGGCCAGGCCGACTGAGCCCGAGTTCTCCAGGACACCCTTGGGGCTCACGAAGATCCCAGAGCCGATGATGTTACCTGGGGCAGCAAGAGAGGGGCCGAAAACGACTTTAAGGGGTGGAAAAGAGGTTTGGAAGCTTGGAAACCCTTGTTACGTAGAGCCTAGGTCCAACACATCCAGTGGTGGGCAGTGGTATCTTAATGGTTAGGGAAGCACACTTGAAAGATAAAGATAATTAGTTTACTAATAAATAACTGCAGATAATTATGAACTGATTTTAAGTCAATATACACAGAAGTTCAGCCCCTGGTGATGAGGGTTGGACGCCCCGGGTCTTCAGAACAGGTTTCAGACCAGAGATTAACCAGAGCGAAGTGAGACAGAAAATGCAGCGCTAAGCAATGCAAACTTAGAACGAGAAGAGAGTAACAGCGATCTGATGCAACCCAGGCAGTCTGAGCCGTGCGTGCGACACTATAATAACCAACCACAGGAAGTGCGGCACGAACGAAAAACGAAATGAATGACAGAGAAGCAGAAAAACCATACAAGAAATGAGCTATAGCCTGAACAGATGCAAAACAGGGCTAAATTAAGAACTGGGAAGTCGATGGCAATCACTGGAATGAATTAGTAATAAATAGGCGTGCTAGAAGAGTCATTCCACATGGAATTTTTCCTGGTAGGGACGGTCACTGGAATTGGGTAAGGCCTTGAAAGTGTTACAACTTAAGGAGCAGGCAGGCCCGATAAGGATGCAGGAGAGAACAACCCGCCCAGCCAATCTGGGGTGCGTTTCCCAAAACCATAACCTATGTTAGCAACTTGCGTGGTTCGAACTATGCAAGTCAGACGCAGGTGTTTCCCGAAACCGTAGTTCGATCTACGGAGGTAACAATATTGCGGACTTACATAGTACGGTGCATCGTTAATGCTAACTTCCGTCGTTGTTTGGGAAACGCACCCCTGGTTAGTACTGGCTGTATACGCAACTTCCAGAGCACTCCTCTCATGTAGAGAACCACGTTCTGGCCTCCTAGAATGCAGAAGTTGAACAAAGCTGAATTATTACTGGAGATAACAGCTGATGCAATCAAACAGGGTGGACCAGAAGGTGTGTAGAGCAATAAAGTACAATGATTCAGAACATAGAACAATCGGATGGATTATACCCTGGAACCTGGAGGATAAATTGATTTTGTAATAGGCTTGTTTCTATGGTGTGATGCTGATGTCGTCATCATCAATTAGTGGACATCCTTTCAATATTCTACAGGACTGTCAGCCCAGCCCACACACACACACACACACGTCTACATTCCTACATAGACTAAAATTAACCATGTTTGTTTGTGGATTGAGACAGAGTTCATTGACTGTCCTATCCTTCATAACAGCTGTTGTGAACGTTTCTCTGATTTTATCAAGTTCCTTACTCCACAGATGCGTTTGCAGCCAAACCATCAACTTCAAAACCACTATACAGCAACACAGGAACAAACAAAGACAAAAGGTGCCCCACATTTCGTCACGAAAGCCTCCAGGACGTTCAGACCAGACATGCAAAGTTGGTTATTTATGCTCACATTCTGGAGGAGCTTAAGGGAGGAACATATAAAGTATCATGTTATGAACTTATGACACATTCAACAAAAACACAAGGATTTAATCACCTACCAGCTGAACCACATTAGTAAATTACCTGAATGTTACACCGCAGGATACCAAGCTTGTTCGCATTTGACACCCATTAACCTCTGTTCCACAGACACTTGGAGCCAATCCTAAGTACCACAGGGCATTGATCCACCCACACACTACATAAAGTCATGCATAGACGCCTGAACAACATGACTTGAATGGTAGCCAGAATTACCTGGAGGTAAAACTCACACAAGCATAGGAAAACCAAGCAGATTCCACCTACAGTACAGCTGTGACTGCTTTTTAAGTACCATCCCAAACGTTATATTATTATTACCGTGCTTACACATCACGTGATGACCTACATCTAGCTAAGGTAGTGCTGGGAGAAAAAAAAACAGGCTTTGAATGTTCACTTTTGAAAGTCACAATTTAAGGTTCCAGACACCAGAAATGTTACGTCGAACTGAAGTATATCGTCCTACATCATGCAAATGTAGCCTGGCCATTTGCGTATAGGGAGAATTTATCTTAAGAAGGAATAATGAAAACACACTAACTTCTATTAAAACTACAGACATTTGTCACGTCCCAAAAAGCTGCACAGCACTGATTCATTTAAGTCCACAGTGGTGAGGGTGAATTTGATTATTATGTGCAATGTTAGCAAAACACCAGACGATACCGGTTGGGGGGGGGTGGGTTAGGTTGTTGTTTCTGTTTTGGCAACCAGGAGATCACTAGTGTGGATGCTGGTTCCACAAAAACAAGTCACTTTTCCTGTGCTTATATTTCAGGAAAAACGTATGGAAAATGCAGTGTGAGTGTGCAAGTGCATAAGTACATGTGACAAGCACAAGTATGTTCACATTTAATCTCGCCTGCTGTATATAATGTCAGATTTGTTAACACTCAACCAATGCTGCTATACGGGATCAGAATACTTCTAGGTGTGTCCCCGGCACTTACGGTACTGTGCAGTCCAAAGAAATGCTTAAGGCGTCTCATCTGTCTAGTACGTGTCCTTTTGCTCAGAACAAAAGCACAACTCGACATTAGACCATATGCAAATTAAGGGCAACACGATTAAAAACTAGTGGCAATTTCTTCTGTTTTCCAAAAAATCACTGAAATCTTGCTGGATGGCTAGATGAACACATCTAGCTTCGGTTGCCAAACCTCTCCTCAGGGGCACCTCAGCCATTCTGTGTATTTATTAGATTTTGCCACCAGCGAACTATTAATCGATTAATTAAGTTTAAAAAGTAAATGATGTATTGATTAGCCACGTGAGGCGTGATAGTGGTCCGGTCACAAAAAATATATGGCTGTACTGGATGGTGGCCGCAAATACTGGGGGCGATTTTAGCAGAGGTCCTGAAATGGCTGAGCTGACACACTTTGACAGGCATAATAGCACCATTTTATGCAAACATTAATATCGTTTAAACATCATTTTCTTTGCCCAGTACTGCGCATCATGCTGGTTATATTTAAATATCAGTAGAGAAAGTACTTCAATACCCCGATTCTACACGATTATGTTGATGTAATATTTAGTGTTTTTTTTTTTTGTCCTTGTTGCAAATTGCATTTTGTTATACATCGAGGTTCATGCAGAAACACCTCATCTCACTATGTATGTGTACACAGCTGTAAAGTGACCTTGAACCATGAACCAATGGATACAGTAGCAGGCTGCACGATGCGATACGTAAATGCGTGCCCTACCACACGCGGGCTGTGGACTCAGCAGAACGTCCATTAGCTGAACGGCAATTTCATCGATTGCCCTCGAAATGCGACTCCACTGGCGCCGAACCCTGTTACCATGCCACGCGCATATACTGCCGCGTGAGGACTTCAGGGACACGCAGGGCAGAAGGCTGCACTTCCACAGCAAACTTTAATAGTCGTGTTTTGCTGGTGACTCCATATACTTCATAGGAATACAGTGACGGATGGATATCCGTGCATTTACATACCATGCTGGAGATTGTACATATTACCATTACGCACATTTAAGGTATGGAAAGTTATGGTAGAAAATCCCACGTCCTCCCATCTTCCAGCTACTCATGGGAGCCTTGAGATCATCCCGAACAGCTTAGGGTACAAGGCAGTCAAGGGTGGATCAAGCACTGTATTATTAAATATCCAGCTTAAAACATTCAGCGTAAAAATAAGGCCGCTTAAATATAGAATGGGGTTTTAGCACCCTCTGGATGCTACACTCAACCAGCATCAACTTTTGATACGACGTCTGATCCTGTAGCAGGGAATTCCAGCCTCATCTAGAAATGACCCGATCCACCCATCATGATCGAGGACTCACTGAGCCAGGGGCAGCCAAGGCTGATGCTCTCTATGGGGTGACTCAGAAGACACCTGCCGTAATGCTGCAACCACTCAAGTGAGAGATACCCACAGCCCAGAGGTGAGAAGTGACTGTGTCATGTGACCTTCTGCAATGGATGTTACATATTACATCATATCCTCCCTTTCTTGAAACTAAGGGCAAACTTAGCATGGCCTATAGTCTGCTCATTATTCTGGACAACATACTAAAGTCATTTGTATTGTAGTACATTTGGCTGATTAGAACCGAATTTCAACACCCCAGTTATTGTATATTTAGCCATGTGTGTACAGTGACATCACATTTATTTGACTAATGGTAAGGTGCAGGTATTTGATTCATTAGTAGTGGCATCTCCAGTTAAAGTGCATCCAATGTGCATTGGATAATGTAGTGAAAATGGTCAAATTACGTTATTCAAGGTTTAATTACAGCTTGGCCGAGTGTCCGTGACTGATATGAACACGTGTCCATTTCGTCACATGTAGTGGTCCTTAACCAATACAGTGCTTAATTTCATTGGTCTTCCTTCCACTAACAATTTATACCGTAATAAATATGTTAAAGGAGATCATTTCTAACACAATTTTGTAATTTGACTTACCATCCAAAATATATTATTAAAGAAATAAAAACAGCGTGACCTACAAAGCTGTCAAGTCATTAGCGGCGATTAATTGGCGCGGAGATTTACCGACAATAATCCCACAGGCGCTGAGGAGTCCAATCTCTTTCTTCAGAGCCACTCCGGAGGTCGCGGAACCCTCGCCGGTCTTCGGGGATTCCGCGGCTGCCGGGACGCTGCCCCTCTGCCTGGGACCGTCAGTCATTTTCCCCGCTATGATATGCTCTTTGGATCAATTACTGTCAGTCTTGGCTGCAGGGCTGTCTTTGAAAAATGTAGGTGCAATCCTTTGATCAGTCTTAGAATGACTGTCTTTATGCCTAATTTATCGCTGGTCCAAATAATGAAGATGGTGGAACTTCCACGGCAATTGAGGTAAAAGACGCGCTAACAGTTCTCCACTTTTATATTTGTTGAGTGGAATTCCGGCATGAACATTTCGCATCAGTGACGTCAAAGTATTCTTCAGATGTTCAGTGTAGCAACGGTAACGTCTGATGCAATAGATCTGCCCGTCTATATTAAAACGAATTAGATTAATGATTCAAAATAAACAGTAAAATAAATTACTCAGCGCCTCGTGCTGATTTCGGTTTTCCCGTATTTTCTGAGACAGTTAAAAAAAAATTAAGATACGGCACTTTGTTATAATAGCTGTCATTTCAAATAGGCATTAAGTCGATGTGCGCTCTTTATCAGCGCGCACAACTTCAGCGAGAGAGATGCAAGTACTTCCCTGGTCCGACGGGTCAGGCTACTTCTCCGGCTACCGTCAAAGTCTGTATTATTAAAAAAGAAAGTTTAAAAAAAGGGGTCAGAATTAATCAACCATGTTGTATATCATAGCAGACACTGTTGTCAACGGCGAGCGTCAGCCATGGCATTCATCATAGTTTCCTTCTTTTAGAAATGTTTGCACGTATGAAAACTCGATGGATGGGTCCCGTTCATCAAATGACTTCTTTCTTGCATCCGTTGTGTTCATCTGATTGTTTAAAATAATTTACTATTTGAAGGAAATTCTATTCTGCTCGAAGTCGCTACTAGACCGTTCTGATGTACCACACTCTGTTACAGTCATATATCGCATACACATCGTAGTACCTCCCCCTGCCGCATACTCCCTCCCACAGGTCATTAGAGGGGATGCGTCTGGTAAGATCTAAATACATCACGCCAACTCTCTACTGGGTGAAACAGCTACGTCTAACAGCAGCGTACTGCAAAGGACCGCATGCATGTCCCACTTACGTCGGTGATTAAAATGATGGGGTCTAATAATACCGTGACCACATTACGAGCAATAGGGAAAATACAGATCGAGCTCGGGCATTGTTTGAAAAGTGTAACTACATTTATTATCGCGAATGTTTAAAAATAAGTTCACTGGAAAAACGAATGACTTAAAAACAGATACGTAACTACCAATGCATGCTTTCAGTCAACAAACACTCGGTAGTACTTTGTTGATAGTCAATAAGAAATTAAGCGTTTCTGCCGGGCGGCGCGTAGCAAACTTAGGGTCACAGAGACAGACCACAGAAGTGGCACCAGGCAGACGGGCCTGGTTGTATTGCTCCACAAAGTACCAACAACAAGAATCTATCCTCAATGATACAAAATGTTCCTCAGAGTCCTTTTCTGTTCCTTAGACTGTAAGGTACATTTACCTACAGCTAGGGTACAACCGGCAGACCTTTGAGGATTACAGCCCCAGCGACAAGCAAGTATGACTTTGAAAAGGTGTAAACCGGTACTTATTTTTTAGTGTGGGAATGTGAAACAGCAGTAAAATGATCATTAATGACATGTCAAGGGACGCAAGAACAAAAAATGGAAGAGAGATCCAGTATCACCATGACTTTGTTAAAAGCGAACTAATTGTAAAGCAAAGTGCAACATTTTAGGTGTAAAGGGGTAAACAGGATGTGCCGAAAAGAACTTGCAAGCCGCCGTGCCTCTCAATCACCGTATAAATGTAAAAGGCCCGAAAAGAGAGAGAGTGGGACGTGTTACTGAGGGTCTGCAGCAAAAGGCAGGAAGCAGATGCTCGTGCAGACACACGACAGATGACATTGAGTTCTGTGAAAGTGCATGTATAAATAGATATATCGAGTGATGGGGGGGGATCAATATGGGAGAGGAAGCTGGGAAGAGGGGCATCAGTGTCACTAAGCTGCTGATGGCGTGTGTCCTGCCAAGGACCAGCATCCCGGCGAGGGTTATATCCCCTGCTTGGGGCGCCGTGCTGGACAGCAGTGTTTCTAAACCCGGTGCTCAGGGACTCCCCAGTCTGTCCACATTATCGCTCCCTCCTGGAAGGAAGCGAAGACGTGGACTGTCTGGATTGGGAGACCCTGGTCTACGGGATAGGCTTCAAGCTCGCTAGGAATTGGTACTGAATATGGGGTCACAAAAGATGGGAAAGATTCAAGGAAAATCCAGAAGGGACAAGGAGTGACCAAAACGGGATTTAGGGAGGGAGGAAAAAGGATCATCATACACTGGCATGTGTATTGTCTGTAATCCAAAACCGACTACCAATCAAAAATATGGTTCCTGCATGTCTAACGCAAATTCTGTAAGAATTATGCTGAAATTTATCTAGTTACGCAACTTAGTTCCTTAGGGAAATGCACCATTCTCAGTTCCCTGTTGCCAAGCTCTATTCCTCTTAGATGCTTTTTCTGTCCTGTAAACACAAGGTGCAGGTTAACTTAACCCCTGTTAAAAGGACCATTCCTCTCTATAATGATTGACTGGCACTGTACTTCAGAAATGCCTCTGGAGGACACAGAAGGCTCTGTTGTTTCAATTAATCAAGCTCGTCTACGGATGACAGACACATTCCCCCCAGAACATAATCCGCCCGACCTAGAGATCGCGGGCTTTCGGACAGTTTGACCTTCTGCCGCATCACCATGACTACCTACCCTCTGGCTGTACTGGGGTGGTGGCCCTGGATCCCGTGCTCGCAGAATGCCAAGCAGCCGTCTTAAGCACGTGAGCTGCTTCAGCATAACAGAACCACAGAGACCTTCAGAATGACCAGGCATTAAGGAGTGCTGAATCTGCCCGAGAGCATACATTTTGCAAAACGACAACCGCGCGAAGCCGTTGGCGTCCGAAATGCCGTAACCTGCCTTTATTCTCTTTTTATGAAAACTATTTCAGGACTTCATGTGCCATATCAGGGATTTTATCAGCAATGTCCTTCAGGCTTGTACCACACACACACATGCTTGAGTGCTTCTGCACACCCCATTGTAGAAGAACAGTTTTGAAGGACACAACCCGTGCCTATTAGAACCAGGGGATCACACAGTACTAGTTTCCTATTTGAAACACAAACCTGAGGAATGTCGATCAGGTTCTCCTGTGCTTATTACAAAGGTAGGACCATGTGGGTTTTCACAAAATCTTTACTTCAGCAGACAGAGAAAAACAAGGACAACCCAACAGCAAAGGGACAACCGGGGCCGCGTTCGTGCGTCCGCATGAGCGCCGCCCTATAGGCCGATGGTGTAGGAGCGACCGGCTGGGTTGTGGATGGCAGAGCAGACGGGCTCCGTCACGGCCCACTCGTACCACACCTTCTTGCCGTTGTTACACCTCCAGAACCTCACGCTGACGTGATCTCCCCGCGACAGGGAGATTGGCTGCTGTAATGAGAAGAGCGCACGTGTGCGTTGAGCAACACTGACCTGCAGGGGGCCACGGCCAGGCCATGGTCACTGCAGCAGGGGAAACGGTAACTTACTTTGAGCGGGAACAATATGGGAAACCAGGAGAACATTCCAGGAGAGTGCGTCTCTGGTTTGATACCTGGTAGAGGTACATGGTATAGTTTAATTACAAAAACTACAAGTGAATGGAAACAAATAATAAAACAGAATATTTCCCCAAGTTTAGACCTATCTGATGCCTCAAACCATCCATCCATCCATCCATCCCCACTTGTCCTATACAGGGTTGCCTGGATTCGGGTCCAATCCTGGAAACTATGGGCACAAAGCCCATAAGGACATGCAAACTCCATAGACATAGAGCCACGGCAGAGACTTGGATCGCGGCCCTAGACGTGGGAGGACACAGTGCCAACCAATGCACCACTACCCCTGCCTCAAACCGAATACTACTAAATCTTCCCATTCTCAAACCCACTCAGGGGTCCCAATGAGGTCCCATTCCAGGAGGGTGTGAAGTGTGGGACACCAGGCCAAACAGAAGTTCTAACAATTATAGCCAAACGCTTAAGTTTAGTGTCACACGTTCACCTGGACCCTTAGCTCTGTCACAGAACGGGAACGCAGGCACTTACTCAGAGTCACGTCTTTGTACAGCGTCGACTCAAAGTATCCGGCGAAGCCGTGTAGCACAGAGTTACAGCCCACTGCAAAGCGCAGGCACTGGTACCGGTTATTATTCATATCTGTGAAAGACAGAAGCATCATGAGCTTTTGTAAATGTACATTTCAGTCTGATTTAAGGTACAGAAATGGACTCAGAGGAGCAATCGAACATCCTGAAACATCACCGACGTGCACGAAAAGCTAAGCGGCAAAGCAGGGCTGCACCCCGCGATTGGCGAGCAGCAGCTGTGAAACCCACCGTGGGCGGGGTTACCATGCACTACGGGTCACTGCTTGGTTCAGCCCAAGGGAAATGAGTGGATTGGACCAATGGGGATTGGGTAACAGCAGTACCACCCACTGCGGGTTGGGAAAAAGCCCGGTTCCTTCCAGAGGCGGCTGTGGACAGAGGCGGCGGCCCTCACCTGTGCTGGGGTGGGTGAAGCTGAAGCAGGGCTTGGGCTCGGCCAGCTGGTGGAAGTTATGCAGCCGCACCACGTAGGGCGTCTCGAAGTGGCACTCGGGGTCCTTGTCGCGCTCGCGGCACCCCCGCACCTCGTTGTACAGCTTGGAGGACGACAGCGGGGCCAGGAAGGACGTGTAGGAGCACGGGATGCTCACCCCATCGTCTGAAAGAGGGCGGCCCCAGCAGACGACGGGCACATTTTAATAAGCTATGTCAAACAGGGATTATAATGCAGGAATCATAATGGCCGCCATCAGTGAGCAGCAATTAGAACCAAACAGCATCTAAAATAAATAAATAAGACAAATAGGCGAGTAGGCCGGGACCATTACGGTAAATGCAGTCTGCAAAGGTTCATCAGATAGAAGCTATAGTTGGCCATGGGACATACAGTGCTATGCAAAAATCTTAGGCAGTGAAAGTAAATGGTTAAAGCTACTTACTTGGGTAGTAAGTGCATATTTGTTCATAAAAAAAAAAAAAAAACAATTTATGGCCCTCAACTCCAAATCGAGGCCGTATTTTCAACTACCAATTCTGATTGGCCAGAGGCTTCACACCTGGCTCACAGGAGAAAGGTGTTTGCTAATGAGCAGCAACCGAATAAATGGCAACAGGAATTCATATCCTCCAGAAAAGAACCCTGCTTCGATTCCCGGACCCCAGCCATCACACGCGTCTGTTAAACTTCACCTCCAGCTCGCTTAAATAAAATCACTCTTGATCAGCCGGACAAGGTGTGCCAGTGGTTGCGTTATAAATGAAAATTAGAGGTATATTGCATGACTGCTGCAAATAGTGGGTTTTGACAGTTTCGCACCAACATGAAGATCATTTACACACCATATTGACTGCCTAAGACCTTTGCATTGTATGTAACTACTAGAGGGCGCCATGCTGCAGTGACGTTTGATTTAAGCCTATAATTAAAGACTAAGTAAGACGGTCATCCAGCCCTGTGGCTCTGCCTCACCCTTCATGAAGTGTTGGGCCCCATCCAGGCACTCAGGAGACAGCTCGTTGTCTCCGAAGGACCCCAGAAGCTCGCTGACGATGATGTCCGCCTTCTCGGGTGCCGCCCACTGCCGCATGTCGCTCGAGACCACCGTCACCTGATCGCCCCACTCTTCGAACTTCCAGTTCTCCAGCCTGAGAGGGGAGAACGGCAGCCAATGGGAGAGAAGGTGAAGAAACGAGAGGATGACAAACCCCACCCCCCAAGCTCCGGCACGGCGCGCTCACGTGATGACGGCGTTGGGGTTCTTCTCCACGGCGTAGACGCGGAGCTTCCGGTCTGCCTGCTTCGCCGCACGGAGGGACGCGTTCACCAGGGGGCCCCGCCCTGCCCCCAGCACCATCAGAACCCTGACAGAGAGAGGCTTTATCAAAATATGCCAAGTACTGCATGACGGGCTGCATATCGTCATGCTATAACTGGCTGTTTCCTTACAGAAGTCAATGCTTAACTCCCACAGTGTATCTTTTAGCCAACACATAACATGGGCACTGCTTCCAGTGGTGCTTCAGACAGGAGGAGCATGCTGGGGTAAACAGGAGGTACTACTCACTGCACGTTGGTGTCCTTCTCCTCTTCTGGGACTCTGTCCAGCAGGCACTTGTATACAGCCTGGGGGACAAACACGACAGGTCATGCCAGTCTGTGCCACGAGCACCCAAACAACGATGGCTATAAAAGGCACGAGGAAGTCTCCCCAGTTAGTACTGGGAATGGACTAAACAGGAAACGTGGCCGTACCTGCTGGTACTGGGAATACTTAATGGGATCCTTCTCAAAGACCTCATACGTCTGGGACTCCAGGTTATCCATGAGGGGCTAAAATGGACGAAGAGCCGTGTGAAAACTAGAGGAGAGACCCGTACAGGTGCCAGAACCACCAAAATATCACGTTATGTCGTAAGTAAAAACATGAGTCAGCCGCCTACGGCCCGTACGACGCCCGGTACAGCCGGCCTGGCCCCAGTGATTCCCTAACTTTCGTCATCTTCCCAACGACTGGACTGATTTCCTAGTTAGTTATTTTCACTATTCAGCTTGCCGTATTTTCTTTATACGACAAAACAGTAGAGATTTGAGGTAGTACTGAACACTGCTGAATATCTGAGTTTAGACCAGCAGTAAAAAACAGGAACGGGCTGCACCTGCAGAGGGGACTGAAGGTAATCCTCATAGCCTTTCGCGAACAGCTCATAGGAGTTGGGGGCAGGCCGATTCTGGTTCAGGTACTCCAGGTACTGCAGGTAGGAGCGGAAATCCTTTTCACTGTGGCGGCTGGTCCCAGTGAAGATGAACTGGGCCTCGAGCTGGGACAGAAACGTTTTACGTCAGCATTCAATCACGACTTTCCACAAGCAAGCCATGTTTCCCGGTGCTGTACCTTGAACAGGCGGAATATTATTCGTTGATGGGACTTAGACAGCACAGGAAACCCCTTCTTATTGGTCAGGAAAATGCTAGTTGGCAGAATGGCTGCTTTGATTGGCTCGCCCAGCCACTTGTCGATCACAGCATCTGAGGGCATGTCTGCCCCAATCTCAATGGCTGTGCCAGAAGAAAGCGGAAGAGTAACACAAAGTGGTCAGGTATCTCCTTACAGCTGAAAGCAAGGTTCTGCACCAATGCATCAACCCATCACAGGGCACATCAATACCACAAATGACTAGATACATTTCATGCGTTTTCTGTCAGACATTTCTTTGCATGCAAGTGAAGGAGCGGTAGATGATGGATAGATGGATGGATGGATGGATGGACGGACGGACTCCGGGCTGTGGAGTCATTCTCTCGTTACTCCATGGATCTTACCCAGGCAGACCCTCTTGTTGTAGTCGCAGAGTGACCTGAATGAATGCCACCTAGGAATCAGAGAGGAACAGCGTGGGTACATCAGAACAGAAGGCAGGCAGGGAAATGAATATCGGAGAGCAACATGTGAACATGCATGCAGACCACAGAGGTGCAGACCACAGAGGTGCAGACCACAGCATGATAGTAAAGTGGTCGCTTCATGCAACGCCTCAAGACCCATGTGTTCCAATAATTCCGCTACTAGTCTGATGCCTCATTACATTTCCTGAATGTCCTTATGTTGCACTTCTGCTCCTTGAAGAGTCTTATTAGGATCTTGCTTTGTTGCTGCGCAGCTCCTGCTCCAGGTCTGCTTACACTATGTACCTGAGCGTTCACTAATGCCTAGCTGACTCCTCCACAGCCGTTTGTATTGTGCTACTTGCCTCACTAGTACATCACTATGGACAAAAGCACCTGTTAAATAAGTAAGATGTAATGTTAATTGATGATTTAGTCTAATAAATGTCTATCTAAACAACAATGCTCTTGGCAGGACCTCAGATCATGAGGTGTGATCCCTGACCACGACGCTACACTGACACAATGACCATCCAGGCCTCATTTCTGCTTAGTGAAGTATGGATGTGGCCAAAGTCTCAAAACTCACCAAGACCAGGTCTGCTCATCGTCACTGGAATCGGTGCAGTGATTCACTGGGTCGTTCTCAATGAGGTCATCGCGGACTTCTTCAGGAG
>JAODKE010000088.1:1471553-1484511 GCA_026779605.1 Mormyrus hasselquistii
CCTACGAAGGCTGGGGAGGCTGTGTCCTTTGAAGGAGGTAACCTACGAAGGCTGGGGAGGCTGTGTCCTTTGAAGGATGCAGCCTCTGAACTGGGACACAGCTAATGCCTGCAGGCAAATGATCCAGGATAATTTGCTTTACTCTTCAACATTACCCAAATACAAATTATGGTGGGTTATAATTATTTTTATAATTAGTGGTATTTATTTTTTAAATTATTTTTCTTTAATTTAATTTTTTTTTTATATCAACTGTTAGCCAAGCATTTTAAGCAGATTAATGATGCTAATTCTATAGTATTATCAAATGCTCTATGTTTTTTTTGTTGAATTAACACCTAATGGATATTATTTTTATTTCTTTTGATAACATTCGAGAACATTTAAAAGGTTTCTCACTGACGACACTTTACCTGTCCGTGCTGAGAGGCCTACTCAACAGACAACAAGCATAAGAACATGGGATATGTGTGTGCAAAAGCTTGGCAGATGCATTAGAATATGGGGCCCGTTTGCATGTTTGTGATGGTGCGCATGAGGCCCGGCGAGTAGCACGGGTCAAAGCCACAATGCGTGCAAGGCCGCTCACAATAGGCCTGAGCAGTCAGAGTTAGGAAGCCATTATACACTTTATCTCCCCATTATACTGAGTAGAGAGGGCTTGACGAGAAGGGGGGGGGGAGGCGGACAGTGAGGTCATCGCACTCATGGAGAGAATGAGAGAGCGGGGTGGGGGTGGGCCAGGGCGCGTTTCTATGGCGAGGCCAGTGAATATGGGAGAGAAGGACAGAGAGATGTAGAGTGAGATACAGAGGCTGGGGGGCTGACAGACGTGGTCAGCACTGTTACCAGGTAAGGGGTGCAGGCGTGGGTCACACTGGAAATAGTGCTTTAAAAAAACAAATACAAAACAAAACAAAGTGGGGACCAGAGAGAGAGAGAGAAAATATCTGGAATCCCGCCTTTCAGGCATTAAAAACGATTTATTTCATTGGCTGAAAAGCACTGTTAAAGAAAGGCTTGTACATGCAAGTGCATGCTTTAATGAGAATTATAGCCCTTGAAAACTCAAAGAAAAAACACACAGCTGGTGTATAAGTAAGAGGGTAAATCTGTAGAGATTCAGACAAGAAAAAAAGAGCAGTACATTTATGTGAGATTCAACGCCTTATTATTTAGTGATCCCAGTATCCAGCTCAGGAGAATTAGCATCGAGGACCCCAGTGTGCCGGATAGTGATCCCCGCATACCTGTACATGTGCTTGTACGATAGAGACTAAAGTAGAAATATTATTATTACTGTCAAACTTTTGATGTACCAGTAGGACGGGAGCCATGACGATTGCAGCAGCATCACAATAGTAGATATTTTTTTGTGTTTCCTGATCGATTCTCAATTCAGTTTTGAGGAACACGAGCCAGCAGGGAAATTTCCAGTTGTTTACCCAGGGATGGAGTGAAGACCTATAACATCCACAGGGCAATTTCCTCGGCGGCCCCGCAGAGCGGCGGCTAAGCCTGAGCTCAGCGATCTCCCAGAGTCAGAGCGACGGACCGAGGGAAGAAGCATCCATCCATCGCGGGAAAAGATCTATCCACCTGAGCTCCGCCGAAATGAACATGATGAAAACATGAGCAGCCAATAAGGAGTCGTGGAAGCAGTCATGTGACTGAGGAGGAAGAGCGCGGGGGTGGGGCAGTGAAGGAGAGTTCAGGGCAGGGGTGAGGCGGTATTTCAGCTAGAACGGCCTTTGGCCCCCTGCTTTGGCTGGTAGGAAGCCTCGGCCCGTCAGCATCCTCCGTGCTCTACAGTCCTGGCTCATTGCAGGCAGCTCGAATCAGGGGTCAGGGCTAAAAATAATCTTCCGGCAGAACTCAGCTCCCATCTCAAGAATGCAGATGTAATCAGAACTGAATCTGTCTGCAATTTGCATACATTTGCCTAATCGGTGCCTGCAGTAAAATAAAGATTAAAATCTATGGGCGAGTAGAAGGGCACAGTAACTTCCAACGCCCAGTGAGTGCCATTATTTTCTCTTCTCCATCATAATATACATTTTTACTGCTTGCATTGTCATTCTTCCATAAACCTTGACGTGTTTCTAGACCAGGGAAGGGCAATCCCCGCAAAGGGCTGGTGTGCACGCAAGTTTTCGGGATAACCTTTCGGTCAGCTGCTCAAACCCAGGTGTTGGGCTCTCTTCAGCCAATCAGTCTTCTAATTAGTGACCTAATTAGGGAGTTGCAGCGAAAACCTGCACACACGCTGGCCCTTTGTGAATGAGATTGCCCACCCCTGTTCTAGACTCTAACTTGTGTTTGTTTTTAATATTAATCTTCCAGGACCTTCCAGGACCTCCAGTTGCCATTACTGAGGTCCTGCTACATGGATTCCAAAGCTCATTGCTACACACCAAACACTTCTCTGCAATTTTTCATAAACATGATAGATTCTTTTCTGATTACCAGTTAGGATATAGGACTATTATCACAGTTACAAACAATGCCCTTCTAAGGCCTCTAAGCGCACAGTGACGTTTAAGCTCCTCAGTTTCACTGGCGCAGCTGCAGTATTCCCACTGTGAAGGCCTGCCACCGATGCAGTATTCCCACTGTGAAGGCCTGCCACCGATGCAGTATTCCCACTGTGAAGGCCTGCCACCGAACTCCACAGTCGTACTGAATTAGCATCTCTGCGCTCCCCCCTCCCTCCAGCGCAGGCCGCCAAGGCCTAGGCCAGATGCGACACTCCCTGCAGTCGCTTCCCAGAATCACACGCACGCCTTATTCCAAGGCCTCCAGCGTCCCCTTCCACGCGGTACCCAGCTTTTGTCGTGCGGGGCGGCCTTCAAAGGAAGCAGTCCGGTGGCGTGGGGGGGCGGCCGGAGCTGGTGGGCGGAGCCTCCTTCGTGTTGACCAGCTTCTCGTAGCGTGTCTTGTACGCGTCTCGTTCCCGGAGCACCCGTGACAGTTCAAGCTGCAGCTGCTCCAGCTGTGAAGCACAGAAGCGGACAAATTATTTTTTTTCCTGTTTCTTTTTTTTTTTGGTTCAAGAGGAGCCACAATTCATACAGAGGGGCCAGCATCATTATTAGCCAATGACATGTCTCAAAGCGGTGAGTGACAGGGAGCGGGCACTCTGGGGACCAATCAGTTTTCAGCTAAGGAAGGTGCCCCAGTGGACCCACCAATATATAACGACCATTCAAATGTTTCCACCCGGTCCTTGTGCCACCTTCTTTAAATTGATATCAACATGTAATTCCGGGTGGATCTAAATACAAATGCGACACACAAATACAAATCCTTCACAGGAGCAAATACACGTAAGACCACGTTTGACATGGAACAGAACATTAGCATCTGAATCAGTACTGGAAACATCGCCCGGCACCACCTGACACCCGGTGCCGTCGTCACACCAATCAGGAGCCTTTCCGCCGCATTCACCAAGCTACCCAGCCTATGGGTGCTGTATAGCACAACAGGAAGGGCTATCATGCACTGGAACGTTTGAGCAAGGAGGTGGACAGTCTAAGATAGTGGCTCTCATCTGGTTTAGACAGTATTCCTTAATTAGTTAAGCATGATCCGACTTTTTCGATGGGGGGAGTGACAGTAAAGGTAGTTCACTGGGGAGACCCACTTTTAGATTGCAACCCCCCAGTTGAGAAACAAAAGACCAGCACCCCCTATAGGCAGGACACATCCATCCCAGCTACGGATGAGTCACGTGGCAGCATCTCTAGGGGTGCCAATGACGCGCTACATGACGTCCCACCATCTGTCCCGCGGATGAGGACACGGTGACAGTCTGCTGTCACATGGAGGGAGGCATCAGAGGGGGGCGGCTGTATCAATGAACGTTACATTTATCTAGCGCTTTTCAAGATACCCAAAGCGCATTACAGAAGCGGGGGGGGGGGGGGGGATACTTCAGCCACCGCCACTGTGTGGCCCCCACCTGGAGTGATGCGACGGCAGCCATTCTTCACCAGTACGCTCACCACACAGTAGCTAAGGTGGTGAAGGGGCA
This sequence comes from Mormyrus hasselquistii, assembly GCA_026779605.1. Taxonomy (NCBI): domain Eukaryota; kingdom Metazoa; phylum Chordata; class Actinopteri; order Osteoglossiformes; family Mormyridae; genus Mormyrus; species Mormyrus hasselquistii. The sequence continues at coordinate 1,475,590 of JAODKE010000088.1, forward strand.
GGAAAGAATTTACCAGTTAGACAGAGGGGGTAATTTGGAGGCCAGATTTGGAAGGGCCACGGTGAAAAATTTAGCCAGGGTATTGGGGAACCACTCCTACTCTTTTGAAAGATGCCCAGAGGGTCTGGACCACGGTTTTATGTCTCATCTGAAGGGCAGCACCATTCTCAGAGCACAGTGACCCCCTCACTGCACTGGGATTCACACAGACCAAAAGAGGGGCTTCCCTGTTGGCCACAGTGACCCCCTCACTGCACTGGGGTCTCAGGGTCCACACAAACCACAGAATGGGCTTCCCTGTTGGCCACAGTGACCCCCTCACTGCACTGGGGTCTCAGGGTCCACACAAACCACAGAATGGGCTTCCCTGTTGGCCATACCAACACCTCTTCCAGCAGTAACCCAGCTTTCCTATCTGGCCTCCCACCAAGTACTGGCCAACCCCAAAGCTGCTTAAATTCAGAGGGCTTATCTGGTGGGAACTTTCCGGCTCCACTCTACATCTATACGTTTGCTTTTTGCTTGCATGAAGCTGCTATACACGGCAGTCCCTAAACACACATAGGGCCTAGGATTTACTATAAGGGCAGGACTGTGTTTGTATTGCCAGTTTTAATGCTTATGTTTTTTATGTTTTGCTCGAATAGTCAAATTTTGGAATTTGCACTGTACAATTTTTGATTACCGCGGTTCATTGAATGAAAATTTGTGTATTTTCGAAAAACCAAAAAATGTAGTGTCAGGCCCATATTTAGCCCATAGCTTCCGGAATGGGCTCCGGACCCTGCATAGGACAAGCAGGTACAGAAAATAAATGGATGGATGGACGGATGTTTGTTCCATATTTTGGGGGCTGGTGTGTGGCTCAGTGGGGTAGGATTCTGCAATCAGAAGGTTCTTGGTTCAAATCCTGGGGTCGGCAGAGTGATGTCACCGCTGGGCTCCCGGGACCGTGTGAGCCTGCTCTCTGACTGTGATAATAAGGTGACTGTGAGCTCACCTGCTGCATGAGGTGGTGCTTCTCGGCCTCGAGCGCATGCCGATGCTGCAGCCGCTTGTGGCGGCAGGACTGCGCGTAACCGCGGTTCTTCAGCGTCCGCCGCTTCTGCTTCAGCCGCGCCGCCTCGTCCTTGCTGACGCCGCGCAGGTGCCGGTTCAGCTCGCGCACCGACAGGCTGACCAGCTGCTCGTCCGAGAAACGCTCCTCCGCGGTCCCCTGCCTCTGAAACGCAGAGCATCCGGGATGGACGTCACGTTAAAATATGCAAACGCTTCACAAAGACGCCACGTACCCGTAAATGCAGACTCCGAGGGCCCCCATCTCATTATAGGGGCCCAAAACCGCAAAAGGTACCATTTTCTTCAACCCCCCCCTCGGGCAAACATGCCGGGGATTGAGGTTAGGGCAAGATATCTAGCTAAGTGTTATTTAGTATAACACATATGTTGTCGTGGTATAGGGATTGTAGGCCCGCTGTAGTATAGTGAGCCACAGTAACTATACTCTGTCACATGACAGTGCAGCTATACTGTACAGATTCACTAACAGCAGTCAGAAAAACAATCTGCTATTAACATTAGGGGCTGTCAATGAACCAGGTTGGTCCAGTTAAATGACTCATGCAGAAGCATCCAAGTTAATAAAGCATGCAAGGTAACAGGACACTATGACTAAGAAGAGTATACCCCTGGTACAGTTTTGTTCCCCAAGATACAAACAACGTTAATGTATCCCTGATGGTACAAAAACGTTCCGCAGAGTCCATTCTGTACCTTAAAAGGTACATTTACCTACAGCTAGGGTACAATTGACAAACCCTTGAGGGTGCAGCCCCAGTGACAAGTAATCGTACCATCAAAGCTACAAATTTATACTTTTTTTTTTTTTCGGACAGTGTACCAACCAGCAGAATCAAACAAACCTTAACTCAAGTGAGACGGTGGCGTTTGCTATAAATAACCCGACTGCGTTTGTGTCTGCGACGGCAAGCTAACAGAACGTCCCAAATGACAGTTGAGCTCAGTGTTACGTGGCAGAGAGACACAGAGCAGAGGTACGGCGCTAAGAATCGGGAATCTGCATGCTTTACAATATTCACGTCATTGGCTAACGTGTCTCCGCATTGGCACGTGCGGTAAAATCAGAGTATGGGGAATGTCAGCATTTGCCACAGAAAGCTGGGGCGGTTCGAGGATTTTTTTAAGGTGATGAGCATAAGAGGGGCCATACTTCATGCAGAGGGGGCAACTTTATCATTAGCCAATAATATGTTTTGAATTGGTGAGTGAGAGGGGAGAAGGACCAATCAGCTTTCGGTTGGGGTCTGTGCCACTGTGGCCCCGCCCTTGTGTACACCACTTACATAAAGACCTTATGGTGGCAATCCCTTCCCACATGACCTGTGAGGTCAGCAGCAGGGGATCAGCGGTTGGGGGAGGGGCTGATGGCGGCTGGACGCGTGAGTGGGGAGCACATTTGCTCCGCACATGTCCATAATCTGTCATAAATTTCTGAGTCTAATCCGACAGAGTGTCTGTGGCAGTGAGCAGGATTATGAGTGGTAGTTATAGCTCCCATAATCCTCAACTGCGTTCCCCTCATCACACTCTATGATTCCATATTACATAGTACAAATTGCTGGAGTTAGTGGAACCAGGACCACTTACAATGGAGTCCCGGCAAATTTCTCAACCAGTTCCACTGGGGATTTTGACAGCTGGTTCAGCACATATGGTTTATACCACCAGGTTTACTGTGTCCAAAGACTCCCTTTTGACAGGGCTGACTGTTTTAACTGGAATTTCTACCAGGGGTTTATGGTAAATCATCTCCGAGGGTCCCACACATTAGTGCACAGCTGAAAACACTCTCACAAAAATGAAAATGAAGTAGTGACACGCAGTGCTCAAACAGCGGCCTTCCCTGTCAGCTACCCCGCCACGCCCTGAAACTGGAGTGCAGGGACTGCATGGTGCACGGGTTCAGAACAATTGGCATGCAGATCACACGTACATCACACACACAGCCGTACACGTTCAGCACAGCTGACCCCCTTGAAAGGGCAGCGATGCGGCACAGGGGAGATGACACTCGCCCATGTGCATCGGCTCCGTGCCGGTCGCACACATAAATACAGAAACATATTTATTCATAATACTTGGCCGCCACCGCCTGATTTCAATCCCTCTGTCCACATCATCCATCATTATCCCTCCTTTGTGAAGGCGGCCCTGTCTTTACAGTTCCCTTTCCTTACACATACTAATAGGTTTGGTGGCATCACAGCGCCACATGGTTTTTGGGTTTGGTCTCTGTCCCTGTCATTGCATGCTCTCCCCACATCATTTTGGTGTCCTCCAGCGCACAAACACACAGACTGGTGAACTGCTTTTTCTAAATAACCCATAGCATGTGAGTACGTGCCTTGTGTTGGACAGACATCCCATACGGGGGCCCTGCCTCGTACCCCTGTGCTTCCTATAGAGTTCACGGACTAAACGACGAAATCACTTTGACGGGATATGAACCAGCAACCTTCTGATCACAGGCACAGGCACAGCACCCTAACTCACTGATCCACACACCGGCCCCCAGAGGAACAGGGGGCTTCTGTATACGGCACATGCGACGTGGTAGGCTCAAGACTCACTGCATTGATTGGTGGATGGATGGATGGATGGATGGATGGACAGATTACTTTAACTACCCAGATTAGGTACCTGTGTTTATATGTTCTAAATGGGGACCTGCTCCGTTGACTCAGCCCAAGGTCAGAGGTCCATCACCTCTACACTGCCAGAGCTACAAGGACATGAAGAAGATGGCAAAGACCCCCCCCCCCCCCCCCTTGCCAGTCTCGGTACCTGGCCCAGCTGGTGGTGGAGATGGAGGTGATAAGGGTGAGGATGAAGATGATGGTGAGACTGGCCGTCGGGGCTCAGCGTCTGGAGGTAGGGTACGGAGCTCAAGGGGGCACCGGTGAGAGAGGGGGGCAGCACGAGGAGCGGCCGGGCGCAGAGGTCGGCCGCCTTGGGGCAGAAGACCTCACCTCCACTGTCACTGCCGGAATCCCGCCGGCTGCTGTCGGAGTTCTGGGCCAGAACCGTGAACTGCAGAGCGGGAGAGAGCAGCAGGCACCACCAGCGTCTGTCATGCAAATAATCAGCTGATTCTTATACAGGCGACATGCCTTGATTTGGCTGTATAAACTCTGATGAGCCAAGCTCAGCACAGACTGACATATTTGTATTTTATTCATTTAGCACATTGCAAATACATCCTTGAGAAAGCAGGGGCCAACTGGGCCTTAAGGGCCTTGCTCTGGGGCCAGATGGCAGAATCACTTTGCTGGGATTTGAACCAGTAACCTTCTGATCCATTTGAGTAAGAGGGAAAGGGGGCATCTGTATATGGTGCATGTCACATGATACTTAGCGCCTCACCTGAGAGTTAACGGCTGCAGAGTTCAGGAGGGCCTCCACGGTGTCCTCGCATCCCAGGAATCCCCCAGTGGGGCCCTCAGGACCCTCACCACCGAGGGGCCCCAGCACAGAGACGGGTGCCGTGGTTTCAAGCCCAAACTGCTGTAGGGCTGTAAGCCAGAGCAGGTCCTCCAGGGAGGCGGGGCTGGGGGAGGAGCCAGAGGAGGAGCCAGTTCCATAGGCCAGCCTGAAGGGGTAGATGCCACCGGGTGGGGCAGGAAGTGACATGGGAGGGGACGAGGAGGAGAGGGAAGAGAGGGACAGGGAGGATGAAGACGAGTGAGGTGGGTGAGCATCGCTCAGCGTGGGGGAGTCGGGCAGAGAGGTATATGGGCTGGAGGTAATGCAGGAGTCCGGGGGCATAAAGGTTGGGTGGGGGTTGGGGGGGTCCTGGGGTGTGGCTTTGGGGGGGCCTCCAGCAGGGGGCACTGGTGAGGCGTCCGACTTCATCTCGAACTTCAGCAAGTCAAAATCGTTGAGGTACTCCATGGCCAGAGGGCTGGGGGGAAGGGAGGAAAGGGGGAGGGGGGGAGAGGCCATGGGCCAATCAGGAGAGGAGCCACAGGATGGGCACTTGGGTCAGAATGTTCCAGACGTGTCTCGGGCCCTCCTCTGGTTTATGCTTCGCTCCCCCCGAAAATGAGCATCTAACACGTCATTGTCGCTTGTGGCTCCCAAAGGACTGGGGATTCTCTGTCTCAACCCTAAAATAACATGCAAAAAGATAGAGAAGAGAAGTGAAAACGGTCTGCAAGGGATGGGTAACCCACAGCCGAACAAAAGGGAGAATGACAACAGGAAGAAAGTAGAATGTAACGGAACAGAATTCTGCTGGATTCTTCTGAGACGACAGGAAACACTGACCGCTATAGTGTACGCACACGTACGGCGCACTGTACACTGACCGCTATGGTCTACGCACACGTACGGCGCACTGTACACTGACCGCTATGGTCTACGCACACGTACGGCGCACTGTACACTGACCTCTACGATCTACGCACACGTATGGCGCACTGTACACTGACCTCTACGGTCTACGCACACGTATGGCGCACTGTACACTGACCGCTACGGTTTACGCACACGTATGGCGCACTGTACACTGACCGCTACGGTCAACGCACACGTATGGCGCACTGTACACTGACCGCTATGGTTTACGCACACGTATGGCACACTGTACACTGACCGCTACGGTCTACGCACACGTATGGTGCACTGTACACTGACCGCTACGGTCTACGCACACGTATGGCGCACTGTACACTGACCGCTATGGTTTACGCACACGTATGGCGCACTGTACACTGACCGCTATGGTCTACGCACACGTATGGCGTAGACCATAGGTGCTAAGATGTAAGACGATAAAGACAGAGAGGATTGATACCGCGCGGTAACCTCCCCTGATGGCCCTGATAGTTCACGATAGACCTTACGTGACAGAAATCCATCCAGAAATTCCCAAGCACCGATCCAGGATGATAAAACGCTTCAACTGTCTACATCTGGGTTTTGTTTTACGCAGAAATTCTGAATCTGGAAAAGCCACGCCATCTTGACAAAGAATCCCAGTACTCCAAACAGCAGGGAAACATTTAAAAGCAAATCAATTAAATTCAAAACAGATTATCGCAAAACTCAATGATTTTATACCAGAATTGTTTATAGACTGATATACTGTACAACTCCTATATATGTATTTATGTAAGTATGTCTGACAATCTAGCTCAGTCACAAAACATGCAGTAATATCAATAATAAAAATAATCCAAATCTGCGAGTATTTGTTAATAGCACTAACCTTACCCAATGCTCATTCTTATTCTGATGAGTGACACAGTTGGCATTTACAAGATAATAAATAAAACCAAACAAGGTTGGCAGAACCACAAAATTTTGTTCAGGAGCTGAACTGCAAAAACTTTGTAAGTATTTAAAGTAAGGGATGCAGTTTATGTAACTGACCCTCTGCACAGGACTGTATTCCATAGAGGCAGTCTGATGAAAAAAATATTTCAGATAAAAAAAAAAAAAACACGAAATGACCTTAATCTATTGACTAAACACATATTCTGTTGGCAGTCGGCTAGAATTAACTTTAATAACTTAGATACTTAAAATGAATACATGATGAAACTCTGTGTAATCCACAACTGCCAGATTTATGACAGTATAATTCAGGTCCCACCTTGCGCACGACTGGAAAAGCACTTTAAAAATGGACGGCACTGTGAGCAGGAGAGGTTGACTTCAGTTTCCCAGCCCCCACGCGGGTCTTTGGACGTCCCGATCGTGGGTCTGATCACGTTCAGCCCATTGGGAGCAGATCTGCACCCACTGCTGTTATTATCCATCACAGAATAAGTTTTTCTCTACCCCGTCGTACACCGACCTGAGTCCAGTACTCAACATCCAACTGTCACCCTTTTTAGTTCCTACTAAGCCCACTATGGTCCAGAAGGACTTCACTGCTGAGTCCTAGCTGCAGCACGACCTAAAGCAAACAGTGAATTTCACATCCCTAAAACTACCAGCATACTGCAGCCCACCAGCTGGGAGGTAGATCTACAAGTGTCTTAGTGCACGGATCTCCAGTCCATCGCTCTCCAATCTTTCAAGTATTTCTAACACCTGGGTCTACCTGAGAATGTAAAATCCTACGAGCTCCTGCACCTATTCCACTTCTAATGTCACACTATTCAAAAACACTGCAGCCTCTTCGCCACAAAACAGCACAGACCCGACAGAATTATATAACAATACGAGACAGGTTTTGTCGGAAATATCAGACCCCAGTTCAATAAATGATAGGTAGACACCTAATGAAGTTTTAGTCCTGTATTAGGAAAACGTTTTATCATATGGGTCACTTATGTTTTTTTGTGAAACTGTACCCTAAACAATATTGGTCTTATTTCAAATGCTAAAATATTTTAAATCATTTCAAAAATATTTCTTATATCTATTGCATGTGTGCCCATTGCGATGCCACGATATCCATCGCATCCACTCCCGTTGGGGCTAATTGCCCCCCCTCAACGCCCCAAACTGCTGCGAAGGACATGGATATGTCTTTTTCACTCAATGCTGACGGTATGTTGAGGGGACTCGTGTCGTATCAGTATATGAAGTCTGCAGCGCTGCAGGTCATCGTGATGTGCTGACCGTTAAGATCTTACCAGTGACATCTGTGTCTGAACTACGCAGCACTGTTACACACAAAAGCAACCAAGAGCGATAGTAAATTAAAAGATACCAGGGGGTTCTGGTTACTCTTCCGGGGGAAATAACAATACAATTCTCTTTATTGCGTTTTAAACGCGTTATAAAATAATGACACCAACATTTCATTTCCAACTTAACAACAAATATTTCATTCAAAATATTTTCAGAAGATCTCTTATGAGTTATTTTGCAGTGCTAAAATAAAGTGCTTGTAAATCATGAACTACGCCACAAATAAATATGATTATAATAAAATAAAAAAATTATTGTGGAATTTACTGACAGTCGTTTCCCTCGCCATTGTACCATCAAACAAACATGGCTGGACTGAAACTACCACAGGCGCTGCTATAGGGACCCTGAAAGCAGGGGTAAAGCCGCGACTGTGACCTTACCTGAGCGAGGACAGGGGGGCAGCCGCACGCGGAGCCGTGCTGGGAGGCAGCGCGAGGGAGAGCGGGGCAGCGCGCGCGTTTGGCCGAGTGACGGCCGCTGCTCGGGTCATCCCCCCCTCCCCTCTTTCTCTCTCACCCTCTTTATCTCTCTGCTCCCTCCTCTCACTGCCCCGCATATCCTGCTTATTTTTACACCGGTGTACCGTCTATGTTAGTGATCATTGTTACCGTCGGTGTTTTCCAGCACCTTCCTCCCGCGGCCATAAACAGGCCCTTTCGGAACGTTACTGAGATTTTTCTGCGTGAATACTAGTTCTTTCTCTTGTGTGTCTGCGGTTATTTTCAAAAGAATGAATTATGGCTAATTATAAAAATACGCAAAGTGGGAAGTATAATCCGCTTATATTAACTGGTCTATCTATGAAATATATCTGTGACAATATGATACCAGGTGTGTACTTCAGAATGGACAACTGTGACAAAAATAACTAGTAAGCTGAATTTGACAGATTAATATCCTAAATATAAGAAAATGGAAAAATATCTACCAATATCTGAAAAGAGGAAAATATATCAAAGCCATAATCATAGTGAGTCATTTTCTGCCATATGATAAGTATTACTGCTTGGAGGACAACTTCAATTCAATTTTAGTTTGAAACTTTTGAGAAATAATCATGGGACATTTTATCATCTTTTAATATTAAACCCCACTGAGAATGTTTTCGTTGCAAATTTAAACAAGTTTAATCTCATTTTTTGTGGGTGAAAATTTGAGACTTTTCCTATATATATATATATATATATATATATA
>JAODKE010000088.1:1498645-1511485 GCA_026779605.1 Mormyrus hasselquistii
GGCTCATTGTCAACGTGGTAGTGCTGAATTAATGCTCTGTAAAAGGCTCATTGGTAATGCGGTAGCGCTGAGTTAATGCTCTACAAAAGGCTCATTGCAAGTGCGGTAGCTCTGAGTTAATGCTCTACAAAAGGCTCATTGCAAATGCGGTAGCACTGAGTTAATGCTCTGCAAAAGGCTCATTGCTAACACAGTAGTGGCGGATTGAAGTACTTGATGGGCGCTGGCATCATAGGTGAGCCATCATCCCCAGTGGGCCCTCCCATTTCAGCAGTCTCCGCCCCGAGATTGGACAGGGTTGAGTTGCGGTTCCTACGGAAACCAAAGATGGACAGCACATTGCGCCTCTTCTTTCTTCTGAGGGACTGGGCTTGATGAACAGATGAAAGCTGACTGGGAAAGAGAGAGGGGACGTTTGTGTAAGCCAGTCACTCTTTGCTTGCATTTCTACGTGCCATTTGAGCTGGAAGAGAGCGGCGTACCTGTCAGGCAGCACCCTCTTGGTGTAAAAATCAGGAAGTCCATCATCAAGAGGAGTCACTGCCCCATTTTCCGTACAATGCTGCGATGAGAGAGAGAGGACAAGAGAAAGAAAGCCTGGATTTCTAGTATAATAGGGGAGAGCGAAGCAGGGAGAGTTTTATAATTCATGAAAACAGCAACAATGAAAAAGAGCTGTCAGGGACAGGTATTTTAGTGGTCCATTGTATCTTTATATTAAAATGGCCATTTGTTGTAATTCTGAGATAAAACCGTCATGCTGCCGCAAAAAAACCATTAACAAGTAATAGGAAGATGAAGGCAGCTGAACCAGCTGAAGGTGCTACAAGTTGAAAAGGAAAGGCCGATAACGTCAGGAGAGATGGGAAGAAAGGACAGGGTGAGAGCAGCGGGAGAAATAAAGAGAGCAGAAAGAAAGAAAGGCTCAAGGGAAGAGGCATAACACCATCCTTTCGAAGGAGTGAGTCACGAAAGAAGAGACTGCTCACTTTAGCAAACATACCTACAGCAGCGTAGGAAATTACCTTTAATCACATACCACCATGCTGTGCTACATAGGGGTAACTTGAGGTAAGAGTCACGCTTTTCTATAAATTAAGAACGACTATATATTCTCTGCAGAAATGCCTATTGATGCCATTCAGAGGCAAAAACCACAGCTGCATGTTTTGTAAAAAAATCGAGTTAATGACCAAGATTCCATCTGTTAGATATTTTGTCACGAGATAAAGCTTATTAAAGCACCAAGTTTAACTATGCTTGGATTTGAAGAAACACACTACGATCTACCTACCCGCTACGCAAACAGGCGGACAGCCAAAAAACTTTGAAGCCCTTTTTCTTAGTCAGTGTCAGTTATGCGTTGTGTCTTTGCAGGGCACTATGCTTGCATCAAGTTTAAAAGACACACAGGCTTAATTGCAACTCAGAGCAGATGTCCTGCATAATGGAGGCTCTGAGTAGCTCTATTAGAGAGAGGAGTGTATCACGGCTGCCATCCAAAACAGAGCAGAAGCCACTCTGCTCATGCTATAAAACATGGTAAGTCAAGTTTCTCCTGATCAGGCACTCAGACAATTAAAAGAGCCGCGGTAGAGAAAACGGACGACCTCGATGTGGGAAATGAGGTTCCATGCTAAGGGAACAGACACCCCCGCAGATTCATTACGGGCCCGTCTACCGATGGCCCCCACGTCAGCCCGGCCCTCTGATGTCACCTCTGGGAAGGCCTGCCTCTGCCTCATGAGAGCTTCAAGGATCCCTGTGGACGGATGCCGTCCAATCAGCTCCAGAAGCTGAGGCAAGGGTGTCGGGTTATGGTTGAGGGAGGAGGAGCCAGAGTGCCAAGCTGAAGAGCTTTGTTTCCAAAGACCACTGAGAGCACCCCCATGAAATCCGTACAACTACTCCTGAAACTTCCCTCTGCCACGCTCTCCAGCGCCCCCTACCAGATGACCTTGCCATTGGCTCCTGCCACTTTATTCCAGAAACAAAACTATCACAATTTAAAAAAAAATGGTGTATTGCAGCATATTCCACAATTATAGGGAGTTGTATTGCCTTTCAGGATGCCGAATGAGGTGCATTCTTATTATCATTAAACACGGCAAACGCTGTTCAACAAGGCCTTGCAGAGGGCAGCTGGCTATGACAGCAGCATATGTGCTGTGAATGTGCCACACTTCAGTGAGGATTTTTCCCATCATCCTCTGCAGCAAGCACTTGCAAGAACAAGGTAACGTACTATTATACAATCACAGAGAAGAGGACCAACAAAACCTCACTCTTTTATAGACGTTAAAGAAGGAATCAATTTGTTTGGTAATCTGCGCATTCATGAACACAACAACCTTGACAGCATTTTCAAGATTAAATCGGACGGGGCTGGAATGATCGCACATCAGTTAGCTATCATACCCTTCAATGCAGGTAAAATAAGTGGAGTGGCTTTGGACGAGTCCATGTTCAGGGCTGGTGGACGTGATCACAGTACTGTCAATAAGGACGTTATTGCACATTAGCAAAACTCCGCTTTCAGATTGCAGCTACGCACGTGTCTTCCTGGAGACAGCCCAGAAAGGTACGCAAGAAACCCCCATGGAGCCCCAGCGAAGAGTGCAGATTGTCAATCAGGTTCGCAACATGACAATTTAAAAGCCGAAAGCACCGTTAAAAAAAGCGTGAAACAGAATGACAGGGCGTTTAAAGGGAGCTGAAATGGCTATAGAGCCTAAAACAGACATACTTCTTCGAAGCTGTTCGACCTTAATACCAGGAATGAAAATAAACACGGATCAAGGCTTCACCCAAAGAACTAAGCTGTTAACGGCGGCACTAGAATAAGACAACTCTGAAAAGCTGAAGGTGGAATTAAAGGATATTTTAAGAAACTTCAGATCGAGCCAGACCAAAAAAATAAAAATAAAAATCTTAAACAACACACAGAAATTAAACGAATTAGTACACAAATTAAACAAAGCATATTATACGTGTCAATCAGATTCTACAGACAAAAGCCACTTAATTCAGTTCTTCCACCAACAATTTGCCCTAAAAACCAAGACACATAAATCTCAGGGAACAAGACCCCCGATCTGTATGACACTTCGTCCCAGTAACTCCATTACATCCATGGACACCCCAACGCCGACAAAGGCATGTTTACATACAAGTCATTCCTCTAAAGGAAGATTCTGTTATTCAAAAACAATTTCAAACTCTCTTAAATCCTTCTTTTAAATCGCTGCAGTGCCGACTATATTTAGACCCAGTATAGCCCAATTAATACATATTTGCTGCAGAGTGCATTGAAAAACATTTTATTTGGTTTGAAAAAAGACTGGCTTTATTGCTTGTGGCATGAAGGAACACTCCAGTCTTATTCTGAATAGTATTGTGAATACAGAGTATGCAGGCACACAGGAGAATAAATTAACTTAAAACTGTTGGTTGGATGCAATCAAAATATGAAGCGGATAGAATTTCTCACAAAGGGAAAAACTCAGAGATGATGAGCTAGACACTAATAGCACGGTGAGGAGGATAATATGGAGAAACACTGAAATAGAGGATCTTCTACTGCTACTAGTGAGGCGTGATTTGGAATAGGGGCTGGATTCTTCTCAGAACCACAAGGGTCACATTCCAGTTTCCCTGCTGCTCTCCAAGTCTCCACAACGCAACAGACAGAAAGGACCTGATCACGTGACCAAACCGGATCCAGCCGCCCCCTGCGTGATGCATGAACGATAACCATTGAACACTGTATCTGCTGACGCCAGACAGTCACTCATTTGCACTCATTTGTTTTCCTGGAGTTTATCTGCATTTTAAATCTTAAATCAGTTTGGACTCAGAACAATTTCAAACTAACTTGCATGGCTGATGTCTCCATTCACCCTAATTTGTTCTGCCTGATGAGAAATTAGCGAGCAGACAGAGCTTGCGGGCATAAATTACCGTGCGCAGGCGGATATCATTTATGCCATGAAGAACTTTAAGTAGATTTGCCGCTTCTCAGTGGAGCGATTAAGTAGAGTTGGGTTGAGTCCTAATCGTCTAACTGCACGAACCCAGGCAGGTATTCTGGCATCTCCCTGGGCGACAAGCTTTACCAGGGCTAGTGGTGGCCAGAATGTGAATTACTCCCTTAATGATACACAGGGGTGGGGCCACAAGGGAACTGGCTGCATCCGGAAGCTGATTGGCCCCTGGAGCGCCCCCTTCGCCTGTCACTCATCGATTCAAAACACATCATTGGCTATTGATAAGGCTGGCCCCTCTATATAAATGACTAAATCCTGAGGATAGCTGCTGCTCGTAACTCCCATACCTGTTTATTGAACCCCACCCTCCATCCACTTGGAGTGTCACCTAAGAAACTAATGTACCAATATGACTATTAGCAGACATTGGTAGTATCTGACAGTCTAGCCCTATACTTTATCACAGTCCCTCTGCACAAGGGACGGATGGTGCTAAAGAATAATAATGTCATCCCAGTATGCCGACGGGGAAGGGGGGGGGGGGGCTCACAGTGTCCGGTGGAGGCTGTCCCCTGCGGTGCCTGCGGGGCGGCCTCGGTCTGACCCTGGTCACGTGATGCAGGGGGGCGCCTTGGGTGGGCAGGTCTGACAGACACTCCCAGGAGGTGGCGTGAGACATGGGGGCGGAGAGAGGGGGGGCCGTGGAGGGGGGCGAGGAGCTGGAGTCGTCCCCCAGACCTGAGAAGGAGAGGGATGTGGAGAGAGAGGGACCCTTACAAATGGACGTATTCAGTGCGCACATGGCGGCTGTACTGTACTGACTAGCAAAGGTGCTGGACATATATTAATTCAGTATTTGCACCTTTAAAATGTTAATTACTGCTTTCTAAGTGATTTGAAAACACTTTTTGCACTGGGGAGGGGTTTCTGAGGCACGTGTCTGTGTCTGTCAGGAACAAGGTGAATTCTGGGATAGACTCTGGACCACCATCATTATAACTGATAATTTCGAAATGGACAGATATTCAATTCCCCTGAATTTAGGGCCCAGTTTATCATGCTTTATACAACGGTAAGGCTGTCTTTTTCCCTAATTTACACCCTGCTACCATATTGTTAGATACTTGCTAATTTGAGGTTACATAACAGTTTACTAAGATTGAATACTTAAATAATGATGCATGGACTTAAACCAAGACGTCCTTCTTCCTGGAGTGAGGCCTGTATTCTTCCATCAGCTCAGGTCCCTGAGAAGAACCTGCCTGATGTTTAACACTGATTAAAGGTTTAAAGTGCTACTTCATCGACTGCTTCTTAAGCCTGGTGTTATCCCTCAGTACACACAAACATCCTCCAGGGGGCGGCATGATAAACACCCCTCACACGCATCCAAAGGCCTCGCCGTGTCTAATCTGCCGTGAACACCAGCCGCCCGGGACCCCTCTGAGATGGGGGGGAGGGGGAGGGACTCACTCAGCCTTGTGGAAACTGGACGAATCCGTCGGGTCCTGGAACTGCGCTTCTTAATAGCGATGGTGTCCTACAGGGAGAGGAGGAGAACCAGAGGGACAAAATTGTGTGGGCGGCCCTAGGGAGACTTCAGGCATTTACAGGCATTGCATACCTTACAGACTCCATGGAAACCCTGATTTCCTGGCTAAATTGTCCTTGCAAATCTGCCCTCCTAATCATCCCCTATACCTAACTGGTGAATTCTATTGGCGAAGTGCCGCCTCCAATCACTGACCATCACACTGAGCAGGAGGTGCAGCCTTCAACCATTGACCAAAGACCCAGTTTAAAAAGTTCCTTGACACCTGGATGCTTTTGGCAGAGACATCAAGCTCAGTGTGATCGATAATGACTCAAAAGATAAAAGTATAAAAGACCTGGACAAAACAGGAGATCAAAAGAGGCACAGAAAATCCACTCAGCTGTCAGGCATGGAGCACACACACACACACACACACACAGAAACTCACAATGCTGGTGCCCAGCTCCTCGTCGGTGATGTCCATGGAGTCCCGGTGGCGGTATGAACGTTTCCCTGTCCCTCCGTCCCCATCCCAGCGCTTCAGCTGGGACACCTGCTGCGTCTGGGGGATTGGAAGGTCAAACATGAGCATGAGGAGGGCGCAGTGTGGGGGGACGGGGGCAGACGCTAAGACGTGAGCGGACCAGACACACAGGGCGCAGTGTGGGGGGACGGGGGCAGACGCTAAGACGTGAGCGGACCAGACACGCAGGGCGCGGTGTGACCATACCAGGGTCTTGTGAGTGGCGTACAGCTCCTGCAGGATCTGATCCACGATGGAGTTGGTGAGGTAGGACACCACGGACAGCTTCACCTCCCTGTGCGAGAGGAGAGCAAGCAACAGGAATCACTAATCATTCAGTCCTCATCTTTATTAAAGCACCTTCTGTATTCCCCTTTGAAAATGAACCAACACCGTTACGAAATATTTTTCCTGTGTTCGGCGTTCGCGCAATTCCTTGGTAATTTTAGATTCATCGCTCGGATAACAGCAAGCAGTAAAAAGCCCAGAATGAACAACACTCACAATGCAGTGCATTTTTTAACACTCCAGCCTGACTCACCTTTTAAGTTGCGCTACCATTACTGCATTTTCAACACTGTAATATTTTCTCATGTATATGTCACAATGTTATAGACAGTTATTCAATTATATAACCGAGTTCAGTATCAACATATATACAGTATACAGAAAGTCTTGGGATGTTTGTTTGATTTTGTAAAACTGTTGCAAATCATTAGTTTCATAACACAAGTGCAAGCAATATTTAACATATCTGTACATATCTTCCACACAGACATTATTTAAGTTTTTTTTTTTTTTTTGATTGACTCATTCAGTTCTGCTCATTATGAATTGCAATTGTAGTTGCTGGCTCCCAAAACATCACTAAACATGAATGTCTGGTTGTTTTATGTTATTGCAAAGGTCTTACTAATTAAAAAGCCCCCAGTGAGACTGCTTGTCAATGAACCATTTAACCCAGAACAACTGTTTCAGTTTGGGTTTCAATTTTTTACTAAATTAAATGAATGATTTACTTAAAACTAGTGGTTGTTTCTAATGCGATATTTTGTCAACAAATGAATACTGTAACCAATAAATGCACTATTTTTTTTACCGAACTATGCATCCCAAGACCTCGTGTAAATTGAATATACCATACGTATAACTAACTGAAAGAATTTATTTATGTTACAGAAATCGCTAATAGTTGTTCAGTTGCACAAGGACAAATAATCGTTCTTCCTTGTAGACTGATCATATTCATACATTGGTATGGATTATGTTCATTATGTGACTTTATGAGAATTTTATAGCATCTTTGTGCCGTTCTATGATGAGTTGAAGTCAGCTGACATGCCCATTCAGATTTCTGCTGCCATTCTGTAAAACCTGCACACAAATAAAGCGATTCTGGGGTCCCAGAACGATGATGTAGATGTTTTGCATAGGTGCCGCAATATGCTGCCGTAGGTTAATGTGAACTTCAGATGGGAGGGCAGAACTCACTCCAGGGCCCGGTGCACGTCCTGAGCCGCCCGCTCCATCAGCGCCGTGCGGATGGCGGAACGAGGTACTGACACTCTCTCCGCCACGGAGGACAGCGGCGGGGTCAGGTGTTCGGCCGCCGCGGACGACAACGGGCACAGTTCCCGGCAAAGGGACACCATGGAGTCCACGATCACCTGAGTCCACAAGAGGCCGGCCAATCAGAAAGAGCGGCGGGCAGGTGTGCATAGCAGGCCTCCAGCCTGTCGCGCTGTGATGAGGCTGCGTGTGCATGACTTTGTGGATTTTAAAGGCACCAAAAACCCATGGTGTATAAACGAAAGTATACAATTTACAAATTTCTGTAACAAGAGAATATTTAACACGGGGCATGAGAAAGAGACTTTTCAAATTCACCATTAGTCAGTCATATAAGATACGACAACGTATGATTTAAAACGGAGCCCTAATGAGCTCCACAAAACGCAGACTGTGCCGCATGTGTTGTACTGCCATAAATAGAGGCGAGAGGGCGAGCTGTAAACAGTGTGGGGTGGCATGGGACAGCGGGGAACCCGAAGGAGCAGGCAAGGCAGTGAGGCCGGCCACGGGAAGGACGGGGGGAAGGACACGGGCGCGGCGGGAGCGGCCCGCGGGCTCACACCTGCAGTTCCTTGTCTGCGGCCTTCGCCAGCTCACCGGCCAGTGAGTCCAACCTCTGCCGGACCGGCCCATCCACGGAGAGAACATGGGCGAGCTCGCACAGCGAGGGATACAGCTGGGAAGGACGGAGATAGATGGAGGGCATTATTACAGAGCCTGCCTACACTATGTATAGCTATTGTGTGTATATAAACACACACTCTCTCTCTCTTCAAATCCCAGGAGGGGCCTGGCTTTTATATACTTGAATAAGGTACTTTACCTGAATAACTTAACCTAACTTAACTAGCTAACCTACTTAACCTGATTAGCTTTACTGTACGCACAGCTCAGTGATAAACTACATGGTCTTTCTACTGCAGATCAAGAAGCGATGACATGGCACGTGTGCCTGTGTGCCGCGTGCGTGTACGCAGAGGGCGGCGACCTCACCGCACGGGAGTTGCGCGCCTCCTTCAGCACCTGGCGGGCAGCTTGGAGCTCCTCACCGTCAGTGACCCCTCGCAGCACGCAGACCTGCTGCTGCACACGCACGCACAGGCGCTCCATCACCTGAGGAGGGTGGGAATTTGGAGAAAGGGAGGCAGGGAGGAAGAGGACAGCAAAGGAAGAGAGGAAGAGGGAGGGGTTAGCCATCACGCCATCCTTGAGAGGGGGCGGGGCTTAGATGGGTGGAGCATGAGGGTCATTATACGGACGGGCGCGGACCTGCTCAGCTGTGCTGGTGACCAGGCCCTGGTGCAGCCGGAGGGCCTGCTTCTGTGAGAAACGCTGTGTCTGGTTGTTCCTCAGCAGGGCACGCTGGATCTGCCAGACAGGGAGAGCTCCAGTCAGTGCACAGCCCGCGGCGGGCGGCGAAACAGAGACACATAGCTGGGGAAAAGCTGAGACACTTGGCTACCCCTCTAGCTCCCAAAATATTGCATTTCGGTCACACGCGCACAGCTGCAGTAAATCTAATTCCAGGAGGATCATTTTTTGAGACACTGGTCCAAAAAAAGTATAATTAAACATTTTTAAAATGTCATTTCGGCTTTTTAATAGTTACGATGTGCCCACCTTGGTCAGCGCCTGCTCGGTCTTCTCCGGGGCGCTGCGGTACGCCTGCGTGACATCACTGAGTGGGAGGGGCATGTACTGGAGCGTGAAATTGCTGGAAGGACAGGGGAAAGAGAGATGGGAAGCTAACAGTTAGCCAGGGGAAGCCAGGTCACGGGGAAGGGAGAAAGAGACGACTGGCATTCCCATAAATGGTTAACCAATAAGAAAGGGAGGAAGAGAGCCGACTGGCATTCCCGTTAACCAATCAGAACTGATGGACAGAGGGACTCAGCCCATCCCTAAAGACCCATGCATCACCAAGAGGGGCTTCACAGTCCTTCACAGCAACGATTAGTAAACAGGCCAGGACAACGGCCTCTGGCTTGGTGGATGATTCAGACATAAGCATGTGTATATGTGCGTTGAGGACAGTCTGTGAGGGTGAATGCTCACCTGACATGTTGTCATGTCTGGTTTTAGAGGCTGATTAGCGCGTTGGTGCGTGCTAGGTATGCACTGTACTCATGTTTTTATGTGAGTATATTTGTGCGTTTTGTGTGTGTGTGCTGTGTATGTGCGTTTGTGTACTGTGTGGTGAGTGTGTCTAAATGCTTGTGAGTGTGAATATGCTGTGCACTCACTGCTCCAGGGCTCGGGCGACGTCCTGAAATCCGGCCGCCGAGGTCCCATTTCGGTCCCACGTCACACTCCTAGAGGAGGAAAAGAGAGAGAGAGAAGGAAGAAAGGAGGGAGAGAGAAGAGAGAGAAGGCATTGGCAAACAACAGAGACAGGCAGCAGGGCAGGGAGAACAATTTATCACCGCTTTATTTCCCGACTTTTATTGTGTTTTTAAATACCATTCCAAGCAGAGCTACTCCTCATACCAGTTCTCCCGGAGAGTCATATACAAATATTACTGTATTTGTACTATTTATAAAATGCAGTACAGATATTGGACTGTATTTGTCAGGTATTATTTTCTCTTCTCTCCATCTCATGCACATGAAGAACTGCTCCACACTCCTGCTCCACCAGAAAATGAACGTGAAGGACTGCCTCACAGTCCCTGTACAGTTGAACATGTGTGAAGGACTGCCGTGCAATCAAGCTCCACCTGAACATGAGCGTGAAAGACTGACCCACAATCCTTCTCCTTCCAAACACGTGTGAATGACTGTCGCACAATCCTCCTACACCTGAATACAAGTGCAAAGGACTGCCCCACAAACCACCTCCACTTGAACACGAGCATGAAGGACTGACACATAATCCTACTCCACCCAAACCAAAGTGTGATGGACTGGCCCACAACCCTCCTCCACCTGAACATGAGTGTGGACTGACACACAATCCTCTTCCATCTTACCTGAGTGTGGTGTTGATCTGCAGGGCTTTGCTCAACATCTTGGCCCCGATGTCCTCTAAGCTGTTCCCACTCAGGTCCACCTTGCGTAGGCAGGTGTTGCTGCCCAGGGCATTGACAAGCACAGCGCCGCGTGACCGAAGCCGGGAGTCGACCAGCGAGAGAGACTGGAGCCCCTGGGGTGGAGAGGAAAGAGTAGTAAAAAAGAAAAAAAAAAAGATGACTCACTTGACAGCCTTGCTAACGAAACAACAAAGGACAGAGTGCGCTCTCTCTCATCGTGGCCAAAAGGACAGTGTGTGGCATGAATAAGCAACTCAGATCAGAGCAGAAGCTCAGCGAGATGGACACTGTACCGGGGGTGCAGCATCATTCCCTCTCCTCCGTCACCCCGTACTTTCCACATTCTGCCCTCTGTTGTCACCTTTCTCTGTCTTTCTTTGTTAGTGTTTAGAGAACAATAGGACAGGAGTGTGGGGGTGGGTGGTAGGGGGCGAAGGGCCACCGTGGTGGAGGATTGCAGGGGTCCAGAGGGCAGTGTCGCACATTCAAACGCGTGTGACTGATTCACCGAGCAGACCACACATATGTACATGGACCAGTGAGGACCGGTGGTCGAGTATGGGTGTGCATGCAGGTGCGTCTACGAGGCCCAGAGCGTGACGAATACTCACACACTCCTCTTCCTGTATGAGCTGAACCAGTTTCTGCAGGATCTCGTCCAGCACCCTGCAGACGTAAGGAGGGAGGGGTGTGGTATCAGTACACTGGGGTAGGCTCGGGGTAGGAGGTGTACATCTTTAACTTTTCAATTTCTTTTTAACAGCCATCATCTCCCCCTGCACTCTATCACTCTCTGACCATTATAATCATTTATACACCCCCCATCCCCAGTACCGAGCCCCCATGGCCCTGGGGTCTCCCACATGCCTCTGCCTCACTTAACTCCACCCGTGATGTCTATCTGGCGACAATACCTGCTCTTGACATTAACGTTCTTGCCCAGCAAGAGGTGCTTCAGGGAGGGGTGGCGGGAGAAGGCCGTAAGGACAGACAGGAGGTCGCCATCCAGTCCTGGGGGGCACCAGGTGGGAATAGAGCACGCCATGACCAACCACAACAAACAACATTTCAGGACATTTGCACGCGATGATAGAAACACATAAACACGCAGCGTAAGCACGCTTTCTAATGGAAGACGTGTTATGTCCCTGGCGGCAAAATGCGTTGACACCTCATCGATAGGCCAAACTGATGCCAGAGGAAAGGGCCTCACTGCCCGTTTCACCACGTCGGCACATGTGTACGTGAACTAGTCTCTCTCAACCCAACACACCTAGACTAGGTTTTCAGTATCCTTGAATGGCTGGGAGCTGGGAGGGGGCAAAAATGTGGACTTTCATGGGGTCCCCAAATACTGGGCTGAGAACCATTGACATAAACTACGGAATTCAGACACTAGGTGGTTGTTATAGACAGTCACATGCAGAACAGACACTCAGAGGTACATAAGGGTTTGTGGGCTTTTAATTCCTCTCACCATTGTCTGATATGTCAAGTGCGCTTATGCAGGTCACCCTGGGAAACAACTCGCTTATCACAGCCGCTCCTGGTGACCTAAGCTGAGAGAGAGAGAGTCGGAGAGAAAGACGGGGAAGAAAGAGTCGGGCAGCGGTATGAAAGGAGCTGGGACAGCGATTGTATTCCATGATTTTAAATTTAATACATGCTTCCTATCACTCAATGTCCAAATGGCAAAAAAACAAATGCACTATTGCCTACAGAGACCTTTGAAAAGTCTCTAGAGTCAGAAAAGTGTTCCTACCTCACAGCTGCTGATGTCCAGGTGCAGATCGGTGATGTGGGGGTTCAATGACAGCCCAAAGAACAGAGTTCTTGTCGGAGAGAGGGAGGAAAGAGGAGGTCTTGCAAAATCCCTGACCCAGCTATAAGTCTGCTTATGTAAATGTGAGCACTGCTTACGGAGGCATGTATTTTATAGGTTATAGTCTAAAAATCACAGATATCCAGGTATAAATTTCAGTATTACAGCAAATACTGACACTCATCCTTTAGAAAGCAGGAAACTGGACCTTGGTATACTGACCCCAGAATAGACATTTAAAGTGTTTAAGGAGCATGTAATCCAGACACGCCTGATCCCCCCCACCCCCCGCTCAACCGCCAGCATAAGCCACCCCGCCCGTAGTGCACCAGACCACCCCGCCCGTACCGACACAGGCCACCCGGCCCCCGGCG
>JAODKE010000088.1:1511495-1538980 GCA_026779605.1 Mormyrus hasselquistii
CATGGAGTCCAGACATGCCGGATCCACCCCCCCCCAAGCGCCACTGCAAGGCTGTGCCCCCCCCCCGGTATTGAACCACCTACCTCAGCGCGTCTGCTGGCAGTTTCACGGACGCCAGGCTGACATGTGTCAGGCTGAAAGCAGAGCTGAAGAACTGCCGGAAGAGGGGCAGGGTCTCCCGCATTTTCCTGACGACAGGAGACAGCCCAAGCGGACCTCTATTATGCGTGACCCTCAACGGGCCATCGGCAACACAAAAGCAGCATGAATAACAGCGGTAGGCGTCCTACAAGCAAACGCAGATGAGGGACACTTACGAAACGCACTAGGAAAGCCATCTTTCGTGAGCGATTATCGAGCATGCGGTTGTGGCGAGCTGGGGAGCTCTCCCGGGAAGTGCAGCGTACGAGGCAGGGAGCAGGGCTGGGCAAGACGCCAGTCCTTTGCAGGGCACACACTGACACAGATGCAACCACACAGTACAGACACCGTGGAGACATCAATCGACTATAACACGTTTTTGGACTATGGGAGGAAACGCACACAAACGCAGTGGGAACACGCTACTCTCCTCAGGCACAGACCCCACACCACAATCCTGGATGATGAAATTTACCAGGCCTGGGTGGAGGGGGGTGTCAGCGGTGTGTGCTGGAGGATCGATCACTACGTATCCCTAGTTCACTACTGTAAAAGCCTCTGAAAGGCTGCCCCGTTCTCCTCCCTTATGGGTGGACCAGCCTGCCGGGCAGTAGTTAATGTCCTACTCTGTAATAATATAAACATTTAAAATACCAGGCTAAAAAAAAAAACAAAACAAAGATATTTTAATGTTAGAATTGATTTTCAAAGCAAAACATTCGATATCGAAAGAATTGATATTTCCGTGTAGAGCTGCACATCCTTACTGGCGAGCCCATATTGCAAACTACTAGCATACCTTATGAAGTCATGCGCAGGCTCATATTTTGTTTAATATGGATAAACATGTACTTGAGGTGCACTGGTGGATTCAGGAATGGGTAGAATGACACACAACATCCAAATAGTGAAATTTGCGTGATCAGTTTTCCATTACACATTTACATGTCACGTCAATGATATCATGTCAGGGGGTGCCCTTATTCCAGTTTATGAGCTACAGTAGGCAGGCTACCACTCAAAAGTACAAGGCGGGGTGGGGAGGGGCTGGGCTGACCTCAGGTTGCCCCACTGGAAGCCTGAGGGGGGGTATAATTGGCGAATCAATCGAACAGGACACCTCTAACTTTGTACAGTACTAATGCAGTTAGCAAAATCAGCTACAATACAAAATTGTTCTAAATGAACCACTATTCATTCATTTGTAAATGTAAAGTTTCGCAGACATACTGTTTGTGTGAAACCCCTAAGAATAATATAAAGCCTGTCAAGGTGAATTTGTTTCGTTTTGGCTCTTGGTTGACAGTCTTCGGTAATGGGTAATTGAATTATTGATGCTTGAGTGCCAAATTAACACAAACGGATAAGAAAAGGTCTCAGCCATCAGGTGTCCATTGTAGAAAAAAAAGAGGAAAGGAAAATGGAGAAATGCACAAATGATAAAAAGGTATACAGAAACTTAATCTCTTTGAGTAAAATATTATGCATGCAATGAAATAGTCTAACACTGGTATGTTTGTTAGACAACAGGCTAACTGCAATAATTCGATTGTTTATATACTACAATTTGCTTTTAAATGTCTATATTTTTACATTTATGAAACTTATTTTGCATTTAATTATTATTTATGAATATCATTCAAGATTTCTTAATAAAAAATGACAGTATGGAATGGTGATTTTTATGCTAGCAGAGGGTGTAGGGAGTGGAGGACAAGCACCGCCAACTGTAACACAAACGCTTCCACCATAAAGTCTCCATTTGTTCAGTTTTAAATCGAGAACCAGTCGGTCGAGATCCACTGTTACAGGGTTACCACCTTTGGTCAGCTGGGTGGGGTGAGATTTTCAATTAGAGACAAGTCTGCGCAAACATTTACAGTTTTATTGCCTTGTAAATAGCCCGTGGGCTTGCAAACTGTCCCAACGCTTTTGATTTGGCTAGTTTTACGTTTATGATAGAATAATACAGATTTGCCATGAGATTTCTCGCGCGAGCGTCTGATGGCGTGAGAGTCCCGCCAAATGCGTGCGAGTTGGAAAACCCTGCAGTTAGTCGGCATCTGATAGCGAATAAAAACCATCTGCTGCTACTCGGTGCTGCTGACGAGCGCTGAACAAATACCGCACAAAGCGAATCGGAGGCCAGTTGATCTTCAGATGGAAACCACAAGTGTGAACGGCTGTCAGTAACGAGAGGCGTGAAGGACTGCCGTGCCGCATCTAAAAATCCCCCAAGGGCACAGCCGGAATCTGACACAGACAGTCCGATAAATTTTACTCTAATTACGCGGAACTAATCACCATTAAATGGACCTTTCGGCATTACAGTGACACCGGTTAATGGCGCCGCTCGGGTCTCGAGCGACGGCGTCTCGCGGAGGAGCCTGCAGTGCGCGAGGCGCGCGGAGCGAGCCCAGCGGCGCCGCCGCGGTGGGGAATTAGCGGCGCTCCTCGCTGTTATTCGCGCAGACAGATTTCTGACCCCATTTCATGTGACATTCTGCACACATCGGGGGCTTCTGGCAGCGCCGTGCCGAGTCGGAGCCAAACGAGCGCGCACGCAGCCCAGATTTAAGGGTGAGAGAGAGCGAGCGAGACAAAGATGAAACAGAGAGCGACGCGTTCCCTGTCAACCTGTCCAAAAACGACGCCACAAAAGAAATATTTGCAGAAAACCCAACCAACACCTTCCAAATGTCATTACCCTCCCAAACGATAAAGGGCCGCGTCCTACCGGGACAAGATAAAAGCACACAGTAGGCAACCGACCGCTTCAGCACCGCCGGGGAGACACCGGCTAATTTCACAACTGCCACTTTATCGGTGTTTGAAGACAGCAGCCTGTACGAATGCTGAAAGTGCTCTGATCCTTATGACGGCATATAATTCATTTTTATGTTCTATTTTTGTTCTCATATATACAATTTACAGCAGCATTATATTTATTTATCACCAGCGCCTTATTATTATCATTTATTCTGACCAATGTGATGCCGAAGCAGATCGATAGAAACTGAAATTAGATCTTAACCCGGAGGGATTTCCCATGGATCATTCTGCTGTAAAAGCCGTTTTCGACTGACCCGGGGTCAGCAGACTGAGAACTCACTTGTGGGAGAAGGAGTTCCTGGACAGGTTCAGGTAGGACAGGTCCGCACAGCATCCCCTGAGCAGGGCACCAAACAGCTGAGAAACAGAGAGAAAAGGTTACAAAAACTCTAGTTTGAAGCTTTACTTGTACATATTTAATTAGCTTTTAAAATATTACATTACAAAGAATCAATCCATCTGTTTTCCATAGCCACTTATCCAGTGTACGATTTTGTGTGTGGGGGGGGATGGAGTGTATCCAAGGCAACACAGGACATGAGGCAGAGGACAACCCTGGACAGGATCCCAGTCCATCACAGAACACACGCTCTCATACATCTATTGAAATTTTATTCCCTTTTCAATGTAATGTGTATTTAGTTGGCAAGCTGACACTTCTCAGCCACAGGGACTTAAATTTTGCTCTCGCTTATACAGCTGGATATTATATATGGAGACCTCCAAGTTAAGTCCAACACTAAAGAGCACAAGCACCGTGCCAAGTGCGGAAAACATTCAAACGCCTCTTCATCCCATTGGCTATGAACCAGGGAGATGAGGAGAGAAAGGCAGGGGCTTGCATATTAACGAGTATCGATTTTACTGACTCACCGAGTCCACAAGGCAGTCGGTTCCGGAGAGATCCAAATGAACCAGGCAGTTGGGTTGGGCCAGGAAGAGGTACAGGTTCTTCATAGACACAAGGAAGAGAATGGGAGACAGTTAGAGCAGTAGTACAAGTACTTTAAAGGGCCAGCACTCATGGAGAAAAACAGCCAAGGGTGAATGTGAGAGCCACAGGGGTTAATGATGGTGACACCAGGGAATCAGTGAGGGCAGGAGTTCACAATCACGGTATGGTGTCTTATTTTTGGGGTTCAACGGAAGGCCCTGACATAAAGGCTACCACGACTATGACTGACAGATTAATCTCTAAAGCCATACTGGATATGAAACAGTCATTACCACCTAATGAACTCCTTCTGAACTGGGACCAATGCATAACCTCAGACCCAGGTCAGAATTTCACCCAACCCAATCTAAACACTTTGCACTAAACTGGCAGAGCCCTTTTCACTGCTCAAACTGAACCACGTTTTTTCGGATCATGTATGAATACCGTACTGTGACAGGGAATGTGGGGTCCAACAGCAGTTAAGGGATTACTTTACTAACAAGAAACTGTGGCACCTTTGAGGCTGCCGTAAGCACCAGTAGATCACACAGTATAAGGATGTGGTATAATTGTTACCAACCTCCAAAATATTCTGAGACAATGACATCAGTAAAGCGAAGCATTCAGTAAGGTTTCCAAGACAGGGTGCTTTTTATTAATGCATAGCATATTGGGGCTAAACACTAAGTGGGCTGGCAGAGTCTTGCATGTACTGTGGTTAAGTGGGTTTGTGAATGTTGAAAACTGTTTAAAGAAAGCAGTTAAAAAAAGGAGAGACCTTCAGGACAGCAAACAGCTGTGTGGGACTCAGGGAACTGGAGGGCGTGACGGGCAATTTTATTTGGAGCGTGCACAGTATGAATGGGTGAACCAAACAACATATTAACACATGTTTTCTTTCAGGGGTGATTTTAGGAAGGTGATGAGCATAAGATGGACCATATTTCATACAGAGGGGCCAACCTTATCACTAGCCAATGATATGTTTTGAATCGTTGAGTGAGAGAAGCCAATCAGAATTCAGCTGGGGCCAGTCCTCCTGTGGCCCGGACCGTGTATACACCCCTGCTTTTCTCACCTGTAAAAGGACCACCTCTCCTCGACTCTCTCACTGGTGCTTGGAGCAAACTTATGTTTGTCAATACAGGTGTACAGAGTTGCAAAGGCAAGGATGGAGGGATGGAGAATTCTAACCGTGGCGTCTTCTCCGGAGAGCACTCCGGGGTTCTTGCTGAGGTCTAGGTGGAGCAGGGAGTTGGAGTAATCATCACTGGAGCTGAGAGCCTGGGACAGACACACCACACCTGACATGGGGGTGGGAGGGGGAAGGGGGTGTAGAGACATGTTTATTTCCTTAATTCTCAGTTTAATGCTGTTACATTTCCTTCGATCCATCATTACGTACTTTGTTCCCTACATTAACAGCACTACCTATACAAGCCCCGATGCTTTCCAAGCTATTAAAGGGTTTTCACCTTTCAGATTTTAATCTGAGACAGGGATGGGGAGGAAGAATGAAGGGAAGGATAAATTTCTAACCGTTTCCTGTCTGTGTGTTTGATTTACGTGGGATATCTTGTACAGCTGAACCAGCAACATTCTGCCACCCATGCTGCCAGTAACCGCAGCAAAAAGCCAGGAGGCGCTATCGCGTTTCGGGGCCGAGTGATCTGTCACGGCACTGCGCTGTGCTGCGTCTGCCTCCCAGCGCCTGCGCTTGAATATCACTTCCCCTAATTGCATCTGTGCGTCTCGAGGGCAGTCGCATATTTGGTGGGGAGAGGAAAAAAAAAAAAAAAAGCAATGAAATTTTAGCCCAGTAGTACTAAGAAAAGGGTGATTAGGCAAGAATAATATAGAGAGAGGGAAAAGCAAAAAAGAGGGAGTGGAGAGAGAGAGCAAACAACCCCCACTGCGTGCAACCCTCTTTTCTGAGCTTTCATTAAAACCACTCGCTCGCTTTAGTCAATATTCCGTGGTCGCCTATGGGGGCTGGCTGTGTGGGGCTCGCGCTGTCCAGCCTTAACAGAAAACATCCTGTAAGCGATGTTAGGGCTTCACCACCACACCCCCTAGCTGGCTGCACCGTCGTGTCCATAGCACCAGCCAGTGAAGCGCGAACGTCCGTCTGCTAGCAAAGCTAGCGGCGACGCTTAAGCAACTAATGCTTAATGCTGCGTGTCATCGCTTTCTAAATACAGTCAGCCTCAGTCTGGGTCCGTAAAGTTTCTCTCGTAATTGAACAGCCTGAGATAGATTAAAAAGGAAGTGTGCATTGGCAGGGGCAAGTGGGCAGCTGGAGATCCCTTTATGGCCCCTGCGAGCAAGCTCTTGCCAGAAAACAGCACGGATGTGAAGGGAGATGGAAAACAGGGATGATGAGGAGGGCAAACGCGGGCATCAGGGGGCAGCAGGGGGCAGAACACGAAGCAAAACTCACACCAAGTGTAAACAGACTGACTGGGTGAAAGTGCTCTTCCTCCCCCGAGGCCCTACAGAGGAAAGCCCCCCCTGCGCTGTGCTTACAGACCCACGTGGTGCCAACTAGCCGAAATGGATGAAAGATGCTCTGGAGGGTGAGGGGCACCATTTTTACCACAAAGGGGCCCCGAGCCTATCGTGAGGTAGAGGGCGGGGCCTACCCTTGGAGGAGAGAGAGGTCTTGGAGAGGTTCAGCAGACGCAGACCTTTGCTGAGGCGGCAGACTTGCTGGATGAGGTTGGAGACTCCTGTGGAGGCAAACAGCAGGCTGAGAGTCTCTTTTGCTCGCTCACTCGCTTGTCCGCACAGTGAACCAGAAGACCACATACCACAAAGGTCCCATTAATGAGATGCACAGGCATATACACATGCACAAGCGCGTGTGTGTGCACGTGCACACACACACACACACACACACACACAGCTACTGGTGCAAGAGCGTGACAGGTGTCAGAAATAGGATTGCAATGTGTTGCCGGAGGGGGGGGGGGGGTCACAGGATTAACTTTGTAGCTGGAAAGGAAGCATTCACATGCATGCACACATAGGCATCCACCATAATAAACAGAGACAAGCTGGCGGACAAACAGAAAGATGGCAAGAGAGTGTGGCAGGGAAACTGGGAGAGAGAGAGAGAGAGAGAGGTGTTACCTTGATTGTCCAGGGTGTTGTTAGCCAGATTGAGAGAATGAATGACTGAAGCTGGGTTCTCCGATAAAGCAATAGCCATCTTCTGAGGGAAGTCTCTGGAATGGGAAATAGAGTACAAACACCCATACAAACAGACTCACACGGGTACAAACACCCATACAAACAGACCCACACGGGTACAAACACCCATACAAACAGACCCACACGGGTACAAACACCCATACAAACAGACCCACACGGGTACAAACACCCATACGAACAGACCCACACAGGTACAAACATCCATACAAACAGACCCACATGAGTATCAACAGTAGGGTGCATCCGATGCCCCATTAAAGAAATAAATTGTTAATTAAGTCTTTGTCCCTAGTTTATTTTTTCCCTGAATGTCATGCAAATAATGTGAATTTTTGATTCAGATAACATTCTAGGGGTCCTCCATTGATATGTTTTGTATGAATAGAGCTATACAATTAAGAGACTACTGCTAACGTGCTAAGCACAGTAAAATCTTATTCATCTGACTTGTTTATCTGAAATTCTCTGTCTGGGTGAGTATGGTACATCAGGCCTTTATCATTGCATCATCTTCAATAATAGCACTTCTTAGTCCAAATATTTCCACAGATGACCTTATTTTCTTTTGTATTGACCTTCGACAACTTCAGGAAAATCAGGTTTGGTTCTCATACTGTAGTTGAACTTCACTTGAAAATGTTGCAGTATTACTTTGTGTGTGCATAAATATACTTTAAAATTGTGATAGTACAAAATAGGCCTTAAAGGCAATATAAAAATGACAGACAATTGAAAATATTATGATATTGATTATTCACTACTATTAAATTACATGCTTGACAGAATTGAACCACGTGGGCTTTGTGCTGGCTTTTACAGAACTAAATTAAGGTTGAGTTTCTCATAACTTGCAGACAGTCAAAATTAGTGCCTATGACAAAATTATATACACTGCCTAAAATAATGCTCTGACATCACACTTTCCATAAATAAATAAGTACCAATACGAATTTTATTACCATGATAAGAAAAGTCATTTGCATTGCATGAGCATTCCGCTATTGTATTGCCTTAAACTTCAGATGACAGGAGGACCCCTTCAGCTTAATGCTATCTGACCAAAATTGTATATGCTTGCAAGACATGTGAAAAGGAAAAAAACTAGAATAGAAAAAACCTCATCTTTCAACCTTAGGGTGGGTATACAGTAAACACCCATACGGACACACCCACACATTTATAAGCTGCCGCACAAACACACCCACGCAAGTATAAACAGCCACACAAACACACTCACATAGGGGTATAAACACCCATACGAACACACCCACATAGGGGTATAAACACACCCACACAAACACACCCACATAGGGGTATAAACACACCCACACAAACACACCCACATAGGGGTATAAACACACCCACATAGAGGTATAAACACCCATACGAACACACCCACACCGGTATAAACTGCTACACAAACACACCTACATGGGTGTAAACATCCACACAAACATACACATCTGCAGCACACACACACAAAGCTAAATCACACCTCACAAGGCACCATCACACCAGGTATGTCTGGATGGACTGTGTGTGAGCAGCACAGTGAGATGCAGCATATCACGCGCCCCCGAGGAAGGGAGGGGGCCATGCTGACTCACGGTTTGAGGCCGGCATTGTCCAGCGTGATCTCCTCCAAACTGCTGGACTTGCTGAGAGTGTGCAGGACCTGCTCCGTCACTTCCGAGCCCTTGCAGAGCAGATGGGGGGGGGGCACAACATGAGAGAAAATGCTGACCAAGCAACATCTACCTGCAGCGTTGCTCAGAGACTGATTATTCAGAACCAAGCAGTGGCAGTTTTATGAGTGAAATGTATGCCGATATTATGGGATGGCTGTTATGCAGAGGCCTTGAAGTTAATGTATACTATAGATACTGCACGTCAACACTATTGGATGATCGCCACTCTGAGGCGGTGCAGATCAGTGGAACAGCGCCATCAGGATGGCGATAGTTACTATTCGCAGGTCTTTGCAGTAGAGTTTGGTGAACCAGGTGTTGTAGGCGATGGAAGCCACAATCACGGCCAGGTCCCTGAAAGAGAAGAGCACAAGCGCTCACACGAAGGACCTGAGGGCAAGGCTCTCGCCAGCACAGCAGGAAACAGCGTCCAGAATTACACCAGATGGTGTCTGACATCCCTCCAGTTTCCCTTTGTCATCTTTCCAGGGTGCGCCCTGCCTTGTGCCCGGTGCTGCTCAGAATATCTTTCAGGGCAGCCCAGGATCCTGATCTGGATAATCAGTTGTAAGGTCGTTAGATGGATGGCTCTCTTTTGAACTGGGCTTATTTCACCATTTCAAGAGAGGTACCTCACTATGGGGATCCATCCATTTTCTAGACCCCCTCGTCTTCTGCAGGGACGCAGAAGTCAGGAGCGTATTCTCAGGAGCGTCTCCACGGAGGGAACGACCCAAGAGGGAGAGCCAACCCAGTGCAGGGATACGAACCTCTACCCCTGCAATCGTGTGACGCACTCCCTACTGGCAAACCACACAGAGATCCTCCAGACAACACTGCTGTGGATCCAGAGCTCTAAAGTGCTCAGGGAGGTTCTCCTGAAGGAGCTTGGTCTTGGTCACTGATGGGTAATTCAGGTTCAGAGAGTAAAAATCCAGACCAAGATTCTGTTTTGACCAAGCAGCTGAATATAAAGAGTCACAGTCACAGAGTACTCAACTGGTCGAAACAAAAGCTTGGTCTGGACTTTTACTCTCTGGACCTAAAGTCCCCCCTTTTGGTCATGGCCAAGGTCAGGCTCTCAGACCATGACCCTGGAGCTTGTCTGAAGTCCCAGTCAAGGGTGTCTTAGTGTCCCTCCAGGGTGCTTCACGCGCCTCGTATGGGAAGCTGGCGCTCCTGCCAGTTTAGCCGGCAAGCAGGCGGCCATGCCTATGCAGCGGTGGGGTGTCTCATGCCAGCTGCCCTTTTCTTTACCCGCTGGCATGGGACACGGGCATAAAACCACCCCCGGCGTTGCCCAGGCCACCCACCACGTCACAAACGACAGGGAAGCAAGCCCACAAAATGCTGTGTGTGTATCTACATCCCGGTCCTGCGGGGACTATTTCCGCTTACTAGTGTCATCACTTCACTCTCCCCCCCCATATCTCTCCATTCAGAAACACTACAGAGTATCCGCACACAGATAATGATGAAAGGTGCTAATTTTTTTTTAAACCAGGTACCAGATCGTTTTCTTTCCAAGGGGGGAGTCTTTGGGTTTCAGTGACGTCTGCTGCCATGATAAGTTCTCAGCTTGTGAGTGAGAGGGTGGAAATGGCGGGGGATAGATTCTGAACATACTTGACTGAATCGTTTGACCCGGAGCCAGAAAAGTGTCAAACGTCACAGCTGGCTGCATTTTCCTGCTGTTAGCCAACATGCACGGTTACAGCAAACCTGCAGGTGCAGTGACATCCAGGCTGACGCAATGTCTGCGCTTTCACTTTACTGGCTACTTGGCTCTCTCAGTGCAAATTCTAAACGCACTGACATCTGGGGTGACACAGTGGTGTAGTGAGTACTGCTGCAGCAGCACACTTACAGGTTATGGGTTCAAATCCCATCCCCTGACTTGCTTATGTTCTCCCTGTGTTCAAAAAATACGCATTCAGGAGAGCTAGTCTCTCTAAATTGCTCATATTTTGTGTGTGCCCTCTGATGGACTGGCATCTTGTCCAGTGTGTCCCTTGACCCGTGCCCTCTGACGGACTGGCATCCCATCCAAGGTGCCCCCTGACTTGCGTCCAGTGCTTCCTGGGATAGGCTCCAAGCCCACTATAATCTGGTGCTGAATTTTAATACACCTCTGACAGTACTGAATTTATTGATACATTAAGGAGGTAATCAAGTATGCAAACAAACATATATTAATAACACTACAACATATGCAACTGATGTACTAAAGAAAACAGTTTACAAAATAATAGCTTTGTTACCTTAGTGGCAAGGAAATTAAATCTACCCCTGGCATATGATGTATTTGCTATTCCTTTAAGGACACCTATGATTAATGACTACAATATACATCACAAACAGAAATATAAAACAAAGTAAAGATTAAAAGCCTGTAATTCATAAATGACTTGCTTTTAAACGGACCTGCTTTCCAAGTGGCTGAAGTCCAACAGGTTAAACTCTCGGTTGTCTTGGGAGTGATAGATGGTGTCCACGTCCTGAGAGAGACAGAGAGGTTCAGGAGGAGCAGACAGTCAATTTACAAGATTGCAGAGGAGGCAGACTGAGTACCACAGCCAGCCAGCACAGGATGCGGGCGAGGGGGGGGAGGGGCTACGGTGATAATGCAGGGTGGTGCGCTAAGACTACCAGCGCTAGGACTGAAAGGGTTAACCCTCAGCTAGCAGCACAAGACATTAACAGGGATAATATTTCTTCACGTTTAAACAGGACACTGTGTCAGCACTTTCAGGCACCGAATAGAATATCTTTATTGCCAGTGTACATGCACGAATCTGTGTGCCATCTCCACCAATGCTGCACATTCAATAAAATACAACAGAATTTTAACATAGATATACATGGCTGAATAGTGAACTAGAATGCAGTAGTGCAACCATGTATTTCACCTAGCAGTATTAAACATAACAGTGAAAGATTTAAAAAATTGCAGCAGTAATATGGCTGAAAATCATATGGCCATTTGGCGAATTGCAAACATGTCATACGGAATTGCAAACATGTACCAGTATATTAAATGCTATGGTGCAAAGGGTGATTATTCAGCACATTACAGTCTATCAAGAGCCTGTGTTATAGCAAAGGGTTAACACTGCACTGCACATCCTAACTGGTAAGATTTTGGCCAACTGGACAGCACAACGCAGGCAACTGACCGGAGAGTTAATACAGATCGCAGGCCTCTGATTGGGCTCTGCATTAGTGCTGTGGCCAAGACACTATGGTGAACTGGATGCCCCAGCCACGCGCCAGTGTGCTGCTCTGCTGAGGCAGGGCCATTACTGTGCACACACTGATCGACATCACGGCACACATTAGACATAAGAGCCCTTTCTCATTGCTGTGGCACGTGGGGCAGCTGAGACACAGACTCACTTAGTGGGTAGACGGTAATGGGCGGGGCTTACCCACTGTACTTCCTCTTTGCAGCCGATGCCGTTGTAGTCGCACAGGGCGGCGTACGTCTCTGAGAACCCGCCTGGGGGGGGTTGGGGGGCATAAAGAGAAGAAGATGGGGAGGAGACTGAGAGAAGTCGTAGCACCTACAACAGCAGCTATTGGGGGAGTGGGGGTAGGCTATGTTCGACTGTGAGTTTTGTGTGGTTTGGTTTGGATGCTGTGACTGCGATCAGCGGTTTCACAACTGGACTCTGAGCAAGGGCGTGATACCTCAATGGCCCTGATGTAAGATGCTTTAAATAAAGAGGTCTGCAACCAAATGTGAAAAAGGTGTTTTGGGACCTTTGCACCACAAGACAGCATTTTTCTGCCGTGTAGCTGCACGCCACTGAAGCCCCCCCGACCTTTTCACTGCCTCCTCTAAAGGTTCTCTCCGCCCACTTCACGGCGCATTAATCAGCGTCAGAGCATGCCCTCCTGTGCCCGCCTGCGTGTGCCGCCCTGCTGGGCGAGGCTCCCTGTCTGCCTTCCGGCTGCACATTCCTGGCTTCGGGCTCTGATCCGAGCCTCACCACAGGCTCTCTGCGTCTCCACGGAGGTTTCCGAGTTCGGGGAGAACTTCCTGCTGCCATCAGAGGGGTCCCCTTGCGACAGACAGATGGATGGACTGAAAGGCATAGCACGACAGTTTGAGAGAACGGACAAGTCTTATAATATCATGTTAATAATTTAATATCATTCATGATATTAGTCTTTTTCCGATGTTACACTTTTTCTGTATTACGGACTCTCCTCACTTAACGAACGAATTCCATTCCCACGACTCAGTCTTTAAGCAAATTTGTCGATAAACAAGGAGCCGCCCCATATCGATATTTCAAGCATACTGTACTGGTAGTCGGTTTGTGTCAACCATCTTTAGTATTTTAATATCACCTTTGCACCATTTATAACATTTTAAAATATTTATAAACGTTTATGCAGTACTGTACTGTTTACTGTAATAAACTGAATAGAGGAAATCAGCTCTGATATACATTAACTAGGTTTGCATTTTGTACAGCAGGACTAATCAACTCACGGTCGTCAAGGGCTGAGCCCTGCTGATTTTCCCACCTTCCTTCACCTGTGAGCCTGGTGTGAAGCCACTGACCAATCAGAATCAGTAATTATTAAGAATTAAACTGTCTGGGAGAACTGAAAACGAGGCCTGGATTTGGAATCGAGGGCCTGAGTTGAATAGCTCTGTTGTACAGCATACAACACCAACTGGTCGGAGAGCTGTTCGTAAGTCTGTGTGGTCGTTAAACAGGTAGGTACCCATACAGCTCATTGAACAATGCTTCATTCATCCTGACAAGTGATTAATTAATTAAAAACAATTGTCTAATGTATATTTGCATGCCTTTAGTATGTGATAGAGTAAACCAATGAAATTGTGAAAAGAATTTTTTGTTATTTTACAAAGATATGCTAAAAGAGTATGGACAGATTTGTTGGTACCCCTAAAGAGACTATTTATCCTTGCATTACAGTCGTGTTTCAAACTCGTTGTTTAACCTTAATCAGTATCACTGGTGCCTTCAAGCTCTTCATCAGCCATTCAGCCTATTTAAAGGGACAGAACCTGCTACTGTGTTGTTTGGTATCATTGTGGCATCACACTGAATATGGACCAGAGAAAGCAAAGGAGAGAGCTGTCGGAGGAGCTCAGAAAGAAGATTATAGATAACCATGTTAAAGGTAAAGGCTATAAGACCATCTCCAAGCAGCTTCGTGTTCCTGTGACCACAGCTGCCAATATTAAAAAGTATAAGCTTCATGGGACTGTAGCCAACCTCTGAGGACATAGACGCGAAAGGAAATGCAGTCCCAGGCTGATCAGAAGGATAATGCGAATGGTAGAAAAAGAGCCAAGGAAACCACCCACAAACATTCAAGCTGAGCTCCAAGGTCAAGGTATGTCACTTTCTGATCGCAACATCCGTCGCATTTTGAACAATAATGGGCTCCATAGAAGAAGAGCAGGAGGGCCCCACTACTGAGAGAAAAACGTCAAAAAGCCAGGATGGAAATCACCAAATGGCATGTTGACAAGCCCCAAAGCTTCTAGGAGAATGTTATTTGGACTGATGAGACAAAACCGGAGCTTTTTGTTCAGTCGCATCAGCTCTATGTATACAGAAGGAAAAATGAAGCTTTAACAGAAAAGAACCACATACCTACTGTGAAACAGGTAGGGGCTCATTTTGTTTGGGGCTGCTTTGCTGCATCTGGCGCGAGGAACCTTGAATATGTGCAGGACACAATGAAGTCTCAAGACTACCAAGGCATCCCGGAGTGATACATACTGCCCAGTGTCAGGAAGCTCAGCCTCAATTGCAGCTCATGGGTCCTCCAGCAGGATAATTACAAAACATACAGCTAAAACTACTCAAGAATGACTGAAAAAAAAACATTGGACTATTCTTAAATGGCCCTCCATGAGCCCAGATCTTAATCCTATTGAAAGCTCTGAAATTGCAGTGTGGAGACGCCACCCTTCAAACCTGAGACCGCTTGAGCAGTTTGCTCAGGAAGTGTGGGCCAAACTACCTGTTGGCAAGTGCAGACGTCTCACTGTGAAGTACTGAGATCGCTTGCTGGCAGTGATCGCTGCAAAAGGTGGTGCCACAAAACATTAAATTCAGGGTACCATCTTTTTTGTCCGTGCCACTTTCACTTAACTATATAAAATATTCAACGGAATCAATAATGAAAAGCAAAGTCTGATTTCTGTTAAATATGAAATAAACAATAAGGGATGACATTAAACTTTTGTCAGTTTCAAGTCATTTCAGGGATAGTTGTGTTTTTTTGTTTTTTGTGGAAGGATACCAACAAATTTGTCCATGTCTGTACAATGCTAGAGAACTGCATGTAAATCCTCTTACAGTTTTTTCCAAACCTTTTTTTAAATATGAATATTCACCAGCAGATCCTAAACAACTGATATGATGCAGATGCTGGCATGTTAACTGAAGTCAGTAATTATCATCCAACTAAATCCTTCTTTAGTTCCCACTGATTCTCAGGACTCCTGTGAGTGCAGTGTACAGTACCTGCATCTGCTGTCTATTTAAAAGGTCTAGATCAGGGTTCCCCACTTCCAGTCCTGGAGGGCGAGTCCACACCACAGTTTGCAGATTTCCCTGCTAAAACCCGCCAGATTGCCTGGTTTAATAGGTATGCAGGGAAATCTGCAAACTGTGATGTGGATTCGCCCTCCAGGACTGGAAGTGGGGAACCCTGGTCTAGGCTGATGCACTAGCCTGATTGGCAGTGATGTAATTATCTGTGGCCTGAGTAGACAGTCTTTTCAGTCCAGTTAAATAATTAATCTGGACAGGAGCTGGGATACAACCGGACCACCGCAAAGAAATGAACGTCCTTGAATGCAGGTTGCAGGACGACGAGGCAGGACAGACTTACGCAAACATGGAGTTGTTGAATATCCGGGACAGGGCAAAGCTGACGTGGGTGACCACATTCTCAAGGTGGTCCGGAGTCTGCAGCCTGAAGCAGAACGTGGACTTGTCCGTCTCTATGACGACCTGCACGCGTCAGACACAATGTTACGTGGGTGATGGGGCGGCATGTCGATTGGCTGCCCTTACATGCGTCCTGCACACACATTTCTGGCTTGTTTAAGGTCAGTATCCCCCCACGGGGGGGGGCTGGGGAAACAGATGGCCTGGACCCCCCCCCCCCCCCGTGTAGTTTTTCTCCCTCCTAGATCTACCGTAGCAGGTTTCCTTTTCTTTCTTCTGTTGCGTTCTGCCCCCAAATCAGCCTTTTATTGTCATTTAGCATTAACCAGTATGTCGGCCCTTATTAAGTCTCGGTCCGTTGCTCTGGGGCAGCGGTATCAGGAAGCATATTAACGAAAAAAAAACTGAACTGCAAATAAAAAAACGCCCTTTCATGGAATTAATGCGTAGGGAGGCTGCATGGCTACAATAACTAAACGCTCATGAATACTCGAGTATACGACTCTACCCGCTTTTATATCTTTATGCTTTAACTGGACTCTTCCATGCAAAATTAACATATTTAAAAGAGGCTACGCTCTCCAGTTTGAGTGCCCTTCATACCGAATCCATATTTATTGCATTTTCCTCCTACAACAGAAGATTTTGTTATTTAAAGTATTGAAGCCAATCATGTGAATGTACAGGGAAATACAAACACTGAACTGCTGTGGCAAGTGTCTGAGGCACAGGGGCCCAGAATAATGAGACATCCTGAAAACAGAGGCTTCTGACCTCCATAGCGTGAGCTACTATTACAATGAGAATAATCTGGAGAGCTATTGAGTCGACCCAGTCTCTGTAGTGCAGCGTTTCCCATTCTGGTCCTCAGGGACTCACAGACCGTCCATGTTTTTGCTCCCTCCTAGAGGTAGATTTTGGATTGGGAATGTCTGGCCAACTGACCGATTGGTGACCACTGCCAGTCAGGGTTATGATCAATGACAAACTAAAATAAAGCATTTTCATAAACTTAAATGAAACAACAACTACACAAACCTATATTGGTTCTGAAACTAGCGATTAAATAATAATAATAATAATAATAATAATAACAATAATAAAAAGTAAAAGATACTTTCCATTACTGTTTTTTGATACTATTTAGGCAAAGGTTTAATTATTTAACTAATGTTTTATTATTTTTTTGTTTATCTTTAATTACCATTAATAATACCCAAAACATGTGTCGTCCATTTCGGAGGACATGTAGGACTGTCTATACAGACGCATTCAACTTTCAGTCTGTACCTAAAAATAGATGTACTAAAACTGAAAAAAAAGAAAATATATCTTTAAAATAAAATCACACTGAAAACAAAGCTGGATTTCAAATGGAAATTGAACAAAATATAAAAATAAAAACTAAATTAAAAATTCTGAACTATAATAATACTGCTTCAAGCCGATGCCTATGAAAACAGCAGTTTCAGGGGTGACAGCATGTGCAAATTCAGTCCCTTTGTACTACTAATTATCACCCACGCAATACTGTTATTAATATCCACTGCTTGTCTTTGTGATGACCAGTTCTCTTTTAGAATTCTGAAATATCGGCGATCTCTCTCCGTTCCTTGAAAATCTCTCTCGGACGGCAAACAGAGGTTACGAAACCACAGGCGCCTTAAATACGACAGTCTCACCTTGTTCTCGTGCTCAGTGCTCATGGAACGGATCTCAAGGAAGTTCAGAGTTGCCTCCACCTGTAATGGCATTTAGGGCTGCCATGAGTTTACGTTTCAACGCTGCGATGGCGTGAATATCGAGGGAGAGAGCTGACAGTCACCTTAGTGGGCACCTTGGGGACGAGGAAGTAGAGGCGCCATGTAGTCAAAACCTAAGAGCGAGACAGAGGCAGAGATCAGACACACAGGGCTGTGAACCGAGTGCACATATAAGCAAAGGTGGCTATGTGGGGCAACGGCAGCACACACACCCATCAGCATACAGTGGGAGATGATGACCAGGTACAGGTGAAGTGCTTAAACTTACGACTTTGCTACTGAAAACTAGATTTTTAAAGTCTTCACCCCCCCTTCCTCAATTCAATGTCGCAGGAGAACATGCCTTTCTGCTCCTACAGGAAGGGGGTGGGGGCGTGGGGGAGGAGCTCAGGCTGACTGGCTGCCAAGGAACAAGAATCGGGGGGCTTTTCACCAGTGTTACGGGCAATATGCAAGCTACTTACATCACTGTACATTACCGTAATGTCAACGATAACGGCAATAAGAGCAATGAAGTTACTTAAGTAATTACCCCACATACAAATATAAATATACACATACACATATATACATACACACACATACATATACATATACATATATACATATATATACACATACACACACAGAACATACACACTGCATATATTTGTATTTGATGTGCATATATACACTATATACAGTACACATGCACTATATAAAGCACTGTGTAACTGTGTGCCCATTTGCTGGAAAATTCATTTCAATCGTCTGCTCGTGACACTGATCTGCCTGCACAACTGATTCCTGCACTGTGTGTGTCTTACTGATGACACAGCAGCAGGTCCATTAAGTGCGTGCGTGTGTGTGTGTGTGGGCGCTTGTGGATTATGTTTACATGACAAAATGTCCCCCACAATGTTTTTTTGACGTTGTGGGGACCATTTTCCAGGTCCCCACGAATATCAATGAATGCAATTAAAAATGCCAAGTGTCTTATTTTGTTCACTTACTTATGGTTAAGGTTATGGCTGGGTGGGGGTTCAGGTCATGTTGTGATTAGAATTTTCCCCATCGAAATGAATGCAGAGTCCCCACAAAAACATAATTACAAAGCTGC
This sequence comes from Mormyrus hasselquistii, assembly GCA_026779605.1. Lineage (NCBI taxonomy): Eukaryota > Metazoa > Chordata > Actinopteri > Osteoglossiformes > Mormyridae > Mormyrus > Mormyrus hasselquistii. Next base: position 1,530,119 of record JAODKE010000088.1, read on the forward strand.
GTGGGTGTTTGTGTGTAGATGGGGGGGAAACAGGAGGTTCCTGGTTTTTAAAACACGCCCCGCCGCTGACGCCCGACGGGACTGCGTCCCGGTTAACATCGCGTTTCCTCCACCCTCACGGAGAGGACAATCTAAAAAGGCGGAGCTCCGCACACACAGCCTGCGCTGGGAGAGATGGGTTAATTGAGGCCCATTACAGTATAAGAATGGCTGGGGAGCAAGACAGGCTACATTTAAAGAGCTGCGAGAGCGAATATCTGAAAGTAATTAATCTCATTCATAATTTAAACTCTATAATTAACACTCTTCATCTAGGTCCTTCCAATCCACGTCATCTCTCCCTCGCTCTTCCTCCCTCACAGCCATACCCGTTCTTTTTTTCTTTCAAAGATTTTATCCCTCTTTTGTGCTTTTACCCCTCTGTCTATCAGCCCTTTCTCACCCCCACTCTCTCTATCCATTACTCTCTCCCAGCATCTCCATCCTCTGTGAATTTACTGCATGTCTCCATCTTCTCCATTACCTGCTCCACTGTATGCTGCTTCGTCTCCTCTCTCCTCTCATGCCACCGCTCCCACCCTTATTCTTCTCTCCAGGCTCTCTATCCCTTTATGCCCCGTCACTTCCAATCCCTCACTTGCTCAGTCTAGTGCCCCATAAATAAATGGTGAATTTTTTTGGGGGGTGGGGAGGTGGATTGTGGGCCACTACAGCAAACCTTGATTCAGAAGAGTCCCTGCATCTGTGCAAAAGATCTTGGCTGCAGAATCGGAAAGGTCATGGTGATAGTTGAAGTGGTATCTAAGGAGACATCAGTTGCGCAATCCCATATCTGATTCATCGCTATTAGCAAACATCTCGAGGCTTCTGACGGATGACAGAAAAATTGTTACTTGTATTCAAGCCGGCGGATAATTTCTGAAGACTGAAAGCCGTCATGAACGCAATCCTTTCAAAACGCCCGAGCGTATCTGAAAATGAGCTACAGATTCCGAAGGTATGGAGAAGAATCGGAGCCTTTGCCAAAGTCCTAATTATCACAGGAAGTAGACACAGACCATGCTCATATTAACAATCAGTTAATAATTCAGCAGCTTTCTCTGTGTTTTCACTCTGCTGTATGATAGACTAGAAACTGCTCCCTGAGATCTATGCTTAAGCATTAATCGCATCGTAGCAAAACTGATACGGTCTAGGACGGCGCAAAGAAAGCTAGATGCAGACAGCTTGTTGGCGTCCGGCTCAATGAATGCTTGTGAGTGTTACTCCGTTCTCCTAATCCGAAAAACCCTCTGCTGATGTCAGAGCACGACACCATGACTGCTTACTGGTACGGCTGGCACGTGTAGCCTTAAATCGGTCAGACACGCGATGCCTGAAAACCAAATCCAGCCTTTGCAAGCAGTGTGTCCTCAACTGGGCATTAGCTTGATCCAAGCCAATAGCTCGCCGTAGGAGGAGCCCTCTAGAGGTACGCTTCCCGAGACCCAATATCCACTTTGCCTGAGGAGCCCTGCGCTAGTCTGGACCAGGGACAAGCACGGTTTGATTTCTAAGCGGCCTTCCAATTGTCACCGGATTAAAAGAGGACCAAACGGAAGCCAGAGAATCCCCCCTGGAGCAGTCCATCTGAAGGGAAAAAAAAAGAAAAACACGGATAAGCTACCTGAGCTTCTCCATCTGAACGTGTTTAAATACGTGGTTGGCCCAGATTCCGCCGAGGGAGCGGGAGTGGACGCCATTCAAAGAAGCGCGTGTTCCAGATTCCGGGAAGAAGGCCCAGGCAAATCAAAGACGTAGCGCCGCACTTTGTGCGGAAGAGGCCCCTTGACTCGGGTCCCACACCGGAGATAATGTCGAAGCGACGTCCCAGATTCCTGCCATAAAAGCTGTTGCAGCCCCCAGGCAACAAGGTGCCTGGGGAGAGTAGCACTTGAGCTTTGCGAAGGGTCCAGGAAGGGAGCCGTGAGGAACTGGGAATGAGGAATCATGTTATCCACTGCTGAGCATTCAATTCTTACAACTGCATCATTAGTACATTTTACATTTCTTATTTTTGAACTGAGGAAGCTTAAAATTGAATGGAAACACAAGCAGCCAATAGCTTGGAGCCGATTAATTTCCTTCCTCTTTTCATGCACATTATGTGACACTATGTTCACTGTAGAAAAGCAGGGCAGTGCATAAAGCCGTACTAGTGGTTAGATGAACGGGTGTAAACCATGCGTCCGCATTTATGGTGCTTATCGAATTGTGCTGCATAATGAATTGAGACACACAACAAAGGAAAGATCTGTTCTGGGCTCATTTAGATCCCTGATGAAAGGGTCCGACGGCCTCACAGTGAGGATCCCGCTGGTTTGACTCTCTAAATCGAAACCGCTCCAAGCTCCTCGGCAGCGGAATCCCCCGAAATGAAAGGCTCTCCAGATTTCCGTGTGAGAGTCAGAGATAATGAGTAATAAGGCAGCGAGAGTAGATAAGGCACACGGCAATCTGATGGACACTGTGCTTTCAGCAGAGCACCGTACAGGAAGTTTATCATATACGATGGGGAGGATGGATGTCTGGAGAGGGCAGGGGATTGAGACAGCCGGATAAGAGAGACAGCAGCCTCAGAGATGAATAAATCACTCAGGAGGTACATCCGGACAACAGGGCCAAACCGCCCCCCCGCCCCTCACTGTTGGCTGCCAGAGAAGTGCAGGAGGAGGAGGAGAAAGCTTCAGAGGCTGCAGGCTTACATGTGATAATGATGAAATTAGGAGCCCATAGTCTGTTTGACAGGCACTGCACAGAGACACTGAAGTCTCCGCTGGTAGGGGTAGCTGCCCCCTTGCCATTGGTTCAAATATGCATCCTTCCAGCCAATGGGAGCGAGAGGAGCTGCATAATGGGATGGATAATTAGGGGCAGGGGAATGAAGAAGTGACAAGCAATCTGGGCTCTTGCTGTCCCGTCTTCCTCCCTCGCTGCTTTTTCCTCTCCTTTGTGTCACCCCTCCAGTTTCACTCTATCTGAATTCTGTCCATTTCAGCAGATGTGTTCAGCTTGATTTAAAACAGCCATGCGGCTGTAGGAAAGGGGGCGTGTCTTGGTTTTCTTGCATGGTTTGAATGTGCATATCTGTGTTTGCTGCATTGCTGGGTGAACATGCCAGCCTCCGGTCCATTTCGCCGTGCTGCCTTATTATGCCACCTGAGAATGTGGCCCTGACACGTGGGCAGCGTCAACACCTCCGGCCCCTGCCAGGCACGTGCAGATCGCAGCCCCGTGACCATCACTCACGTGCCACCAACAAGCCTCTTACTCCTCCCTCAGATTTCTCCAACTCTATTTCAGAACCCGGCAGGTTTCGATCGGCCTCCAAACAGGACTGCTTGACCGTGGATCATCGCCAGACAAGATCCCACTGCTTCTGCTTCACCAACTTTGCGTGAATTTGAAAGGCTATTTTAAGACTTCCTACTGCGGCATCAAAACACTCAAGGCTACTTTTAAGCAATCAATTTACATTCCCTTCAGGTGAACAGCACGAGGCGAAACAGGCACTGGTCACGCATGTGTACAGATGTCTGCTGGGTACCCTCACATCACGAGTCACTTCATTGAGTTCGGTCAGGTACATGACTATTTTTTTTGTGAATAATGAACTAGAGAGTTAGATGAGGAAGAGAAATAAGAGAATGCCTCTTATTGCATCTCATAGAGCGAAGGATGCTTTGTTGCAGTGGGGCACGCATACACATGTTGATGAAGAGAAAAGGTCACCGGGGGTGTGGAGGCAAGGTCTGATGTGACCTGCCGGCACCAATCAGACCAAGTGGGCATGCTTCTTGAAAACGTCCAATGGGAACCAAGAAGTCTCACAATTTGCTGCGACTGTACAAGTCGCGGCTTTGCTTGGGGAAGAGAATCGATTGCACTCCAGATGCAAGTCAAGCATGCCACCCCATGCACACGAGCGCACTACTGTGTCCACCAGCGCGAATCCCACAGCTGCAGACCGCGGCTACCATGCTGACAGCTAACCGCTAACCACTGCCCTGCAGTGCTGCATGCGACTCTCTGTCCGGGGCGACCTGCGGAGCGCATGACGCTAAACACCCCCCCAACGAGGGTGATGGATTGTTTCAGTACCACAAGCAAAAATGTTCAGCTTCAAAGAGAAGAGATGCTGCTAAATCCAGTCACCGTTTGCCGGACGTATCTGAAGTTGGTACGATTTTAATTCATGTTTGCTGAAGAAATTAAGTTTCAGCACTTTGGGACTCAGACAGGAAGACATGAAGATCAAACCACAGCAGCATGACTAGCCAATGTTGAATGCACACAATTAAGCCATACTTTAATTCTTTAATTTCCGGGGGGGGGGGGGGGGGGGGGGTGTGGGGGGATGGGGAGAACCGGAGTACCTGGAGGAAACCTCACAAAGACATGGGGAGAACATGCAAACTCACACATGGAACCGTGGCAGAGATTCAGAGCCTCAGAGCTGTGAGACAACAGTGTTAACCACTGCACCACCATGCAGGGGTGTCAATCACGAGGATGTAAGGAGCAGGCGCTGATTATAGTGCAGCGCTGCATCCCACCACTCAACACGCCGCCTAAGAGATGAGAACCCAAGTGTAGCCATGCAGCAGGCAATACCTCAGCACAACACCAGTCCATGGACAAGTTTGTATTTTAAAAAAAAATGTTTTTCTCTGTAAGTTGGAGGACCTCCTTACAGGGCTGGATGTAGATTAACATCATACCCAGTACAAAGCGATTGCAGGCCTTGCTCAAGGCCCCAATGGACTATTCACTCCAGGTATTCACAGGATTTAAACCAGCAACCTTCTGGGTGCCGTCACAAATCCCTGCCATCAGAGCCACCATTCTGCCCGATGTCAATTATGACAATTTAAAAATATATATACGTAAATTTTGAGTATTTTTGGTGCCCTGTGATGGATGGGATGCCCAGGGTGTACCTCTGCCTTGTGTCCTATGCGACCTGAGATTGGCTCCAGACTTGTCTTGAGCTTGTAATGAATGGATGGATGGGTGTTAGGGCTTGAAAAATACAAAAATCTTGTCTCTGACAGAAATTTTAAGGAGAAAAAAATTCTGGCAACATATTGGCTGATATAATTTCAATTCAATTTCAAAAATCAAATACTAAATTCCCTTATAAACAAATAAAAAAAACATCAAGACCAGGAAAAACATTAACTCTCTCAATGTTTAATTCATGTTTGCTACATTTGCATGTTGCTTAACATTTACTAAAAATACACTCAATATTCTTGCCTAACATAAATTTACATTATGTTCACCATTTGAGTACCTTTATTAGCAAGAAAATGTCATACCTTTGATTAATCAAAGTAACCTCCTCTAGCAGTTATCAGCCGAGAAAAGTCAAGGGATTCTTTCTACAAAGAACATTACATACTGCTCTGTTTCATGGGCTGAAGCAGTTAACCAGTGCGGTAAAGTTAAAGGACAGCCTAGAATTTGACTGTGCCATCACCACACAACCAGGTAACAGGATGTCAGACACACACTGTTACATACTCTTTCTTTTTTTTAAAGGAAACTTGTTTTGATTTATATTTTCATTTATAGTTGTTTACTCGACGTTCCAATGCTTATTTAGTAAAAACTTTTGATTGGTAGTGTAACTACAAACGTATTTCGTCAGGGCTCAGCCCAAGACTGAACTGTAGCATTCACTGATAATCCCAAGCTAAGGTGCTACATCACAATGTAGCAAGTACAGCTTCTCAAGATCTTCTTCAGTGTCCTCTGGGCCAAAGGATGAAAAAACACTATGTATTTTATTGTACGGTTAATATTCGTGAAACCTTAACTAAGATTTATGAGTATGTGTGCATAACGTATACGTGTCTGTGAGTGTATATTCTCCATTTAAGTGCATTACATTAGGAGGTTAGAGGCCCGAATGGTGCTATCACATCATCACAAGTGTGTCAATAAGCAGCTGCTGCCATCAGCGGCTGGTAATGAGCCGATCGTTATCTTGTGAACAGAATACCCAGCACGCCGTCGAGGCCCAACCCCAGCCAGCGCGTTCCGGCTGTGGCTGGTTAGCGCATAGCCGCCTTGCACATCTTGTGGGTTGTGAACTTTTTTCAAGAAATGTCACGCCACCGTTTGATCTGGATGGCTGTTCCGGCACTTGAGGCGTCTTACTGAATACCTCAAACTAAAGGGTGAAACATTCATGATCCTTTAGGGCCTGAGTCGGCTGTTTCAGCTGTTGGACCCTGGTGCGGATCTCTTAGGTTTGCTTTCCCCAGCGGCCTCTGAATCCAGGTTGGGGAACGTCGCTGTAACTTAGCACCTCTCACTTACGGGCACTTCGCAAAACTCTTCCTTGCGTACGCCAGTGGTGGTGTTTCTCACCACTCAAACCACGCATCTGCATGCGACCCTTGAAATTTGGGGGCCCCCGGTTGGACACAGATAATCACTGAGCTAGATATCGATTAAACATCTTCCTTATTTATGCAGGAGCAGCATCTTCTACTAATCAGCTAAGAAGCGACAACTTTCTGACGTCACTCCTTAGCAATTTATTTAGTTTCTGAAAAATCTGGGGGGGGTGTTGGGTGTTGGGATGAGGTGTGTCGCGTCCCTGCATCCCTCCATGTCCGTGCTCCTCATCTGTAGGGCCGTCTTAATGGCCCCCTGGATACCCGCTGGACTGGCCCCGCCTTTAACTGGGTGCTGCACTGTCACCTGGGAAACTGGGCCTGCGTCGGGCATCTCCGCAGCCTGTGGCCTGCACCCTGGAGTGCAGCTCGTCCTCTGTGCTCGTCCTGAAGGCCCAAGGTCATACGGAGCCTCTTTCCCCGTCAGATTCCCGGATGTGTGTCTCCCTCCCTGCAGGTATTTCCTGCTACAGATTCCCTGTTTGTTTTGCTTTCCCTCGCTTTTTCCTCTTTTTGGGAGAGGGGAGCGAGATTTTTCATCCCGCTCTGTTTGGGCTTGTGCGCCTGGCCCTGGGGAGAGAGGCGGCTCTCCGAGCGGGGGGGCCGAGGCCCCTCCGACCCCGGATGTATATTTCACTTGGAGGATTCTAGCCTTCGTATTTCCATACGGCTCTGCGGCGGTTCGCTCCCGCCGCTCCTCCTCTGTGCCCCGGTCACTCTCTGTCCTTCTCACAATGACATCAGGCATGCTGGGTGGGCCCTCGACCCCCCGCCAGGCCTGACCCACCCCCCCGTGTCCCCTCCCGCCAGCCCAACGATCCGGTGACTAACATCTGCCAGGCTGCGGACAAGCAGCTCTTCACGCTGGTGGAGTGGGCCAAGAGGATCCCACACTTCTCTGAGCTGCCGCTGGACGACCAGGTCATTCTCCTGCGAGCAGGTATGTCCTGCTGCCCTCATTATTATTATTGTTTTTGTTACTATTATTAATAATATTATTAATATTTTTATTTGGCCAGTAGGTTGATTAGATTGACTGTGGAATATGTACATGTATGATATACTAACAGTTAGTAAATATGCATCAAGAGAGTGATGTATTTGGTGTACATGGTGTGATGTAAATAGTAAGTATAAAAAGCATCTATGATTGTAGTAAAAGGAGAATGAGATTCCTCTACAGTGTGTATAGTATATTTAAAGAACTATGACATGGAGAACAGGGATACCACAGTGTCTCACACTCAGTTATTATTATTATTGTTGTTGTTCTTGTTCTTGTTGAACGTGTACGTATGTTTGTTTTTCTTTTTTTCAATTTTTGATTTTTCATTTTTATATTGGAGTGTGAATGTTTACTGAGTTTATTGGTGGACCGATTTCTTTTCCAAAATCGCAGGTCACTATCTTCTCGTACTTTGCCAGATCCTCGTCCTTCACTTTTCAAACTTTGCCAAAGGCGCTCCGACAGCCTCAGCACTCAGTGCCCTGACTGCCTGTCTTTTTCTTTAAGCTCACAGTAGCATATCTACTTCGAGTGCCACACGCCCAAGACCCAGGCACCTCGCCGACTCAGACCCCTGCGGAGTCGCTGGGCTGAGGCTGCGATTGAGCTCCGCCCCCCCCGAATGCCTGCCCTGAGCAGGGGGCCGGGCAGTGTGATTTCTGTCCCCCCTGCCTGAGTTTCGCCTTTATACTGCTAAACTTGATGCAGAAAAGGCTCTCCACAGGCAAGCTGATCCGGAGAGTGACGGAGTGCTCAGAATCACGTTGCCATGGTAACACAGACATTCCTGTCATGCTTTATTAGTAAGGGACCAAACTCTTTGGCTACACTGATGGAAATCAAACTAAGACAGGCAAGGATGCATAAGTATGCTTTTTTAACTTAAGAAGGCAACCTTTCACAAAAAGGTGATGGCTAATTAGGCGTCTGGTCTGCCCTGTAGGGGGCGCTTGCAAGTGTATGTTGGCGCGGGCACAGGGTCAGTTTGAGAGAACGAGGGACGCCTCATATAACACTGCAGAAGCTCTGAGACTCTCAGTCTCCATGGCGTTAACGAGACGCGATACGCTACCAACGAATGTCAGGGGATTTAATCTTCAAGCATAGTGCCCCTGAGTGACGACAGATACGTACGGCGCTCCCCAGCTCTGCCCAGCTGCCTTAAGCTGCTACTCGGACAGGTTGGTCCTCAGCATGTTTGGACGCGCGGAGGCTGCACTCAGGTGCAGGCGCCAGGAGGGAGTGGCTGGGCGTGGCACCCGCTTGGCAGCTGGCCACCGCCATTGGAACGCAACTCATTAAATCTAATTAACGCCGTCTGTTCGCAGCGGCACGAGGGAAGGCGGCCGCCTCTCCCAACACCCCCCCCCCCCCCCCCCCCTCCCCGCCACGCGCCCAAGCGCCCCCCAC
>JAODKE010000088.1:1547365-1562823 GCA_026779605.1 Mormyrus hasselquistii
GTAAGATAATAGTCGTGTAATTGTGTTAGCCTGTTCTAACAATATGCATTTGGTTTATGTCAGCCCTAAGTCCTTTTCCATCTGCACACATTTATTGCTTTTGCATATTTAACCGTTCATGTGTGTTACCGTTTGTGAGGAGTCTGCAGTTGCTTTTCTTGTGAGTGTCAGTGGGGTGTCAGCTGGATGGGGTTGTGACAGGGTTACCCGTATGACTGCAAGAAGCGTTCTTCCACCATGGTACAGAAAATCACAATTAAATTATTTATTCCATACACGACGCTTGAAATGTGGCATTCACTCATTCTGAATAACAGTGACACGCACAGACTTTTCAGGTAGGTGCTGGAACAGGGGGACGTGGCCAACTGGTACTTTTTACTGCCATAAATATTCGTAATTGGATTGGAGTAGGGGTGAGATTCAGTGTATGCTGTTTCTGTGAGCATGCTGTGTAATTCATATTGAAATATTAAGCTGAATTGTTACAGCTGCACCCTCACTATGTAGGCCTAAATGAATTTATGTGAAATCAATTCTACTTCCTTATATTAAAATAATATAATCGGATTGCGATTCTGCACCCTGTCTTCAACTATTTTTATGAATTTAATTTGATTTTCGAGGTCATTCTCAAATCAGTTATGAATGGTGCACAACCCTATTGTGTACTCAAATGGCATATCAGTGTTACAACAAGGGGCCCCATTTGCTCTAATTTATAGTCTAAATTATAGCTTTATATTGCAATACTAAACTATTATTATATCATCAGCATTATTACGTTGTCCAAAAAAGAGCGTAATTGTGTTTTTGTCATCCGTGTTGGGTGATCTCTGTGTTTCTGTAACAGGACAGCAGGCAAAAGTTCAAATAAAAAACGAAAAAGATAATGACTCGTTAATCTGCGAACAAGATGACTCAAGAAACACTTGTGTTCCGATATGTCAAAAATAGCCTATTATTTAGGAGAGGTAGTGCTAAGGAGGACGCTAAATACCACCGATAAGTCATGTGAGAAAAAATATTTTTGTTATTGAATTATAATCTTAGTCTCTCAACACGGTACTAAGGCTACCCGTGTTTGTTGAAAAGGCACACCTGACAGCACATCACATACACTAACGAATCCAAACGCTAACCATCCTGAAAATAATTTTAAATCGTGAAAATGTTGCACCTCTGAAATCCAGTTGCATCATGCGGTAAGTCACTGCACATGTAGACTATATACTACACCAGTAGATGGAGTATTTCAGTCATGACTGAGGTACGGCTCTCTGGTTCCGTAGGCTATCTGAGTCTCTCTTTCACCGACTGGTTCCTTCCTTCGGGTCTCTTGTCCGGAACTGAACTAGAGACTCTCGATCATTCGTGCACTGTAGGCGTATACGTTCAATCCCACATTTGGTTTCCAACCAATCATATGCTCTGTTACAGCACGCCCTTGCATGTCTGACTGGCTCTCATTGGCCATAGTCGAGGAGGGTAGCAGCACTGACGTACAATAATATTCATGAGGACAACTGGAAGAACGAAAAGAACGGATCTTTGCAGGCACACCGTAATGGCTCAATAATTACAAATTTAATGATTTAAGAAACACGAAATCTCTGGGTGGCTCACGTGACCACTTCAACGGGTTTCACACTAACAGTGCTGAATTAGAGTAAGAAGTGTGTGCATTTGACAGCAATGGCAACATGGATAAAGACACGTCTTTCATGGTCTCAAAGCTAGTATTTCAGTGTAATGTTTAAATACGATGGGTCACTACAGAGTATTGGCTCCCAGAAAAATTGTAAATAGATGAATCTTCGGTCTGGGTTAGAGACTGGTACCTGTTCACCCCTGCTGTATAACCCGATGCAGAAGAGGATAGAATCTGACACTCAGGAAGGAAGACGTGACCCTCGGCTACCGCTAAAGCCCGGTGCTCATTCAAGTTACATCTCCCTTATATTTATTTGACAGCCATTCTACTCAAATCCCTGGCAGGAATTGCTTTGCAGGACAGCAGTGACCTTACAGGTGATCATGAATAGATGGGGCGATTCTAGGATCTGACACTTGAAGGAATATGGGACTTGCAACCCCCCCAGCTTAAATGATTCAATTGGCTGAGAGGAGGGGGGATTCCCACGATAAAGTCAGCAGTACTGGGGGTATGAAATGTAGGCCACAGGAAAATCGGTGACAAATCAATAAATGGTTTTAGAAAGATTATTTTTCAGGGAGGCCAAAGCCCTAAATAGGGTCTAGAACCACCTGTGTGACCCTTTCGAATGTAAGCGACCCCTCTGCTCCCTGTTTCCGATAACTGACAATCACGCAGAATTTGTGAACTGTGACAGAAAAGTACCGGTTGACTGTGCACCCCTGTTTCAGCATCTACCCCTAGAAAAGTCTATGCACTTGCGGTCACCACTGGGGCTTGGACCTCAGATCCAAAGACAGCAGTCGAATGGAGGAGGGCAGTGACCCGTCGCATTAAAGAGGCTTAAATTCAGTCATGCTCTAAATGCCTATTACAGATCTGCTGGAGAGAAAGGCTGCAGGGGAAATTGCAGTCGTCCATGCATATCATGTGTGCTTGTATAGGGAGATTCACAAGGAAAAAGACAGGAGAAAACTCATATGGGACCACACAACAAGATTGTGAGATTTTTAACAGTATCTAATTGAATTCAAATAAACTTCTTAACAGAGACATCCATCATGGTCGAATATCTGTTACAGGTATCGGAGACAGCTCGGTCTTGCTTCGTGCGACCAATTGGATGTTGCTGTGAACATTTACCACTAGATGGAAGTATTTGCCAAACTAATATTGCATCATAAATTTAAATGGGTTAAATAGACTATACTTTGTTGATCCCGTCGGGGAAATTCTCTTTTCACCAACTCCATCTTACTCTCCATGACACACAAATACTTGTGAGAACAAGCCTGGGGGGTCACAGTGCGGGGTCAGTGTGCAGTGCCCCTAAAGGTGGGGGGTAAAGGCCCCTCCACAGGCATCCAACTGCAGCAGCAGTCTGCCGGCCCTGGGATTCGAACTAGTGACCTTCTGATCACAGGCACACGTCCTAACCCTCTCAGCACTCATTTGTGATTGCTATAATCATCAATAACTGAATCTGAATGAATCGTTTTCCTCCTTGTACAGAACTTTACTATGGTACTTTTTATTCATTTTATTAGTTTTTATCCATTTCACATATTTTCTCTCCATATAGTTTATTAAGTTAGCGTATTATCGAGTATATTATTATATCAAATATTTCATTTATTATGATTCCACACAGAAGATAAATTTATAATGAGAAACTTGCCATGAATTACTGATTCTGCGGTAGATTAAGTTCCTACTCTCGGGAAGAGACACAACATGATTTCTTTGTGATGCCCAAAGGTGCAGACTGCAGCAGCAGCAGCGTCGTCATCTCCGGAATGCGAGAGCAGACGTTAAATCCATCTCGGATTTAAGCGACCAGCCGCCCGCGATTAGTGGAGACGGCCGCTTTCCCCCTGTCTCTGCGGGGGCCATCTGCTCTCCCTTTTCACCTGTTCCTTTTCAGCTCCTCATTTACATTTGGCGCTTAGCTGACACATTCATCAAAATCGTTGTTTTTTTTTCTTTTTTCTTTTACCCATTTATGGTATTATTTTATCTATTTATCCGGGGGGTGTACTGGAACAGATCGATGATATCACGCTCAAGGGGGTTACAGCAGAGAACATCAAGGGACTTAAACTGGCAATTTTCAGGTTACAAATCTGCCGTTAATCACCTTAGCCATGCTCTTAAGCACTACACTATGACGCTGTCTCCTTTATGGCATTTTAATATTTCTTTTTTGCATTTTCTGAGCATAAATTTGGCTACTCTAAATATTTAAAATAACTATTAACATAAAATCCATATTTTTGGCTTTCCATACATTTTCCATTATCCTCATAACTTTCAGCTCCTGGCTACAAAATACTGCAGCCATCAAGCCCTCGGCTCTTCTCAGCCTTCTTACTCTCCCCGTCATTTCTTTGCATCACCTCGAAGATCCCTTGTTGACGCGAACCGCTAATGAAGATTTAATTTTCAGCGTCAAGTATCCCGGAAATCAGGATGGAGCCCAGGAGAAAGGCAGCAGTGCAGGGGAAATGGACGGGCATATGTGAGGAAGGAAACCCGCAGCGGTACAGAAGGAATAAATGAAAAATAAAAAGCGAATGAAGACCGGTCGGTTCACGTGGTCCCGCACGTGCGCTCACGTGGAAACTTGTGGTCGTTACGCGTGCGGCAGCCAGCAAGGGGGTTTAAGTGTCAGTCGTGATCTTAGGAAATCAGGCATTTCAGCCAAAATTGAGGCATCCCTCTGTGCCATCGTGGCCTCCCGTAGCATTGGGTAAAAATAGCGGCGTCCGCGCGGCTTGGCGGGCACAGGCTACCGCTCCCGCCGCTTCCCTGCTTGCGCAATTTGCTGTAACCGCCCGCCTGCCTGTCTTTCAGTGCACGCTCGCGGAGCCCGTTAATTAAAGCCGTCCCACTTTCATTAGTATCCTCTCAGCTGGCTGCTTCTTCTGTAGTTCTGGTATGTTGGTACCAGAAGGCCGTGGGTTCAACACCTCTATGTTCAGGCACTGCAGAAGGGCAGCGAGGTTAATATTGCCCTAGACAGTAATTTCATATCCTTCCTGGGAATTGCGTTTACATGAGTGTTGCCTTTCAGCCAGGCGTGCAGCTGCTGTGTGCTGGGGGGAGTACTGGGTTCCAGTCTCCTGGTACTGCTCAGCCTGCCACACGCATCCACCCATGCCTACCTTATTTGTCATGCTGAGGACACTGCCAAAGCCAAGTCCCATTTTACACCCGTCCACTCAACTGTAATGCTGTTCATTTCCTGCGTTCCATTTAATCGGCCCACCTGCTTCCAGGAGGCAAAAAAGCTTCTCCTGTGTGAGGGAAACATCTCTCACACGGATCACATCTTTTGAATCCAAAAATGGTGCATGTTAATAAAGACATTTCTGTTTAGACTTTATTTACTAAGCAAATACCTCCCACCCCAAACCTGCTTAAATGCATTAATGTATCATCCCTTGAACATCAACAAAGCAACATCACAGGCAAGGGGGAACCGCACAGCTGGCCTGTGATGTGGGGGCAGACTTGTTTATATCGGCATTCGAGAATGCTGCAAACTCATTTCGAGGTTTACACACCGGCGATCTCAAGGCTAGCTCTGTCTGCTTCGGATGAACATGGTTTTATGGGGGCCCCCCCTCCATCTCACATCATCAACCCCGCCCCCACCCGGTGCAATTAATTCAACACAGCAGTTGCCTGCTAGTAAGCCAGATATTCATCAAGTGGATAAATAATGAATTAATGCGGCTCTGACAGAAGCCGAAAAAGCTGTAGTTGCCTCCATTTATGGACTCGAGAGACACGGCGCTTGTGTCTAATCCAAGAAAACACGCACACACATGGACATCCAGTAAAGACACTGCACACTCACCAAACTCACCCTCATGCTCTGCACATAGGCAACCCTGTTAGCCTCCAGGTCCTTGTGCCTGACAAATATATCTGTGCGACTATGTTTGATATGTCATCTATCCGTGTATCTAGTTCACTGTACTAGAACGATCATAGTTCAACCAACCTAATTTTCCCAACATCCCAAAATATAATGGTAAACAAAAACCTGCTACCTGTGCTCATGAAGTGTTTTGTACATCACCGTGCAAAGAGTCCGCGGACAGAAAGGGAACGTTAATGTCAAAGTCTCTTTAATTCGTTTCATCACGGGGAGTGTGCCTGCATCTCTGCAGCGGTCACATTCTCTGGGGACGCTTTTTGCACTATTACACAGACCAACAGTGACCCACAAATGGCATCTGGTGAACCAATGGGATTTTTACCACCACGGCAAGCCAACTGCGTCCCCCCCCCCCGCACCACCCCATAAGCTCAATCCAGGAATGCATCCACTATAAGAAATGACAATGTCTCAGGTCTGGGGATGGGGGCTTGAGGGGAACTCCCCCCGAGAAGAAATCATCTTTAATCAAACTTTAATCAAAAAAGAGGGAAAAAAAACAGTGATGTAACTGCTTGACGGAACGTCCAGGTTCTCCAGCTTGAGTCCATGGGATCCGCCGAGGTGCTCGTGCACCGGTACAGTGGTCACGGTCAGGATTTGGTCAGGTCACACGCAGGGGCACAGTGCGGCCCAGGTAATAGTGCTATCCCGGGCCTGGGTCTCAAACCGTGGTGTGACCCGGTTGGCGTGAGCAGAGATATGCCCATAGATTCACGATGTCCATGAGGTGGACCAGGCTGAAGATGTTCTATCTACACACAACTGGTTGAACACAGGTGTAAAAGTGGTTCTTTTACAGATAAGCTAAGATACTGTCCTAAACAAAATCTCTCTTGACATCTAAAACAAAATTCTTCTTTCCGGTACATGATGCTCAACTATATTGCCTGCGATTACTGACTAGTAAAGTCCAGTCCAGACACAGTCCAGAGCTCAGTACCAGCCACCAACCTCAGTGCTTGGCTCTAGGTTTCATCAGGATAGAGAAACTCTGAGTCGGTCCAGATTCGGTACGTTCCAATTTGGTCAAGACCCTAGAAGTTCTTTGCTTGTCAGTGACAAAAGTTACCTTCACCTTACAAATAAAAAAAAAGAAACTTGTTTTTGTCTTCCAGATTGTACATGAAAGATATTTACATTTGTAATGTGCATATATATACACACAAGTCACCATTTAAAAATCAAATTCTTCATCATTGTTATCACCTTCATCGACATTCTAGATAGCAGTCATCCGCTGGATACGATTCCGTTTAGATTGGAAGGCTTGCTGAGAGCATGGTCTTCAAACAGCCACAGAAAGGTACACTGTTATACTGTTATAACAGATCGCATTTTTGAACCATGTTATTTCACACAGGGGGATTTAATAACCGTTCCATCGAATCACACCCCGAAAATCGCTCCTCCTGTCCACCAAAAATGACACAAATCAATACGAAAGCTTTGGTAAATCAAATAACTGTTATTACCATGACTTTCACCCATTTTACACCCATGGAGATGCAGCATGTAATCAAAGGACTCCGTAATTGAGCTGTCTGCTGCAATCTTCCTAATCAGTGAAAACTAGCATTTATGATGACTGAAATTCCACACTGATCTTCACCAAACCTTACTCCAGCCACCGCCTGATTGATTGATCAGTTTGCATGTCTGCCATGACGTGGCATATAGCCTGTCAGGCTGCTCTGAGTGAGGGTACGTATGCTCTGATATGTGTACTTGTGTGGGTGCATGCCCTGCTCATTTTTCGCATTACATGCAAAGAACATGTGAGGATCATCCAGGCGACTGCTAAGGTAGATGTAAACCAGAGATACAAAGCATATTGGAAACAGGTTCTCCCAGGCAGTTGGGCTTCCTGAGTTAATTAAGCAATTAACATCCCATTATGCTTATTATGATGCTACCATAACTAGAAGAGGAGACCTCAGCAACTCTGAGTGAGGGCTGGTTCTTGGTCCATGTTTGACAAGAGCTTCCGGGATGAAGACTGCTCAACCTGCTAGTGTTTCACAGGGACTAGTGGCCATGTTCCACTAGCTTGGAAGTCTGAAGACGTCATCAGCACGAGTTGAGTTGATGGAAAATGGAAGTAATTTCTGCTGGACTGTGATGCACGTGTGTGGAATTGAGATGGTGAAGACGATGTGTAAGGTTAGGAATCCATATCCAGTTGTGGGGTTGAGTCCCACGACTGGAACGATAATCATATCACTGTTGGGCTCTTGAGCGAGGCCCTTAAACCCAATCACTCTCAAGGGCAGGCCAACTCTTTTCTCTCATCCTCACTTGTATGTTACATTTGACAAAAGCTCCAGCTAAATAAATATAAAGTAATGAGATGCTTTGCAAATAAGACCAGCAACAGCTGACTGCAAAATGTTAATCTATGATTGTGAAGAGGCAGTTACAGCAGAGTCTGTGTAGGGATTCATAAAAAAAGGGGATTCTGTGGTCATGTTGCAGTACATAAATATCTTATTACAGCTCAAAATGAATTTTGCGAGTGAAGTGGTGTGGTATAAAGAAGAAAGGCCTTGCTCTATTAGGCAGTGAAAAAAAAGTAAAATGAGTCATATTTCAGCCAGGACTTAATGAGTAGAAGCCAGTGTTTGCGTCCCACATGGAAGGTTTGTTCTTTTATGGCACTGAATGTGTTTGATGGTCTAGGTCCAACCCTTCGTACTTTCAAGGTGAATGCCAAGGTCATCCTGAATGATCAACATTGACATATGGTGAAGCGTATCTATCCTGACAGAAGTGGAACCTTCCAGAAACACAATGGACCCCTGCACCAATGCGTGACTGGTGACAGGATGATTTTGTGACCATGAAAACGGCAAAAAAAAACACATCAGAGTTAGCGACTGTCTATCCATTCTGGAGATTATGGCAGCAGCACCTGTCACAACTTTCAAAACCAGCATCAACAAAACACAGAATCATGGGAAATTTCATAGAAGACCGTTGCAGTTTTCTTCCACTTTAGTGCCAGACCCGAGGCGTAACGAAGTTGCTCCAGTGTTTCCTGGGCCCTGACGCCCGATTACGACGATTTATGTTTGATTCATTCGAGCGGTTACCTGTAAAGCTCTAGGATAGAAGCCGATATTCAGAAATGAAACCTTCACTTACAAAAATGTCCGCCAGATACATGATTAACCCGCTTTGTCAAATGGCATGTGTGGAAGGAACAGCTCTTTCTGCTCCGCTCACTTGTTTACCCCTTCTGCCTTCTTTTCTCTCTCTAACTCTCACGAGCGCGTCTCGCGTCTCTGACCTGGGGCTTTGTTTTGCAGGATCCGCGTATCTGAGGGTTGGTTTGGAATGATAAGCATAGGGAGCGCATAGCACTCACATGGCTGCCGCTCTGAGCAGTAAATAGGGGATGTTCGGTGTTCTCTCTGTAGAGCTTTTGATCACTTATTGCTTTAAATTATACCAATCACGTCCTCTATTTCCCTTTCCCGATGTCCACCTCTTTATTTTTGTGCCTTGCTGTTCTCCATGCCCTTCAGCTCCCTCCCTGTCTCACTCATCTCTCCACCACTCACCCTGACCCCCTGCCCATTTCTCAGTGCCCCTCGCTCCTCAAACCTCCAGCATTCGGCCCCCTTTCTCCCTCCTCCTTCCTGCCCAGTTCTTCATCTTCCAGCTCCCTCTCTTCCTCTCTCTCTCGCTCCCTCTCCCGGAAGAGCTCAGCCAGCCTCTGGAAGCGAGGCCCCCACTCCTCCAAAGCTCCGCCCCAGTCGGGCTCAGCCTCCTTTTCCTCCTCCTCGCTCTCCAGGGAGCTGAGCGAGCCTGCCTGGGAGCCCTCCCCCTCCAGACCGTACACTTGCACCGAGTCATAGGGCGGCTGCCCAGGGTCAAAGGTCACCTGAGCTAAGCGCAGCTTCAGGAACTCGCCTACCCTAACCGCCAGGGAGCTGGACCCTCCCACCCCCACCTCCGTGCCCCACCCACCTCTGTAAGCCATCTGCCCCACCATGCCCCTGTTTTGGCCTGGGACTGGCAGCAGCTGGGGTATCATATCCCTCCTCCCGAGGACGTAGCCAGCCATGTTGCGCCAGTCCGGTATGTATCCCACCCCTTCGCGGAGTATCCCAGGACCAGTTCCACCCAGAGGCACACTCCCTTCCATAGGGGGCCTGGCCACCACAAAACTGTTTCCTGTCTCCAGCCCACCCTTGCCCAGACTACTGTTGTAGTCCCTGTGCAGCTCCCCCTGCAGGATGCTTCCAGAACTGCGGCTTAAGCCATCGCTGCAGTCCTTTCCGTTGGAGGGGGTGGAGGCGAGGGAGTCGGGCGTGCCCGGGGGCCCAGTGCCGCCCTGCTTCGGGGACGGGCTGGCCTGCCTGGCGCGGTGGCCCATCAGCGCACCTGTGTCACATGCCCAGGCACCAGACAGCCTCTTTGAGGCCACCGCCGATAAGCCGGATCGAGTCACAACCAGAGTCTGGTCCGTGGGGAGGGATTCAGACTGGACCTGCAGGGGGAGGGGCAGGACCGGGGTCAGCTTGGGTCAAACTCAGCTGGCGGGTGTCAAATGGGATGGCGAGGCACCACTGCGGTGTACAGGGAGGCGGACAGTGGAAGGACAGACGGAGTTCAAACAGAAGGGGAAGAATAAGGGACACCAGGGAGAAAGTAAAGATGGAAGCAGAGATGCAGAAGAGAGGTAACAGGTACAAGAATACAGGTGAGATAAAGGTGAACAGACGGCGAGGACACATGCTGACAAGACACTAGAATGAACTCATGAAGCACTGGAATGGATGTGGAGGAGAGAGGAGGGCAGAGAGAGGCAGAATGGTTACATCTCCTCATCACTTTTCCCTCCATCTCCATTAGAGGCCTGTCAGGTGGTTAAACAGTAGGAGGGGAGGCGGGTTCATGGGGGTGGACTGAAAAACCCAGGGATCAGGGATCCTCACCCAGTCCAGATTCTGGCTGCGGTTCTGCTGGGTGGTACAGGGGTCCCCCGCAGAGCCCTCGCCTGCCCCGCCCTTGCCGACGGCCTCGCGATCCTGTGCGCCGCCCATGGCTGCCTGGTTCTGGATGACCAGGGAGTGGTCCAGCGGGCTGGCGGGGTAGCGGCACGCCAGTTCGGTGAGGCCCAGACCCGTCTCAAAGACGCTGCGGGAGTGGCGCAGGGCGGGCAGCGTGTGGCTGCTGTAGCAGAGGCGTCCGTAGAGTGGGGCGGCACCACTGGGGTACTGCGACTCCAGGCCCGCCTTCGAGGCCCAGCGGCACCCTGGGGCCTTGTCCTGGGCCTGCTGGGTGTAACGTCTGCAGAGACAGAGGGGATGAACATCCCCCCCGCAAGCCGATGAAAAAACAGGGTTTTCCTGAAAAATCCCCGACTACACTCACATGTTCCTGCTGTCCAGCGTGCGATATCCCCGGCACGAGCTGTGGGGGGCGCTCTGCAGCGCAGCGATGTCGAAGGCAGCCGTGTCAGCCTCGCCGCCGCCCTCGTCGTCGTAGGTGATGATGTTCTCTCGCACATCGTCCTCCTCTAGAGGCGACAGCGAGTCACGCTTCTGCCTGCGCAGGGACAGCGAGAGTGCACTGACCGCTACGAGATATGGAGAGAGGAGAAGAAAGAGCGAGATCATCGAGGGGAGAGCAGGAACACTGAACACGCGCGTCTCCACTGAGGAGAGTAATGAACCCGAATTTAGCTTGCATTTAAATATTTCTGAATTTTAAACTTTATTTTTCTTTCTTCTTTTTTTTAATAAGGTTACAACCTTACAATAAATAAATTAGAACCAAATTCCCTGAAGAAAGGCATTGGGTTGAATAAAAATTATTTTCCTGCCTGAAGCTGAACCATTAATATTAATTTTTACACAGCGGAAATGTGCAGACATGCAGAAAGGCAAGCCTTACCCAGTAGTGTAGCAACGCAGGCAAGGATGGCCAGCAGGGCGGCGGTACTGAGGCCAGGTGATGAAGAGGAGGACGCCATTGGTAGACACACTGTCTCTCTTTCCCACTCACCCTCTGTCTGACCTTCTTTTTCACCAGCCCTGGCACCCCCCCTCAGGCAAGGGCAAATGGACACGGTGACTGTCCCGGTACTGGTCAGACCCGAGAAACTGTCTTTCAGGACCAGGGGCACTTGCAGTGTGAATGGGGAAGATGACGAGCGAGACAGGGGCATCAGTGGGGAGAGGAGCACAAGGCTGGCAGTGGGACCTGAAAGACAAAAGGGCAAGTTCGACAGAAAAGAGGAAAATTGCTTTCAAAGGATTAAAAGAGAACATCCACAAGAGCTAAAGTTTCATCAATATGTTAATGTGCCCCTGTACAATAATCCATCCATCCATCTTCCATAACTGGTCATCCAGTTCAGGGTCACTGTGAGCCAGGACCCCCCTCGCAGGAAACACGCTGCAAGAGGCAGGACAGGAAGGTGGGCCATACACATCATGGGTGAACAAAACAGCATTTCACCCAGGGGCAATTCTAGGGTTTTTTAAGGTGGGGGGCAGTACAGGGGCCAACCTTATCTTAAACAAATAATATGTTTACATTTTGGTGAGTGACAGTTGAAGGTGCCCTCTGGGGACCAATCAGCTTTTAGCTTTCCCTGTGTCCCCGACCTCTGCATAAATCACTGAGTTCACCTAACAACATGTTTTTGGACTCTGGCACAAAACCCTTGGAAAACAAAGGGAGAACAGGCAAACTCCATGCATGCATATCCCCAACCGTAGAGCTGAACAGTCTTATCCTGGATGCCACATTCAGATAACAGTAATAAACACATTTATCCCTAAACATACTCATCCCAAACCACAAGGTCATTGTACTTAAACTTCCAGCTTGGAGAGCACAGAGACCCTTATCGATTATGTGGACATGCCAGATCAACCTGGATATATGATGCATCATGGAACTCTCTGGAATAACAGAGAGTCTTTAGCATCATGGAGAGAGTCCAGGAACCCTATGAAAGAATCCCATGAAGGAATCCTATGAAGACCTGTGGTGTGTTTCCCAAAAGCAATGTTGCGAACTACGTTAGCAACTTACATAGTTGGAATCATGCAACTGAATGGATCCAGCTATGCGAGTTGGGTAACGGGCGCTTTTGGGAAGCTCACTACGGAGCATCTCACCACAAAACTCTTTAGAATAAGAGTCTTCAGCACTATGCAGATGGCCAAGGTGGATCCTGCAAAGACTGGAGCGGCTTCAGCACCACGGAACTCTCCGGGATGGCGGAGAGCCTTCAGCATCACAGCAGTGGCACTCCTCTTTCCATTTCTGTAGTGTTGCTGGGAGACTTCTGCCCTGGAGGTCCTGACATTTTGACTGGTGCCGGTAAGTTGTCATTCGCTGCCGCCACATTTTTGGCAATAAAGGAAAGTTAAGCAGCATATCCTGCCTCTGAGGAAGACCCAAGGAACAGTACTTCTCACAAGTAGTTTTGCAAACCTTCCAAACCCCCCCCCCCCCCCTCACTCCGCCCCCGGTGGGCTTCTTCAGATCCTGACTGTCTCAGGGTTTGCATTAGTCTACGTTTCCTGCCAATTTGTCCAGTCTGAAGGTGATTACCTTGAGCTTAGGCTTTGTGCTGAGAAAATATTCCTCTTCTGTGACCTCGAGGTCCAGTGGTAAGGAAAATGATGAGATAGGCTGATGCTGGGGCGGGCACAGGCGCACACACAGAAGGAGATGAAAGGTACGTACCGCCACTCTCCCTGACGGAAAAGTTCAGGGCTGCGCTGGACTCAGGAGTGATGCTGAAGTGAACAGCGGTGTCGTTCCCTCCTTTGTCTTTATCGATCGCACGTAGCACCTGAACCACCTGAGAGTAAACAAAAATGGGGGCAGGGGGGTGGGAGAAGACAGAGAAGGGCAGGAACAAAGTCATTTAAAAGACAGAAAAATGCCAGCAGGAAATGTGAAACACAGAAGATAAGAACCCCTTTGTATATTGCCCCGGTACTAAACCCTGAGGAACTTTAGCCCTGTATCCACATACAGCTATGATGAGACCTAGCTGACAATCGATAATAATATAATTAATACACTTGATGAAAAAAGGGAAAATGCAATTCCTGATCAAGTACACCATTTGAAGATTGAATTTTATCTCTCTGAGCTATTCGTTATGTTCCCGGCAGATTTAGGTCTTCAGCAAATGAATAAAATGCTGCTCAAGATCTCAGTGTTCAGCAGAAGCGGTTGGTAATTTTTACGTGGGGAGGCAGGCATGTCAGAGAATTGCCATGAATCACGCGTTTTTATCCCATTCCAGCTGACATGCCAAAGAAAAGCGAGGACACCTGAAGATGTCTTCCTGTGTAATATTATTTGACATGTGAACCTACAAGAAATATAAAAGCTTCATCAACTGTGCTAAATGTGTATAAACGTGTATATGCCATGTGTATATACCTTGTTCGTTTAGCCATTCCCAGAAAGATGTTAAGATATATATACGGTTTCTGCAGGGCAAGCAGGCAATAGCCTATAGGGGCTGACGTGGCACATGAGGTACATAGAGTGGACGGCAAGCATGCAGGCAGACACAGAGCCGTGGACATGAAACAGAAAGCAGGGCACCAGGCGCCGGTCCTCGCTGACCTGGCCCACAGCGGCGGAGTCGCACAGTGCCGTGGTGTACTGTCTGTCCAGCTCGGGGGCATTGTCGTTCACGTCCAAGGTCTCTATGGCAACTACCACCCTGGATACCTGGGTGGGGCTGTCTGGGATGAGCAACAACAGCCATGTCACGGGGGCACAACTTCAGCAAGGACCGAGGTCTCCCATGTAATCGGGAATCCCGCTGCAAGACTCACACCCGCGTCCTACGCAGACTGGCAAAAACAGGACCTTTGACCTAATCGTAACTCATTTATGTATATGCACATAAAGTATTATAGGTAATATTATTCTGCAAAATACTGTCCTACCATAACTATGAGTTTTACTAACACTACAAAATTACTGGTATGAAAATACTGTACTACTACTAAACTTGTACTATTTCTGTGTACTGTACTACCCCTAAACATGTACTAATTCTGAAGTGCTGTAATATCACTATACAGTACCTGCACTAATTCTGAAGTATGGCCCTACCACTAGGAGTATTGTATTACCACTATACCTGCACTGAGTACTGTGCTATCACTAAACCAGTATTAATTCTAAGTACTGCACTATTACTAAACCTGTACTAATTTTAAAGTACTGTTTTACTACTACTGTCCTACTACTACAAGTGGCAGCAGATCCCTCACACATGGGGCTGAAAATTCAGGGCAGAGTGACAGGGCGAGAGGCATCATGCTAGTGCCGAGGTGACCTCTGACCTCTCTGTGTGGCGATGATGGTGATGTTATGCCACTGCTCGTGCTCGCGGTCCAGCTCCATCGCTGTGGTGATGAGTCCGCTGTCAGGCGCGATGCGGAACAGGGCCTCAGGGTCCGACTGGGGGTCGATAGAGTACCTAATAAAAAATGGAAGGACACGGTTATTATTATCATCATCATTATTATTGCTCTTGTTCTGTGGACAATGTTTTTACCCGAAGCCACTCAAGGAGCTGTGCATCGCTCACCGCTTTCTCAGGCTGATATTTCACCGAAGCGATTCAAAGAGGCATTTTAAAACACACACTAGGCAACCCAATGATCATTCACATTCAGAGTTTCCCTCCGTTCCAGCTGAACACCATTGTTCACAATAATAACATCGCACTGAATGCACCTAAGGCTTACTCGTTTCCCGGCTCCCTGTTCGCATTATTGGCTGTCTGCATTGTCACCGGCCAATGGCCACACTTTCATTCTTTATAAAGTGACATAATAATTCCACCTGCAT
>JAODKE010000088.1:1601455-1613011 GCA_026779605.1 Mormyrus hasselquistii
GTTTCAGGGCAGCCCCGCCCCCCCCCCACTCCCTGCACCCCGTGCCAATCAAGTTTTGGCAAAACACCCAGTCAGAACCTCTGTCAGGGACATCTGTCGCCTGTTCACCTGTTACGCGAGCACAGCGACGTCGAAACAGCAGCAGCGACCCGCGACCGAGTCGACGGGGTCACTGGAGCCACACGGCGTCCGTCTGGATCGGACCGGGGGCCTGTCGTGATGGAACCCAGGTGACCCAGTTGGCGTAGCGTGAAGTATCTTTGACGCCGCTCGCAGAGACGTCACCTCCAGCCTGTCTTCGAGACAGGAAGCCGGGATGCTGGCCCAACTCAGCTCACAGCTGACTGCAAAACCGGCCCGGCCGTGTAACCCGCCCCCCCAGCTCTTGCTCCCTGCCGAATGCTGTAGCTGGCTCTGGCGTGAGCTGTCTGGCCAAACGCTCTCTAGGCAAGGTCATCATGCTGCCCTCTACGTGCGCTGAGTACCAGTAGGTGTGAGGTTACTGCTGGCATGATCTCGGACAGGTTTATATGCTGCTGGCTCGATCCCTGAGCCTTCAGTCAATCCCGTCCCCCCATCACTTTCCCACTGGCACCCCCCAGGGCTCATGTCTGAGAGCGTGGCCCGAGGCTGGGGTACATGGTACCACATCACTTTTTTTTTTAACCTTCCATGCTCTCTATCGCAGGACCCATCCACGCTAATCCTGAGGGTGCATTCGTGCTACCTAAGGTATAGCCAGGTTTACCCAGAAATGGATGTGTTTTTGAAAACACTGGGCATATTTTCCATTAATGTGGAACAATTACATTAGCGCAGCAGTAGATCTGTGCTGGGCAAAAGATGTCAGGCTAAGCAAATATAGGGTTTATGGTTTTATTTACAGCACCCCCCCCCCCTCCCAGGATGAGTATTACTAAGAAATACAACATAGATCAAAATATAACAGTATAAATATTTCTTAAAGCACTACACTTAAAAATAGAATTTCCTTTGTACTGTAGCCTGCAGGTGGGCTTGGAGCTGACACCGCATTAATAATTAGGAGTAATTAGTCAGCAGTGACAGATTGTGATCACATGACCACTTCCCATATTTATAAAGAGGAATTACTCACTCGTCCAATGAGCACGGGTTCAGGGCCGCTGTACTCCTCGATTACGAAGAACTGATTCCAGATCCAGCTACGTCTGCTCCGTGACCGGGTCTCCTCCACCTCCTGGTTCCTTGCCTCAGACTCCGCCTCCTGGAACACCAAGCCCCCCTCATCTTCGCCTGGCCCAGAATCAGACGTGACCCCGCTGTATGCCTTCTCCCCATGGACGGACTGGTCTGGAATGGGATCCGGTCGGAGTTTTAGGATGTGGCTGATATCTGGTTGTACCTCTCGGTTTGTGAATTCTGCAACAGAGGCTGCTTCTTGTCCATCTGTGTGAGCGTCGCTAGTGCTGCTTTTCTGACTCAGATATTTCTCTGCTCTTGGTTCCAAAGATAATCCTGACTGAAGAGTGGTTCCCATATGGAATAGGTTGGACTCACCATCTTGGATAATGGAATCTAAGTTTTCAATAAACGAGCTTCTCTCTGTGTCAGGAATCCCCCTGCTTTGGACCATTAACGTGGTGTGAACAGTAAAATGCTTGTCATGCCACGCTGCGCCATCATCGACAACCTTATCGAGATTCGCAACTAGGCTAGATGGGTGTGCAGTTTGATCTCTCGCACTGGGCAAACCTGGAGAGGCAGGTCTATCTTGAGCTTTCCCTGTAGAAGTGCTGGCTGCTGATTGGCTGTGATTTGTACTAACCAGATCTAGCTTCCTGCTTCTCAGGATCCTTCCAAAAGGGACCACACCCTCGACACTCCCTTTCTGCAGTTGCGTGATTGAAATTTGCTCCGAGTTGACTTTCGACCCAGGTTTCTGAGGACCGCGGGTCTGTGTCAGGTTTGATACCCTGGGTGAATTCAACGAAACTCCTCTTCCCTGAGCTGCTGCAGTTTGAACCTCTAGATCTGCTTTCGCTCTCGATTTAATGAGTGGCTTGAGTCTGGTTTTATTGGAAAGAAGACTGAGGTCCGCTCTGTGATGTAACACACGGCTTTTCTCTACTCTCTCTTCTTTGGTTTTTAACTCAGGACTTTTTGTGTTGTTCCTCGTTTCCTTTGAGCTCAAATTGGATCCAACATCCATGGAAACGGCGACGGTTAAATTAGGGTTACAATCCAGTCTCCCCTCCCATTTCGAAACAGATTTAGACTTATCTGTATGAGTCTGGATTTCTTTCCCACCTGACACTGGAGGCGCAGAGTTGCTCCTAGTTGTTCTTGGATGAGAAGCCGACTTAGTATCAACGCCAAGATCATGCGGAAGGAAACCCATGAGCTTCGCCAGTGGAGGCGTTGTCTTGTCGAAACCTGAATCCCGCTGGCTAACTGCCAACTTTTCTCCATTGGCTGCAGTATAAGCACCCAACCCTCTTCTCCTGATGACCTTGGTGGAAACCTCTCCCATAAGGACCGCCCACATGCAGAGGGAAGCCAATAGGAGCATGACTTGGTTTCCCATGATGACTGGCAGGGGCTTTCGTTTGAAAAGTTAGTTAAAATGACAGATGTGGTGAGACTCACAATCAAGGCAAAATATTTGTTTTCTTGATTTCTTCATTCTCCCGTCTTATAGCCTAAGAGCTGTCCTGTCTTGTTTTTCTTCCCTTCTCTGTTACTCCCCCATTGGGGACGGAACAGCCTGCGAGAACAGAAGAAAAACACAATTAGTACAACTTTCACTGCAAATCCTTAATTAAATGAGCAGCGATGGTGCAAGATATACAGGGAGATCCTAAGACATTCAACAACAGATTGGAGCACAAAATCCAATGAGGGCCTGACGGATCCAACAGCAGTAATTTTTCATATGAATCCCAGAGTAAGTCACATGCCATCAGTGGTACGAAAGTTTCTCCTCTGCTTTCATCCTCATTGCGTTCGTGGTTTTGGGGTATGCAACTGTGTCAAGTTCGTCAGTTGAACCCTTATTGTGGGAGTCCTGTGTGGATTCAGCTGGAAGCTCACTGGAACTGTAGTGTTTGCATGCATCCAGAGGCATTCCAGGGTCACTGTAAGTGGGCTGGTGGACAACAACATCCAGCACGTAAGTAACTAGCCTGTAGCTGGCATGTGTTTAGTTTAGCACCCCAGTAAGTCAACCAGAAGCATTTAAAGGTTTTGATTCTTCAGTGCCCACCATGTGGAGCCTTGTCCCTGTGTTCTAGAAGCCCATCTAGGCTCGAGTGTGGACCAGTGACTGGTATGGGCATGTCCTGTCGTAGGAGGTGTCATGCAGCGACCTGAAAACTGCTGCACCGACACTGTAGCAGAGAGAAAAACTTGATTCACTCAAGCGTGTCGTAGGCCTGAATACTCCTGGTGGACGCCCTCCGTTTCTCATTGCCTATTTCTTGCCTCTCTCTTGCTAGCCCGTCTCTCTCTCTCCTGTCCTTGCCTTCCTCTTTAGTCCCCGTCTCTCTCCTGTTCCTCCATCTCTCTCTAGTTCCCATCCCTCTCCCAAGTCCCCATCTCTATCTTCCCTGTAGTCTCAACCTCCCCCTTTTTTCTCATATCTATTCTTTCCTCTTCAAGCACCTGTACTGACAATATTGTTTTATTTTTAAAATGGATCCTCAACTCTCCTCCACTCCTTCTGCTGTACCACTTATCTAACGGGACTGGATGGAGGGGGAGGGGAGGGAGGGAGCCCAAACGGCTTTGCTCCCTCTATTACCTTGACCCCCTCCTGTGCGTCACTCTCTGAACAACAATTTGGCAATCAATCTGGACCACAAGATGGGTAATCGGTAGAGGGGATGTTAGGGCAACTAACTAAACCCACAGCTGTTGTTGTTGTTGACCAAAAACCAACATGGCAGGAGTTCCTCTGCTGTCCCATAGTTTGATTCACATTGATGTTACACAAATTCAAAAGTGCTGAAAACACTTCAACCTTTCATTTTGCTGTTTGCCCCCCCCACCCTCATTCAGAGAAGATTCTAGGATATTTTTTGAGGGAGGGCATAGGAATGGCCATAATTCATACAGAGAGGTCTTATCATTAGCCAATGACAGACACTTTTTTAATTGATTAGTGAGAGGGGAGGGGACACTATGAGGGCCAATCAGGTTTTAGTTGGGGCCAGAGCCCCTGTGGCCCCGCCCCTCTATATATCCCTGACCCCCCATGAAGTAAAACACCATTACATCTGTACTGTTCTGTTTGTCTTGCTGGTGTTTGGGATACATTTCTTGACCCATGCCTGACAGCAAGGTCTTCAGTGTCCAGACACTCTGAGAAATTACCAAGGCGTTCCTCCAAGTAGGATCTTAGGAACATGAGTCAACGAGGAGAGAATAACACCTGCGAGTGGAACGGTGAGCGTGGGTGTAGGCGGAGTGACGTGGAAGAGAGCAGCCTTAGAGAGGATGCTGAGCATCTGTGAACAATCAACTTTCATTGACGGAAACCAAACATTTTCACGTTTTGTCTGCAGTGAGTTGACAGATGCTGAAAGTTTCTTACGGAACTGATTAATTGGAGGCATAAATATCTTAATTAATTTTTCTCTTCCTGGCTGGGACCCAAACGATTTGGTTCGTTAGCATTTGAGGCCGATCTCCGCCATCGATCTAACAGCCCAAAGCGTTGAGGGCTGTCACCCAACCTAACGAGACTGAAAATTTTAATTACACTCACTCATCCCTCACTTCTCTACTTTTCCATTCTTCCTTCCTTGCGGACGTGCCGTTTCCCACTACCGCACGAAACTTTCTTTTAACTTCTTTGCATTCTGTCTTCGCCCTCTCAAAAGCGTAAACGATGCCTTCGGAGTGAAGGGCAAATCAGCAAAAATCAACGCAGGGGGAGGGAATTGTTTTAAGGACCATGGGAGGGAGTGGAAGAACAGGAAGTTGGCGCGGGCAGCCAGAATCTCCTACAGAGCTCGACTCCATAAAAAAATAAAACTGAATGCCGTCTTCCAAATCTAAGATTTCATACACAGCAATGTGGAACCAAAAAGGCAAAATTGAGGCATTTGAAATTTAGTGACTGGACTGTGACTTTGGACTTTATCAATTCCCCACCCTAAAAATAGCCAAGTTTTATAAAGGGAAGCGATATTTCTGAAATTTCCCGCTCTTTATACATTTGCATGTCTGTCTTCGCCACATAATCTTCACCGTCTCCTCCATCATCTCACACGTCTAACTGATGCGAGGAGAAGATCTGGTTGGAGACCGAGCAGCTTCTGGAATCCTGCCAGCGAATCCCCAGCTTTTGGATAATGAGCAGAGTGGCTTGTGATACATTGTGGGTTTTTATAACACAGTGGCATCTAAATTTAGTAAATAAGTCTTACTGTTCCAGCCTTGTAGTTTTTTTTTTTTTTTTGTTCATTTTCTAGGAAATCTACGGCATATTTATAATACTTATTGCTGGGGTGGGATTTTAGAGAATGATATTGTGATATCTAGGGAAAAAAAAATGACATATGATTTCGGTCGCCTAAATGTGTATTAATTGCAGTTAACTAATCTGCGCAGCTTGTGCCTGTACATAGCAAACAGAAATGGAAGATGCTTTACATCCAGCAGCCTTTCCTCGGATTTGTAGTTCCCGTCGGGACCTGAGGCCGGCGGCTAACCAGAAGACCGAATTTTAAACTTTTCACGATGGCAGCATAGAACTGGTAAGCAGCATTAGGGCCTTCTTTTTGGAACATGTCCATTTACACAAGTAAATGTGGCAATTCTCAGCACATTATTAGCATAATGCTAATAGCCCCTTACATGTTCAAGCATTTAATAATTAGTTAAACATATACACATGGCAAGTCATGCGTGGTAATTTAGCGCTGCGCTTTTCCATATTACCGTCTCGAGGGAAAGGCAGTACTGTGTTACCAAACGATCTGGTGTGATCTCTGTCCTCACAAGTGCATGCACGATTCTCTCCTGCTCGCCCACACCCTGTGCTCCAGCACTCCGGAAAACACCCCTTTCATTTGCATACACAAGCTAACCTCCCCAACCTCCACTCTGCAGCTAACCTCCGAAGCCGGCGGGTCCTCGTCTGATCAAAGACTGCCTGCGATCAGACGCAGGGGTGTTTATGCGAAGGCCCGAGTGCATCGACGTCGGAATGAAACAGCCAGAGGTAGCTCTTTCCATTTTGTTCCCCTGTCTGTGTTTCAAGGGCATTTGAGCAGGGAGTGGAACCTGCCCAACAAGCAGCTAATACCTCATAATAAAACCATACATGAACCACGGAGGCTGGCCCTGATGTCTGCTAACATTTCAAAGGATTTTCATTGAGACATTTAGACACAAACTTTGTGGTGATAGCTGAAAGAGAACCTATCTGTTGACTTTCCCTCAGTTATATGATATTTATTGCTCATACTTAAACATCCCAAACAGCCCTAACCTTCCCAAGATCACATCCCTCCCACCTCTGTGAGCACATGCTGGGCTGACCCTTCCCATCACCCAAACCACGCAGGGTAACTTCTTTAGAGTCGGGTCTAAATCGAGTTACCTGGCTCCTCATCTCGTAAAGCTATCAAGCTCGGGCGAACAGGCGATTTTGAACAGCCAATTGAATTACGAGGGACGTCTTTGGGATTCGCGGGGAAAAATATGGCTGCCTCAGCAGAAACCGGCGCCCTCCTCAGGGGCTGCTGATAACGAGAAAAAGTTTCTGCGGGGTAATTACCCGCATGTTTCGTCTCACCGGGTTGGCCGATGCACTTTGGTGGAGGGACTGTGCTGTGTTTATTTAGCCGTCTGTCAGAGCAAGAGACAGCGCTTTGTTTTCTGGCGGACTGAGATCCAACTGATGAAATATCATTTCCGTAATTGCACTATCGCTTCCTGGACATTTCACACGTGACAATTCCACTCCTTAGCATTCAGGCTGCTGCTAGTCTTGTGTGGAGACACGCAACATGCTTCTGTTATCCTGATGTATCATCAGTATCAACGCCGTCATAACTAATTTGCCCTTTTCACAGACTGACTTATAGTGCCGCCGGACATTGCTCATTTTTCCATGATCTCCCCCTTCAGCAAAGCAGCTGCAGCCCATGCAGCCCAGCTGACATGGGTAGTGAACCAACCTTGGGATTTGAACCCATGACCTTCCGATCACAGACACGGCATCAAAACCTGCTGAGCCACACAGTACCCCCTGCAACACCTGCAGGAGTGTAGCTAGTGCCTCAAGCAGAGCTGAATTTCAAACGGGGCATTAAGGGAGACGTGCTTTGCTCAAGGGCAGAGAAGGAGTGTCAGATCCAGAGCGCGGGCTCTTAAAATCCTGCGGCGCTGTTAGCTCTGAAAGGGCGGGAGTCCTGATCCACATTCCTCACAAGTGGGGGCACTTACACCTCCCCTGGGCAGCCTCAGCCAATCCGTCAGCTTGTTACATTCCACCTCGAGTCTTCTGCTAATAAATGGTATAATGATTGGTTAATTGCCTTTATGCACAGATAATTACTTGGATCAGGCTTAACTTGAACATGTGAAATATAATTTATTCCCTGTTTTAGACGATGCCTCTCTACTTTATTGGTTCTTTACTGGTCACCAGTTCTCTGCTCCAATCACTGTACTAGTTCCCTATTGCACAGTGGACACACATGTTTGGTTACACTTGTTTGCCTGGGCAGGCATCCTTTATGCCAGACACAGGTAATTCCAGGCTCTGTGGACTGGAGGGAATGCTGGTTTTCATCCCCCAGAGCTCTTAATTAGAGTTCATTAGCTGTTGGCTGAATAAATTTGCACAATTTATCTGCACGCGAGTTAGCACGGTTTTAAAAAGATCTTTATTAATCTTTATACTGTTAGACACACTCCTCAACCATAAATACTAATAAAAATATACAGCTTTTGTTAAGACCATTTTAATCTGATTTAAACGTGACAATTAATTTAGCTGACAGCTCAATCAAGGCTGATTTATTTCAGTGCTCATCAGGAACAAAACGTAGAACCAGCCTACGGCCCACAAGGGCAACAAATAAGCATGTCTCTACACACAAGTTCTCTGTTCCATTAATCACTGGTTCTCTGTTTTATTGGTCTAAGATCCTCCATTTCACTGGCCACAGGGGACCTGATACATTGGTCACTGGTTCTCTGTTTAACAGACCTGAGATCCTCCATTTCACTGGTCATGGAGTGTCTGTTCTATTAGTCACTGGTTCTCTGTTCTCCTATGCTCAGATCCTCCATTTCTCCAGTCACCTGGTCTCTGATCCCCAGATCTAAGGACCTTCCTTTCCATTTGTCACTAACTCTCTGTTCTCCTGGTCTTAGGCCCTGTTCATACCTGGTATTAACATGCGTCCTGGGTGATCAGATCACAAGCGGACAGCGGCAAATGCATCCGTTCACACCTGGCATTAACGTGTCTCCGAATGCGTCTCCATCGACTGCTTGTAACTGGATCTCACTTTCCCACACTTTATTCAAATTCGCACGTAAGTCACTTCCGTACAATACTTTGACCTCTAATATGTCCTATTATTTTTATGCTGACATGGGTCACGACAATCCGATATTAAGCCAACTTCCCGGTACATTCAAAGTAATTTTTTGGTCTTGTAGGGAAAAACATGCATCGTTCTTTACAATGCAGTTTATTACACCCTGCACTGACAGAGGTCCTGACATAAATCATATGTCAAATACTGCTTGCACGTTTAATGTGTGCCAGTACAGCAATGTGGAGCAGTACGTTCTTCCGCTCACATGGGGACGTCGGCTGAGTCGGCGGGTCCTTCAGCGTGGCCCAGGACTCATTCGCGTTCACACTGCTATAAGAATGTGGCCGTATGCGTCCCAGACCACCTTCGAATGTGGTTTGAGTGATCGGATCTCAATGCGTTTTCGGTCTGGTTTGGGTGCGTTCACACCTGTATTTAGCGCTGTCCACTTGTTAATACCAGATGTGAACAGGGCCTTAGATCCTCTGTTTGGTCACAGGGTCTCTGATCCCCTTATCAAAGGTCTTTTGTTGGTCTGACACACCGCAGTATGTAATAAATCATGATTGGCATCCCCAAGCCCAGTGAGGCATTGGTGTGCAGACAGGCGCCGGTGTGGTGAGGGGGTGACGGGCATCGGGACAGGGCTTTACTAAACGTTCCCAGTCCTCCGATGGGCAGCGCAGCAAAAATGCCACATGGAAAGGAAGAACAAACCCTCTTAGTTAGGCAGGGTGCCTCCTGAGGGCCACGGGGGGGCAGCTGACCAGTGGGAGAGGCTTGTCCAGGCTGCTTGTCTGAACACGCGGAGCATGTAAGTCCCCTGTGTGCCGGGGCTCTTACGGTAATCGCCCATAAAGCGTCAAACACGTGGCGCTTTTAACATCTCGCACCCCCCCCCCCCCCCTCGTTAATTCAAAGGTGTGTGGTTATTAGGGAGAGAGTGCGGCGGAATCGAGGCCACAGAGCGACAGTCTCCCAACAGAGCGCCGTGCTGCACTGCCACACGCGCGGATAACGCCGCAGATGAAAGTGCAAGTGTGAGAAACGCTCTTTTTTTTTGGGCTGCCTGTCTCCAGGGCCTTTTGCTGCTCTCCTTCTCTCTTTCGCCCCGTTCATTCTTTGGCTACCCTCCCCTCTCTCTCTCTGCCTCCCAGGGCATTAGGTATTCGGATATATCTCTCTCTCTCTCCCTCATGCAGGGAAACTTATCACTCCATCTTTCGCTTCCTTGCTATATCTCTCTAATCTCCCTTTATCTTCCAGCGCTGAGTGAAGTGAGAATTATTTCTTGCACTCCCTCATCAATCTCTCCCTGTACTAACCCCCCTACCCCTCACATTCTCATTTCAACGCCCCCCCCCCCCGTGCAGCACTGATGAGTGTGCAGTCAGTCAGCATCAACTCTTGAGGCTGACAGCCCCCCCCACCACCCCACCCCCACGGATCTGCAGAGTAACCTTATCCTGTTAAAGTGCAGAAGCGGTGGCAAAGGTGGAGTGAGACCAGCAGGGGGCGCCACGCTGGGCCTGCAGACCGGCTGCCACGCTACATTAGCACAGCGTTCGGGCCGCGACAGAGGCGACTGCTTGGTACGCGCGCACACTCACACACACAGCGCACCACCGATGCGCCAAGCGAAGGCGCGCAGTTGGGGAGGAGGCCGGGAGATTAAGATAAAAGAAAGAAAATGACATTAATTCATGGAGAGGGATTGAGAGACAGAGACAGAGATTACAGCAGGGGGATAAACAGATAAGGATGAGTGTGTGTGCGAGGGGGGGGGGGCGAGAGCTAAGAAAATGGACAGATGAGTAGAGAGATTGGGAGGAGATAAGGAGGTAATCCTATTCTCAGAGAGAGAGGCAGATAGAGGAAAAAAGGGCGTGTTGGTTTGTTGTTGGATTTGCAGCTTAGATGCCCATGGCAGCATGGCCTGGTTCAGGCAAGATACGGGGCCCTAGCTGGTCCTCCTCCTGCCGGCTAAGCTAATGTATTCTGCAAGTACGCCGCGACGCGCGGCGCCGGCATCCATATTTAAAGCTAATGCTAACTCGCTGTCACAGCGGCGGGCTACTGCCGGCTCATGCCGCAATAAATAAGACGGACCGGGCATGAGGAACAACAACAAAAAAAAAAAGAAGTATGACTTACAACCGCTAACATATCATCCACCCATCTGCCTTCCAGCCACCTGTCAGGGATCGTGTCGTGGGGGGGGGGGGGGCGGAGCCTATCCCAGGTATCGCGGGGCGGAGAAACACCCCAGATGGGACGCCAGCCAATCACAGGGGGCAAGCGCATATATACAGTCACAATGGGCAATTCAGAATTACCAGAACACGACCCATGTTTCTGGATTCAGAAAGGAAACCGGAGTAGCATGTCAACACAAGGAGAACATGCAAACTCCATAAGCGGCCAGAAGGGGGCGCTAATCAAAGACACAGCCTTGGGGTGAGGCCACGGTGTGACAGACTGTGCTACCCCAGTGTTAATATTTGGACAATAAAAATATTGCCTGTATGTTTATCTACTGATGTGGGAATGCATATAGACATATAAAAAATATAAAATGGAAATATAAAATGAATTTGTCCGCAAACCTACCGTAAATATGCAATTTCTCTCATAAAAATTAATGCCCTCAGCGCGTTACTAAATTAACACACCAGAGAAGCATACTTAGACAAATACAGCAAGACTTACAAGCATAATGACAAAAATACAAAAATACTCAAGGCTCATGCACAAGATCTAAACGGAGTCACATAAAACGGCCATGATGAGGACCAGCGAGGGAGAGAGAGAGAGAGAGAGAGAGAGAGAGAGAAGGGAGTGATAGGGAGCGAACGAGAATAGTGGCGTATCCAGTCTAACATATACAACCCCCCCAACCCCCCCACAACATTAATTCAATCTTCTACTTCGAGCTTAAAGGCTGTTTTTTTAACCTTGATCATGTTTTGGAAAAAAAAAAAACATCTCTAAGAAACACTGTAATCCGTCTGCC
>JAODKE010000088.1:1625741-1637376 GCA_026779605.1 Mormyrus hasselquistii
GGGGGGGGGGGGGGCGGGGGCGGGGGGGGGGGGGGAAAGGAAGGTGAGGGGGGAGGTGGGGGGGGGGGGGGGGGGGGGGGGGGGGGGGGGGGGGGGGGGGGGGACGGGGAGATGGATCAGCCTGAAGGGGAATGGGAGAGTGACAGGGAGTAAGGAACACATGGGAACACACCAGAATGTGCCGAAACATGGGACCAGGGCAGTGCGGTGGGGGGGATCACCTTGTTTTACCTCCTTTTACATAAGCGAAAGGCTTAGGCAACAGCGAGAAACTCCTGATATGCTAATGCAGGCGGTCTGATCTGTAATTTGAATTTAAATTGAAGAGAGAGATGGCAGGAAAAAGAGGGCAGGATACAGGGAAGGAAAGGGCAAAGCTTACCGGACAGAGCGACGGGGACGGGGGGGGGAATGGGGGGGGCGCAGGGAGGCGAGAGGAGAGTGCCGGGTGTGTGAAAGAGAGACTCATGAGCAAGACGTTTTAATTAGAGCCAATTTGTCAGCCATACATAATGCATGTGAGAAGGCCTGGGGGGCCGAGACTGACCGCGGACGGGCACCCCCCCCCCCAAAGCCGTGCTAGCTGTCACACCTTCACTCCTTTGTTCATTTATTCATGCGGTCCGTCTTTCGGTCATTTGTTCGTTGACTCCTTGCCCCCCAGTGTCCGGCTCGAAGTACTGAAGACCTCACACGGTTTACCATTGGCTGGCCCCTTCCCTCCCCCACCGCAACCCCCCCCTGCCTCGCGGTCACTCCCCGTCGCTTCTGAGGCTGGTAACTCCTGCACGTCACGCGGGCTTTTAGTGGCCGAGCCATAAACTCAGGGGATAAAAACGGCGTAATGTGACCCGGACCCCCGTTCATCACCCGTCTGCATCTTTACGCCTACGTGTGTGTGAGCACGCCGACGAACACAGGGCCGACCCGCAGCTCTTCCCCTCCCAGTCTCATACCTCGGCGTCAGTAAATCCTCTCGCATTCAAGCTGCCTGCAGCCCGAATGCTCCTCAAACTGGGAAATAGACCCAGATTAATGCACGGCCCGGTGCATGTGCTGATCTAAGCTCTCGCACTGAAGGGGCTCCCAGCTTGAGTGCTTCTCAAATTCTGAAAATGAACCTCATCATCATATTACCAGAGGCACCTTAATCGACTGTGGGTGGGTGGGAGTTCACTAGGGGTCCCCTGTCTGACGCCCCCTTTTTAGCAGAGGTCCCTGGGATTCAGCCTAGGTAAGCCCGTGCATGTTGTCTGGTGTGTGTGTGCGTACTGTATGTGTGGGTCAGACATACATTACATTTTGGGGACCAAATGTGCCCATAATGTAATAAAAGCTTTTATTTTGACATCGTGGGGACCATTTCTTCAGTCCTCACAAAGAAAATTCAATTTTATAAAAAGCTGTGACTGCAATCAAAAAAACCTAAAAATGCCAAAAATCTTGTCACCTTATCCTGGTGGAGGGTTTTGTGTGCCCCTATGGTCCTAGGGGCTCTATGTTGCTGGCGGCAAATCCCCTGGTAGGGTCTCCCAAGGCAACCTGGTCCTAGATGAGATGCCAGACTAAGCGCCTGGGGGCCAGGCCTCCACCCATGGGACTCAACCCCATAGTCTGAAGGGGTAACATGGGATTCCTCCCCCTGTGGGCCCACCACCTGCAGGGGGAGTCATGGGGGTCAGTTAAAGTGTAGATTGGGTCCTCAAAGGACTGACTGTTGGTTACCAAAGCTGGTTCTCAGCACATTGATCTATTCCTCTGGTGTTACCCATGGTGACTGGGCAGGTGTGGGCTTACTAATAGCCCCCCCGGTTTGGTGCCCCCCCGGTCGCCTCCTTTTGACTTCAAATCAGGGGAAGGGTTCTGACTATTGTCTGTGCGTACATGCCGAACACCAGCTCAGCGTATCTGACCTTCTTGGAGACCTTGGAAGGGGGGCTGGAAGGCATCCCGTTTGGGGACTATAGTATAGTGTAGGTGTGCTGGGGGGGTCTGGCAGAGGCCCCTGTCACACCCGTGGCAGAACTTTACCCATACGGGGCTTTACCCATGCTGTTTACACAAGTAGAGCTGGAAGATTCAGAGGAGGACTTGCCCATCTCTAGGGCTGAGGTCACTGAAGTAGTCAGAAGAACTCCTTGCTGGTTCTTGAAAGTCTTGGCTGACACGCCTCTTCAACATTGCATGAACGTTGTGGACAGTATCTTTGGACCGGCAGACTGTGGTGGTGGTCCCAAGTACAGGGTGATCCTCAGCCTTCCTAGGGTACTGGGGAGGAGGGTCCTTAGTCCAACCTTGGAGCCTGGAGGTACAATGTGGGTTCTAGGCATAGCCAAGGGGTGGAGCTGGTCTAGTTTGGGGGCTTCGGCATCTTGGGGGCCTCAAGCATCTTTGCTTTTTGTGGATGACGTGGTTCTGTTGGCATCACTGGCCAGTGACCTGCAGCATTCACTGGGGCAGTTTGCAGCTGAGTGTGAGGATCAGCACCTCCAAGTCTTAGACCACGGTTCTCAACCGGAAAAGGGTAGATTCCCCTCTCCTGATGGCCCAAGTGGAGGAGTTTAATTATCTTAGGGTCTTGTTCACTAGTGAGGGAAGGAGGGAGATCGATAGACAGATCGGTAGAGCGTCGCCAGTAATGTGGACGCTGTATTGTTCTGTTGTGGTGAAAAGGGAGCTGAGTCGGACGGTGGAGCTTTACATTTACCAGTCCTTTTACCTTCCTACCCTCTCCTATGGTCACGAGCTCGGGGTCGTGAGTGAAAGAATGACATCGCGGATACAAGCAGCAGAGATGAGCTTCCTCTGCAGGGTGTCTGGGCTCAGCCTTAGAGAGGGTGAGGGGTTCAGACAATCGGGAGGAGCACAGAGAAGAGCCGCTACTCCTCCGCATCGAAAGGAGCCAGTTGAGGTGGTTCTCTATCTCGGATGCCTCCTGGATGGTTCCCCGGGGAGGTGTTTTGGGCGTGTCCAACTGGGAGGAGGCTCTGGAGCAGAATGGAATGGATGGAATGGTCTTGTGTATTGTGCTTGGTTACTTAAGGTTAAGGTTAGGGCTAGGTAAGGATTAAGGTCTTAATTATGGGATTTTGGTTTTTCCCATACAAATGAATGGATGGTCCCCACAAACGTATGAGTACAGGTCTGTGTGTGTCAGTGTGTGAATGTGTGAGTGAGTATCTGTGTGTGTAACATATGTCAGGTCCCCCAGTCTACCTCAGTTTCCTTCAACATATCCATACATCTCCAGGAAATGAAGAAGGAGGCATTTGGGAAGCCTCAAACTCAGCGGGGGTGTGTTTGTGTGTGTGTGTGTGGGGGGGGTAACAAACTCCCATGGTGCTGTGAGGGCTGAGACCGCAGCATACAGTTTATACGCGCGCAGGGAAGACAGTTTGTTGGCGAGCGATGCGAGATGTTGGAGGTAGCTGAGGAATCGGACTGAGTCAGCACCAGCTGGCTGTTCAGCTTCGTACCCCCTGGCCCCCCCCACCCCAGCACGTGGGTGGAGCCGCACGCACACCCGCACGTGGGTGGAGTCGCACGCACACCCGCACGTGGGTGCACGTGGCGAATGCGCCTCTATTTTTAATTCCGATTCTTTTCTGCTGACTTCACAGAACACACCAGAGTTGCGCGGCTGACCTGCCACCCGCTGGTGTGCGCCATATAACCGGGTCGCACCCAAAGCTCTCAAGAATCTCCGTCATCACAGCCAGCCACACCCCATCTCTGGGACCACCTCTGAAACCTTTTTCTGATTGGACAAGACACCTGCTCATCACACTTGTAATTTACATATAATGTTAAACATCCCACTCTCCATTTTCATGGTGGCTGACCCATTTGATGGGGGTTGGGGGGGGGTACCTCCCAATTCACACGGACCTCCTGTCACGGTTAAGCTCAATAACAGAACCAGCACCCCCACTGTGGCCTCTACCATCTCAGCAACAATTCCTCTCCAGCCACCAGGCCTGGTACAGATACCACCCAACAAAATAAGTATTTGCCCTCAGACACAAGCGCCCTTAGAAGTGCTGCCTTTACTTCTTAAATTTCTGCTGACATTTACATCCAAGCAGACTAGAGCTTACGTTTTTTTTTTTTTTTTTTGTTAAGCGGTTTAATCGAAGTCACTCGGCAAGGGGGAATCGGCGTCTGTGGGATTTAACACCATATCAGTCTGATCTGCTCCTTGAGCACGCCAATCACCCTGTAACAGTCTACACGATCGACTCCACCAGGATGGCATCCATGATCAGACTCCATAGAGCAAATGAAAACAGATACGGAAAAGGGGGTTCTCTGAACACAAGATGCTAGGAGGTTTTGGGTTCTAATCCCCAGATCAATCATTGTTCATTAAAAAATAATTAATAAAATATATGATAATATTAAAAATAATATATTATAGCTTTAAGCTGTGACTGGTCAGATCTCAGAGGGTTCACAGTCCTAGATGAAAGGGGTGTTTCATGCAATTTAATTGAAAATGGAAGCACTTTGGTCTGTCCTGCAGGTCTGAATATGATTCAGGTCACGCTCCCTGAACCAGCTGAAGGGATCTGGAAGACCAGCCAGTACCTACAGTACCAGGCTCACCCACCAGGACTGTCCCGGAAAGCGGAGCAGATCCCCTTCCACACCGCCAGATAAAAAATTCATGGGAATGCACCAGAAGGCTTGGCCATCCCGGTCTCTCAGTGGTGGGTTTTATTTATTTTTTTTGTCTGTAATTAAACGAGCTTTAACGATCAGCATGTTCCAAGAACACCAACGCCATCATTTCTATTCTTCTGCTCCTTCAAATGAGTCTCGTCTCGATTGAAATACCTTTGCTGCATCAACAAGCCCATAATGAGAAATGAGGGAAAATCTAAATATTTTCGCTCTTTGAACATTTTTTTAGCTGGACTGTTTCATTAATTATGTAGATTTTTTTAAATTAAAGCTTCAAAAAGCAATTGGAATTTTGAATGTGCCTTTCAAAATTGCTCATCTCTTTAAAACACAAAACAAAACAAAACCGACTACAAAACGTTTCTCTTTTAAACATGAAACAGAGAGTACACAGCCAAATGAGAAAAAAAAAAGATTTACAAACTGGCTTCCTGACCAATTACCACAGGAATGAATAGATATTCTTGAACTAGAGTTCCATCAAACGTCTGAATGACTTTAGATAGATAGGGAGGTACCGGCCGGCGCACCGGAGGGCGTCTGTCTCCCATGAGAACCCTGCAGATGAATAGGGATGAAAGGTGAGATGGAAAGTCGAGTCTCAAGGAGGAGCGTGAAGATCTCTAGGATAAGCACAAAGATCTATGAGGTGCAATTGACTTATGAAGAGGAACACTTGGGTACCAAAGAGGTGCTGAAAAAAAAACAACTGAAGGTTATTTCTGGGTAAAATGTATGAGATACAGGAATGAGCATACAGTCAGCCTGTAGCCATTAAGGGAAGGGTATGGGTGATATGTAGCCAGTAGGGTTAGGGATCCGTATTCACATCCTGAAGGTTGTGAGTTTGAATCCCATGACCAGGAGAGTTTGTAAGGCCTTTGACCCCAACTGCTCCTGGGTGATCTCACACCCCAAGCATCCCTCACTTGTGTGTCACTTGGGACAAAAGAACACTGCGCGTCTCTCTGTTTTTGCCCAGTGGTGGGGGGTGGTGGGGTTCCCCTCCCATCACTGTGCACTCGAGAGTCACCAGCTCACCCCAACATCTGGAAAGCAGAGAACCCAGCGGAATTCCGTGTGAAAGTGGAGAGATGGTGTCCTCGTCTGGAACAGGGATAACAGCAACTGAGGGGACACCAGGATACAGCACCCATCTGGAAACCCCACAACCGCAACGGGCGCCCACCCCCCAGCACCCCCCCGCCGCCCAAACAGCAGCGTCAGCACCACTAGAATGACAGCATTACTGATTTATTCCCCCCTTTCTTTTTTTTAATCACAGTTATGTGAAAGAAATTGAAGTTCTATTAAAACGGAATTATCTGGCCAGCAGGCTAGAGGGGGGGGGGGTTCTAATTGCCCATTCATCAAAAAAAAAAAAGAAAAGAAAGATCCTGAAGTGGACTCTGTTCATCAAGGAGTAAAATATCAAGCATGAAAACCAGGCCGACATCCATTAAGCCCTTTATCAGAGCCGCGCGGACAACGTGAAGGCGGATGGACCTTCAGGGCATTTCCAGGAAGCTCGCACGGGTTAGCATCATGACATGTGGGTGGATGGATGGATGGATGGATGGATGGATGGAACATCTTTCAGTGCACCTCGTCTTGCAATGCTGAATGACCGAGCGGCAAACCTTAACGATGGTGGTCCAAGACAAAGCCTGCGCACACTGCATCTCGTACGAGGAGCTTGTGGTCCGACTGCATCGAGACCGGCAGGAAACCGTGGTAACTCTGTGGCGACGAAGCGCTACGGGGCCCCGGCGACGGCGGATAAACAGACTGGCGAGGTGGCTGTCGCCTCGGAGGAGCCGCTGGAGATTAATGAATCGCAGAGCCGCTAACGCGCGCTCGCTACCGTCTGTCAGGCCTCCGCTTGCTCTTATTTTATTCCTTATTGTCTTATCGTCAGCAGCTGCTGATTTATTTAGAGGCAAACACGCAGTCGGATGCTGTTCTTGTTTGTTTTTCTGTTCTTTCATGTTTTGGGAGATTTCTGCCTCTCCCTTTGTCCACTAATGAGTTGTTTTCTGGTCGCTTCGCGCATATTTTCCTCACGTGAGCAACCTGCTCTGAAAATAAGGCGTCTGTCGGCGAGACTTTCGTCTACCGGGTTGCCGTTTGCGGCAAACTTTCTTTGTTCTCTCGTTAAGAAGCTCCAGTGAACGTCCGTCGTGGGATGTTAATATGCCGGTGTTAGTTTGTTTGGTTAGATGGTCCCCTGTGATATTTTGTGCACGTGTCTAGTTTTACTGTCTTGGATTCAGTCCAGCAATCTCTGGGTATCATCTCCATCAGCATAACCTCACCTTAGCCCCCGTTTCTGCTGCCACCACGTCTCTCTGCAGGTGTACAGGTGCCCTGGCGGACATCTTTGTGTACGGTGACCTTAAAGGGGCACTGCGTTCCATTTTAAAGGTAACTGGGCAGGAAACCAGGAGAGATTTACCACAGCACACACACGCATGGAATCAATACTGAGGCGAGCACAGCACCCCGTCTGCAGCAGGACAGAGTCCACAGAAGGAGCTCACAGACCCACACACTCTGAGAGGCAGTCGGCCCTTGAGAGATGCCGTTCAGCGGGACGTGTCAAAACATCATGGACGTCTTCAATCTGCCAAGGATCCCTTGGGCCGAAAAAAACACAGCATGCATTTTTCAGCGCATTCATCCAGTCTGGTCTTCCTACCCACTTCATCCTATTGGCATCCATGCTCAAAAAAAAAAAAACCATAATAATTGTTGCAGCATCTTAAAAACAAAAACATAATTTCTACCTGGAAACAAGAAACAACCATTGGAAAGACATCCCTGTTTGGGGCCTATAGAGTTTTCATGGCATGTGTGGTGCTTCTGTGGCACTACCCACACACACACACACACACGACAACCCTGCAGCTCTCCTGTGGCTTCGTGCTGTTCTGTCACACCTCAGCCTTACGGGAAGGAGACTGGATGCTCACACAGAAAGACAGGGGAGATACAGTCTCTGTAGTATCTGTAAAACTCAGCTTTAAACTGGAGAGGAGTAATGCTCTTATATTTCAGGGATTTTTTTTTATTATTTTTCAAGGGCAGCCGAGGAAGACATCCTTTACGACGCCTAACCTTCCACACGGCTTTTACACGCAGCGTCTGCTTCCCGGAGTTAAAATTACCCCGGTGTATCACGACGGGAAAGTTTGGCCGCCTGACAGAGCCGAGGGCGCAGCGTCCTCAAACATCAGCCTCCGAAAGGTGACAAACCCGGCACAGTCTGATCGATGGAGCCGGCGCACACATGCAAATCTCGATTAAACACCTGCCACTTTCCCTCTTTGCTTTAACCCAAGGCAGTGTTTAAGCAGTGAGTCTGAGTCATCTCTCCTCCGGTTTGCCCGCGGAGTCCCTACGCAGGCACAAGTCACCAAGTCCTTGTGTCTGCTCTATTGTTATCAACTCCCCGGTCCCTCTCTGGGAGGACAGATACACGTTCCCTCCCTTCCCATGTCCGCGATCACACTCGTTTTCACGCCCCAGCTGCGATCTGGAGTATGCTAGGTCTTCTCAGTGTATCACACGCATAAGCAACATCAACAGATTGTCGCCGGCGACACGGGGCATGCGTTATTAAATGCCCCATTTATTTTGCTTTCCACGCAGGCGGCATGCACACGCACAAACCTTGACCGAGGACGGACATAAACACGGCGAGGACGCAGAAGATCGCAGATAAATCACAGATGCACACCATAAAAACACACACGTATACGCATAGTAAAAGTCGTTTACACGCCAATGGCATGCAGCCTCTCTCTCTGTCACACACGCACACATACACACAC
This sequence comes from Mormyrus hasselquistii, assembly GCA_026779605.1. Classification (NCBI taxonomy): domain Eukaryota; kingdom Metazoa; phylum Chordata; class Actinopteri; order Osteoglossiformes; family Mormyridae; genus Mormyrus; species Mormyrus hasselquistii. Next base: position 1,634,258 of record JAODKE010000088.1, read on the forward strand.
ACAGACAGGATGATACAGACGCGCATCAGTAACATACCGGAGAAAGGCAAGCTGTTAACAGCCACTGACACGACCCTGTCGTCATTGTGCGTCCTTCTCTTCCTTGCAAAACACTTACTCTCTCCGATCGCCCCCACCACCTTAAATCACTCAGATTAATGATCGCTTTACAACGCGATGAAGAGTTTGCCATCTCAAATGAGTACGCGTGACCCCCCCGCGCGCTAAATTACGTGTGTCAAGGCAGCAGGTAAAACACTTGCATTCATAAACCAAGCCGAGGAATGACGGTACACCTCCGATACTCACCCTACCAGGAGTGAAAGGAAGTAGGTGCACTCCGTCTCTTCAAAACGAGTTTTGGAGATCTGAGATTATTTTTGCCCCTTCTCTTTAATGTTAAACTTCTCAAACGGATAGACACGCATACCGTACAGATACCATGCATTTATGTTATGAGGAAATCCTCACATAAATATTCTAACGGTTCCTACAATCGCAAACCCGCTTATTTGTACTCCTTTAGTTTGCGGGCTACAGGCAACGTTCACTTTTCAGACGTTGCCTAAAAACTGGAGTGTCGGGGAACAAAATATACACTTTCTGCAGTAACGTGTTTGGACTATTTGGGCATTTTCCTAGAAAATACACAATGAGAGGTTTGCTATGAATCGCGTCCGTGTGTTGCATGCTGCCAGCTGATATTTGGATACTACTACGCCAAACAAACGCTCACAGGTCCGCGTCCCGAAATTAATCACAGCGCAAAACGCAGCTGCCATACCCCGGTTATACGCTTCCAAGTCGCGTCCCGCCCACTTCCTATAATATTTTATGGTTTTAAGCATCTTACCCTCAGACGCCTGGCATGGAGCACCCCGACTTTGGGAGTTTCTCCTCCTGCTTGTGCCTGTCGGATCTGCACGAAGCGGAGTCTAATAAGAACAGGGGAGACGCTGTTATCTCGTGTCCCTCCCTCCCTCTTCCCCGTAATAAAACGACTGTCTTAAATTCCCTCGTCACGTTCTCTCAGTCTTTCTCTCCCCCTCTCCCTCTCCAAGCGCAACTCGATCCTCTCTCCGCTTTATTTTCGGCGCATATGCTCGCAAATACGCTTCCATAAGGCTTATTATTTCCCATCATCTCCGCTGTCTCTTTAGCGCAAGAAGTGTTTTTACAACCTGCGCGTAAATTATAAGCATTAAAGACGCTAATTCAGTCCAGTATTTCACCTTTCCGGGGGCGCTTTATGTTTTGTCGTGTGGACCGTTTACGTCGCTCTGTACTGAATCGGTTTAATGCTTTAAAAATGTGATGCAAACATAAATTAGATATTGCCGAGTAACCCAGGGACCGCTGGCTATTTAAGTGCCACCATGAGAACATCAGTCACTGTATAATCACGATCGTGATGTACAATATTAACGCTTTGTTGGTTCATACTTCCCATTTCTTTTATCAACGTTTGGAAGTCAGTCCAATACATATATGCTAAAATATTATTTCTTGTACGGTGAAAGATGGCACGTCGTTGATTGCTGTGGCGCAGCCTGGCACACGTGTTAACGGTATGGAGCGATCAGCACTGCGCAGGACATTACGGCACGGTGAGGCAGGCATATTGTTTGACACAACCTTATTTAATGGCCCTGCTTTTAGCTGTTAGAAACAGAATGAATCCCCCAGTGACCGTCCTTCCCACCCGCCTTGCTTGGCCATCCAAATAACGTTCAACATTTGTAAGCGACTCCTATAAACTTATGGGCTCCCTCGCATACGTCTGTGCGTTTCTCACCCGCCTGGTTTCGGGAGTCGCCTCACTCCCACGTTTTATGGGTTTGTACGCGTGAGTGTTTGGGCATCTGTCCCGAATCTGTAAGCTATTATCTTTACGGCAATGTCTATACTCCGTCCAAATAAGTGTGGCTCTCGGTCGTATATCTCCGAGGTAGATCCCGTATTGACTGAACTCAGACAAGAGAGTGGCGAGAGTGAGTTTGCGCATGATGGACAGCACGACTTTGCGAGTCTGCCAGCCGAGGAAGGAGTAGGGGGTGCATTTACTCACGGCACGTTATTGCTTTTCATTTATTCATCTGCCTCTAGCTTTTATGTCAGCGTAGTCATGAATGGAGTGTGAATGATTAAGACAGAGGAGATTCAGAAAGCTGCAGAGGGAAACAAAGGGGGTTTTGTATGTCTGTGTGTGTGCTCCACACTGAGTCTGCACTTGCCATGGAGAGAAAGGTCAAAATCTTACAAAGAGCAGACATACTGCGTTCCCCTCATGCTAAGCAATACCGGCGGGCACCAAAGTGACCGCTAGACACGGAGCGGACTATAGAGGTCAGCGTTAAGGCCGAGAATGGAGTCGGGGTACATGTTTGGCCGGCCGCGCTACGGTCGTCCTCATCCTCCCGTTAACCTCCGACGCGACTCGTCTTCCTCTCTCCCCCCCCTGTTCTTGTTTAAATCCTCCACTTTGCTGTTCTTGGTTCAAAACATCCCAGTTAGCGTGGCCACAGCAGGAAGGGGAGAGGGTGTGTGTATGAAAGGTACCGAAACAATGTCTGGAGACACTCGCGGCGTGACGCGGTAAACAGGAAGGATGCCGCGCGCTCCTTTTTCAGCCGCGTGGCCCCTCCCTCCGGGTGAGCCGCCCCATCTCGGGGTATTAACCATGCTGGTCAGTAACGAGCCCTGTCTCAGCCCTGGGCAAAGACACCGGACACCTGGCATGGCCGCAGAAGTGAGTATTCCCGTCTCTGTTTGTGTGTTTAGCTCATGGACATCCCCCCCCCCCTGCCCGCCGGCCCCCCCCCCCGCCACCACGCCCGCCCCGCCGCGCGTCGTCACCCGCCCCATGCCCTCCGGCTCCGTCGTCAGCCGCTAAGTCTGGCAATCGAGAATCGAAAATCAAAAATCCAAAATGGATCTAATTCTAGGCACCCTCTCCGAACTGAAAGCCCACCTCCTCAACGGTGCGCTCCAGGCCGATACGTCCTACGACGGCGCCATCGCCGCGCTGGGGAAGGGCGTTGCCGAGCGGATGCAACGCCAGTGCAACCGGCAATTCGCCCGCGTCGTCGGAGCCACGCACGAGTTCGACGCCGCCTGCG
>JAODKE010000088.1:1796612-1806906 GCA_026779605.1 Mormyrus hasselquistii
GTCTGCTATCAACGGCTCAAGCCTCCATTGCCAGCTTTAAAATGACGTTTTGGAACTAGCAAAAGAGTCGTTGGATGGGATGGATAACATCAGTAAGGAATAATTGACTCCGGACCGTTGAATTATTAGAAAAATGATGCACACCCGAGGTGTAACGGGTGTGCATTATTTTTCTAATAATTCAACGGCCCGTCGTCAATTATTCCTTACTGATGTTATTTTCAGGATTCCGGGGTGACATGGGGTGACTGAAGGCATATGATTAAGATGTGGCGCGTCAAAGAGGAGAAGACGCTCCTTGTGCGGGTGATATCCTGTCTCTTATGCAATGATCTCGCAGCAAAGCCATGTGCTCTGATATTACTGCTGGGTGGGAAGGGCGGTAGTAAACGGGGCGGGTACTGGGGGGGGGGGGCGTCAGTATTTTTTCCACTTGTAATCTGTGAAACTCTTAAATTTCCGTGCAAGTTCAAGTAGTGGAGGAAGAGCAAGTCTTCTGAAGAGCAAAAAAGAGAAATACGGTCTTGACATTTCAACCGAGCGGCAAGAACAGCGCAGTTGTTAAATCGCAACTAACAGCGTACAAAAACTTCAGACGCCAGGAAAAGTAAGTACATTTTAACGATTGCAATTTAACAAATTGCTTTCAACGTTAGTGGTATCCACAATATATTAGGCTTATATGAGAAGGCATCCTTTGACAGCGATATGTGACTGGTGAGTGCTGTCATGAGGATTATGCTGAGGCGACAGTAACATCCCCGATTAACGGTCTGTGACATTAGCAAGTAATAATAAGGGCTGCTGGCATGTGCCTACAGTACTTACCGCTAACCATGCTGTCAACTGCAATAATCATAAACAAATTCAGCTATATAATGCTGAACTTCAGAGGCATGCGAAACGAGTTTTAGACAGTTAAAAATGGAGGGGGGGTAATTGAGACGCACGTTCCCGAAATAGAAAGCTATGGTATTGTAGTATCGACCACCATTTGACTATTCTTGGCAAGTGCGGTGTTTTATAGTAGTTTATAAATTTTTAAAATGCACAGGATAATGTATTAAATTCTGTGGAGTCTGTCAGGATATCTGAGGTAGTAACACTTTAAGTACAATATATTAGTTTATAGGGATATCTGTCTACTTGTCCATTTGTGTCTAAGATCACTGGGAATTGTTGTAGATCTTTTCTCATTAGGTAAATCTAAAATGCCTCACATTCAGTGGTCAGTTCCGTTTTTACTTTATATGTGTTTCAATATGAAAAAAAGTCTATAACTTACTATTATTTTACTGGATATATAAAGTATTTCACTGGCATCATCAATCATTTCCCACCGATATTTGGCTATCACCTCTCCTCCTCTGAATAATTTCAGTGTAAGTGTTTTTTTCCTGAACATATGGAATACGGCAGTCTAGTTAATAAACTAAGTGCTGTGATATTTGTCTACCGTTACATCTGCCCTGCGTACATCCTGGACCATTTTCGTATTGTCTACGTTAATCATAAGCACGGATGTATTGAGGCATCCAGTCCTGTCTGCAATGTTAATTTAACCTGTGGGCCACCCAGTAGCTGTTTTTCAAAGATCTAGAAGCTCTGGAATCCACCCATGTTCTGAGCCAATCAGGGACAACGTGAAGGACACAGCCTGTGTGACACGGCAGTCCCTCACAGGCGACTCAACCTTTAATTTGCGTGCTCCGTGGGCCATTTGTGGCAGCCAATCTATGCAAATCGTGCATCTTTGGAGTTGTGGGAAGGACTCCGAGACTGAGGGAGACGCAGAAGCGCCACTCAAACACAAGCAGGCGGCAGCAGTTTTAACTGTCAAGCCAAGAGGTTGGCCTGTAGCTGGTTTTTCCAGTAGCCAAGACATATGAAATGACACACAAGCCAATATGTGGACTCAAAGGCAGATATTGACTGTTTTTATTAGCCGTAGAAGCAGTAGCATTAGGCACATCAGTTTGATGTTAACTGCTGCATGGTGATCGCATGGGCGGTCAGAACGCTCTGTGTTCTTCCTGAGTCTTCAGGCCTCCTATACTCCTCTCTCTTTATGTCACCTCCCCGCAATGCAACTTCAGGAATGACTGCCAACACAAATCAGTAATAAAAACTAGGGAGAGAGAGCGCCAGCTGAAGGATAAGTTTTCTCTTCGTGTAGCAAACAGAGAGAGGGGGAAACCTGTTGCGTCTTGTTTTTCATCCGCTCTGCTCCGAGACACATCTAAGAGGGAAGTTAATAATCGACAAAAAAACACACACTCGCCATCACACATGACCAGCAGAAGAAGACACGCCCGCACATATAAATATTTCCTGATGTTTTTATATATAAATATATAAAAATAGAATAAATGTAAAATATAAAAATAGAATAATATGAAAACGTGCATACAAGAAATAGGAGGATTAATCATACAATTTGAACATATAAACAACCAAACAATTAAATAAAATGAAAATAAAAATTGTAATTAAGGAGGTGTAAAACAATAAGCAACATAAAAAAGTAAGAGGGCAATTAAAAATACATAAATAATTAAATAAAAGTTACTAAAAACAAATGAAAATGAACGATAGTGGACTTGAGAAAACACTGGGAGAACTTCAAATTGGAGTTTAAAACAAAAAAAGGTTTGGGGTCACTTAGAAATTTCCTTGTTTTCCATGAACACTTACATAAAATGAGTTTGAATAGTAAATATAGCTAAATAAATAGGATATACCGTTGCCTGTGTTTATTTGCCCGTCTCAGTCTTTTCTTTTTATTGGCCATTCTGAGATGTGACTTTTTCTGTCCAATTCTGCCTAGAAGGCCAGCATCCCAGAGTTGCCTCTTCGCTGTTGACATTGGTCTTTTGTAGGTATTATTTAATAAAGTTGCCAGTTGAAGACATGCAGTATGAGGCGTCTGTTTCTCAAACTACATTGTAATATATTTGTCCTCTCGCTCAATTGTGCACCGGGGCTTCCCTCTCTTTCTGTTGCGATAAGATCTAGTTTGAGCCGCTCTGTGAAGGGAGTAGCACGCAGCATTGTACATGATCTCCAGTTTCCTGCCAATTTCTTGCATGAAGTAACTCTCATTTTTCAGAACAAGAACAGCATGACGAGTTTCAGAAGAAAGTTCTTAGTTTGTGACCATTTTGAGCTTTAATCGAACCCATAACTGTTGATGCTCTAGATATTGAACTAGTCCAAAGAAGACAAAGAATGTTGGAAAAAGGCTTTATAACTTGTTTAACAAGCACAGCAATTTTCTGTGCTAACATAATTGCAAAAGAGTTTTCTAATGATCAATTGACCTTTTAAAATGGTAAACTTGCGTTAGCAAACACAACATTCTGCTGGGACACAGGAATAATTGCTGATGTCTCTGTAGACCTTTGTTGATATTCCATTAAAACAAGCTGTTCCCAACAATGATTTACAACATTAACACAACACAGTATTTCCGATCAATCCAATGTTATTTTAATGGACATAAAACTTGAAGGTGTCCCCAGACTTTTGAATGGTAGTGTATTTATTTGTGTATGTGTGGGTTAGGTTTATATTACATTGTTTCCCACAATGTGATAAAAAAAAACCCCAGTCATTTCGGCATTGTGTCAATGAAATCAAAAAACTAAAAATGTCAAAAGTCTCATATTTAGTTTGGTTACCTATGGTTAAGGTTAGGGCTGGGTGGGGCGTAAAGTTGTTATGTGGGGATTAGATTCTTCTCCTTAGAAATGAATTGAGAGTCCCCACAAAGATATAATTACAAACCTGTTTGTGTGTGTGTGTGTGTGTGTTTGTGTGTATTCACTAATCTTCCCTCAGTAGCTGTGTGATAGTTATTTTTGGGACTGAGTTGGCGTTTTGTTCACATTTACAATTTAACCACCATTTCATAATTATATTCATGTCATCCAACAATAAGCCAGTTATTGTTGCCCATCTCTGTCGGTGGGACTGTAGACCTCAGTTGGCTGTTGGTGGGGCTGTAGGCCTCTGTTGTTTCTTGGTTGAAATGTTTTATGAGCAGAACACTAACTGCACAGTCACATCTGGCACATGGAGTGCGACGTTCTAGTTAGAATTCTCATGCTTTGGTTTGCCCCAAAGCCATCCACTGGCCATAACGTTTAGCACTGGAGCGTGTTGGTCGCTGGGCCATTGTCAGTAGGTGGTATTACCACTCCCCACCCCCACTCCTACCTCCCTCACCACCCGGTCGAGAAATTCCCAGATCACTGAGTACTGCTGCTCTAAGGTTTTTCCCACAAATATGCTTGCCAACATCTGACACCTTAGACCATAACCTTGTGGGAAATAGCATTTCCAGCATTTGCTGTTTTATTTACATTTGAGTCACTTTCGATAAACATTTCCTGGAAATGATAACCAAAGTAAGAAACCAAGGAACTGTTGTGCAGAGTTCTGATGTCTGCGTTCATTAGGGTGCTGAAACCTACTGCTTGTGTCCTCAGGCCAGTGGTTTGTGGCTCTGATAATTGCCTCATAGACCTCAGACCAAACAGATTCACAGTTTTCAGGGTCAGGTGTTCCTCATAACTGGAGTCTCACGCAGCTCTCCAGCGAAGTGTCAGCCGTCAAGATTTGTTTCGGCTATTTTGAGACGCTGAGCTAAATGCAAGCGTCCCGTTTGGAGAGAGGCAAACATAAATAACATCTCTCTCGCTCCGCTGAAGCCATGTTCTGAATAAGCGCTCTTCAGACTTGATGTGGCTGTTTCTAATGAAGCTCAGCTGCTCTGGCAGTGACATTAGCTGAAGGTTTGCTGTACTTCAAGAAACCTCTTAAAAAATGACCCATTTTCTGCCGTAGTTTATTTTATAAGGCAAAGCTGTATTAACAGTGTTGGGGAAGCTGAGCTTCAACCAGTCCTTCTAATAAAGTTTAGGAAATGCTCAACTGTCTCTCCTGAAGATACTTCGGCAGATTGAATTCAGCTGTATGAGCTGTATGAATGGCCGTCAGTAGGATGTACGGAGGTGTGTGGAAAAGCGTATGCAAGGAAATAACTTTACATTTGTAAATATTTCTGGTTTATGTTCTGGTTCTTCATAGTATAAATTCACTTTTCGGTAGCTGGGAGATGGGTTAAGTAAACATACGTGTTCTGCAAGGTGCCCGTTTATTTAGGAATCTGGAAAAACTAGACATTGTAGAACAAGGCATGTCTGACTTGTGGCCGAAAGGGACAGGTTACTATGGCGACACAATCACAACACTGACTGCTCGGGGCTTGTTCAATGGCATCTCGTGCTTGAATGTTCTGTAAAGACCTCTTATTATGTGTGTGTCCTACAGTTCTGGTGGCTTTACGGTCTGGAGCTTTTCCGTGGAACCCAGTCAGAACCATGGGCCTACTTTCTTTGTGGTCTAACCACAGTTCTACCCCCTTGTCTGTCTTATATCCAGCGATGTTATGGGAAGGGATTCTTCGGGGATGTGTCAGCTGTTGACACATCACCCCTTTGTACCATTCGGGCCCCCACTTCCCGTTTAGTGGTATTATGACAATCGTGTCAGAATAGAGTGGTGCAATACTTCCAGTGTACCAAAAATAAAAATGCCTGTGTTGCTTTCAGGAACACTGTAAGGGCATTGTCAGGGAGCGTACACACTGAGTCATGGGCAGCAAGATCGTTTGCGGGGCAGAGGTGACCATGGAATGTATTCTAGATACGCAATAGCACTAAAATTACAGTTGCACATTCCTCTTTAACGCAATCAAATCAACACACTGAAGGAACATCGACTAATTGTGAAATGTAACTTCAATATACGCATTGGCTAATTCAGAAAGGATGCAAAACATCCTGCTTGTACAAGCAAGTTGGTCCTTCTTCCTCCCAGCTGGCTCTTCTCTGCCATGCCAACATTATCTGAAATCGGTGCCAGCTGGACGTCAGTAATAAAAGCTGAATTTGCATATAGGCTCTAACCGGCAAGTTGATCCACGAGGCTGGGTTTCAGTTCCCCTCGACACCTCACAACGGGGATGAGTCGTAGCAGCTCTGGCCGTCTGCGTCCCCATCCTACAAGGCCGTTCTCTAACCCAGGGGTCACCAACATGGTGCCCGTGCGGCCCAGGTTGCCCCCAAGGACCACATGAGTCACCCCCGGGGGACCTGTTCTAAAAACAGCACAACTCACCAGTGAGCAGCGCCTAAAAGTTGCTATTCTTCTTTAATCACATTTGTATCTTATTTATGTTTATTATAGATGAAGTTTAGATAAGTTTAGGAGGGAATTTCAAACTGGTAGCTTCTTCGTATGGCTCAGTACCCGTGAAGTAGCTCCCAGTTTCAAAGAGGTTGGTGACCCCTGCTCTAACCTCTCCCTTCATCACACACCCCATGACAATGTTGCAATCCGCTGCTTTCGGCTGGTACAGCCAGTTATAGGAACGTAACAGGGAGCACTTGAAAACTCGCACCACAGTTGAGGATTGTGCGGAACGTGCCCCGCCTATGACCGAGGTGGCGTGAGCTCGGCAATGGGGCCAGAAATATCCGGGGGGGGGGGGGCGTTCCTGTAAAGCAAGAGGCAGGAATGGTGCGATGGTGGGAATGGGCTAAAGAAAAACACAAGATAGCGAGGCTGGATCCCCTCCAGCACGGAAATGTCAATACCGGGGGGAGCAAAAACCCGAGACCGCCGAGGGGCCAGGAGGCTGAAGAATAAAGAGGAAGCAGGGGACCAGCAGAGGAGGAAGGGAGAGGTGTAGCAAGGCGTGGGGTGATAGGAGCCTGATGAAGAGGTCAACTGGTGGGTCAGGTTGATGTGGGGTTTGGCCGTTTCTCATTTTTCGTTGATGAGCGCTGTGTGTGTAGGGAATTATACAGTCATTCGCTGTGACCCTGCTGAAAATAGCAGGTAAAAACCAGCTTATGACCAGCGAAACCATGAAACCGTCGTGTGAAAACGTACCTTAAGCTGGACAACAATGATAAATTGGTCAATCGGCATAAGCTGATCAATCAGGGTCTTTCAGCAGGGGAATGAATCAAATACGTTAATATGATTTAACTCATACCTCTAGCAGAACGCATTCTGTTGTCTGGCGTTAGTCTGGCTGTGATGCGTGTATAGAGGCGCATGTGCCCCTGGAGTGGTGGTGGTAAACGGTTTCTGAAGCCTCTTTTTAGTGTAGGCCCCTGGACTTCAGTCTGGGTAACCCCATACAGTGAAGCACCTATGTGTATGCAGCGTGTTACCTAAGCATTAGGGATTAATCCGGGTGTTGTGCACGAATGATGTTTTGGTGTGATACTGACTCTCTGTTTCTCCCTCTCAGGATGCCGACAGAAACGACGGCCAGCAGAGACAGCTCCATGGTGGGCCGCTTTCCCTCCGTCGCCGTGGGTAACGGGCAGGGTCCCACGAGCAGAGCATCCCTGAGCAAAGAGCAGCCCCGGCGTGGGGGGTGCTGCCGCTGGCTCCGGCGAGTTTCTCCCTGCTGCTATCGCAAGCAGAGCAGCTCCCTGGACCTGACCGACGAACCGGTCCCAGAGCCTGTGAAGGAGGTTGACAAGCCCTACAAGCCTCACGCGGAGGCCAGCGAGCTAGAGGGTGATTGGCTAGCTTTTTACCTGCTGTGATTGGCTACAGTTGTAGAATCAGACTAATGTGATTGGCTAAAAGCTAGCTCATTTGCATAATTACCATATTCTTCTTGGTACAACTGTTTCCAGTTTCACTAAAGTTAATCTTCATCCATTTTCTGTACCATATATCATAAAATTATACTTATGTTCATCATCTGTTTGTCATGTCCCCTAAAGAGCTCGCACTGATAGTGCGCTCAGTGGACCTCCTGAAGTCCAAAACGGATCAGAACCGGCGCGATCATCACACCGACCTCTACCACAATGATGACCTCATAGTGCGGCGGGGCCAGACCTTTCAGATCGCCCTTGAACTTTCTCGCCCGTTCAACCCCAACACTGACAAACTCCGTCTGGAGCTGACAACTGGTGAGTGACCGTCGGTCAAAGCCAGCCCGGTTCCTCTAAGGCTGGGGCTGGTCGTGTTCGCCTCTCCATGTGTGAAATGTCGGCGTTGGTGGACAGAATTTGCTTCGTCATCGTCTAAAAAACACGTTTTTTTACAAACTTCATCCAAAACGAAAACACCCTAACATATGTGCTGGCTGATTGAAATGTGGAACCATTTAAGTATGTTTGGTTGTGCTTCAGAATGAAAGCCAAAATAAACAGTTTCGTCAGGAGCTCCCTGTAGTGAAGAAATAAGTCAAAAAGAGCAAATAAATAGTAAATAATAATAAAAGAAAAAAAAACATAAAAAGGTGTAAAATATGCAAATTGTCCATACTAATAGCCGGTCAGCGGCTTAGCAGCTTTTCCGCCTGAGGATAGAAGCCTTTACAGCGTTTGCGGATGTCCTGTGTTGATGCTTCTATGCAAAAATTAGTTTAATACGTCTTCGCACACTTTTGGCGGCCACCGCCTTGAGTCACGTTTCCTCCCAGTGGTCTCGGTAGCTGAGCTGATGTTACAGTGTGGTGGCCTCGGCCTGTTTTGGCCAGAAGCTCCGTGCCCCTGCTCAGGTGACCATGGAACCCCATCTTCCTCACCCTCACGTCCCCCCTCCCCTTGTTGTCATCATGGGTTTGACTCTTGCCTGTACACACGTTGATGGAAAATAAGAAGCTCAGGTCCCGTGTCAGAGCGCTCGAGTCAAGGCGAGTCCACGTGGTACATTCTGGTTAGAACGACCCGTTTATCGGTCAGGGGCGTTCAAGGCTACTGCCGCCACTCTGCCTGGGACCGTCACTCCCATACAGCTGGAGCATGTGGAGATGAAGGTCTGACCTGGGCAGCGGCATTCCGCTGCAGGGCTGGCGTGTGACTCAGTGGGCTGGGCCTCCGTGCCAGTGGTCAGAAGGTCACTGGTTCAAGTCCCCGACTTGGGAGAGTAGCTACATCCACACTGGGCCATTGAGCAAAGCCCTTAATCTTCAGGGCTGCTGGATGGACTGTTGACCCTTGTCTCAAAAAAGACTAGCTGAGATATCCAAAAAAAACCATTCTGTTGTACCTGTACAAATAAATCTTCATTCCATGAGCCCCCAGAAAACGGCATGTGTGTTTAGAAATGCCTGCATTTTAACTGCGTGCGTATCAGAAATTCAGAGCCGGGAATGTGGGAGGTCCCACGGGCTGCGGGCACATGGTGTTCATCAGACTTTATTTATACACAGTAAGTGTGTTTCTCTGTATACTCAGCTGATTGGTCTGCCTGTCACACCAAGCCCCCAGCAGGGGGCAGTCAATCTAACGGGCTGTTTATGAGCTGGCTGTGGCTCCTGCTTGCAGGAAGGTCTGAGCAGGGCGTTTGTGTGCATGTGTATGTCTGTGGGAGGGGAAGGAGGGGGGGGTCACATGGTGCCACAGTTAAATCAATTGTGGCTGGTACGCAGGGTAGGTTAATTAAGGATATAGACTAATAACTTCCCTGTTGCTGAAATGTTTTGCAGCTCCTGCTGTGACTTTGCCCTTTTTAAATGTGGATGAAATCGTTGCCAGGGATGGAAAAGAACGGCAGGAACATGTTTTTGCGTTTGTGTGTGTGTGCATGTGCCAGGATGCAACCCAGTAGTTTCGAAGGGCACCCACGTCATCGCCCCATTGGTGGAGGATCTGGAAGGTGGCCAATGGGAGGCGAAAATCGTGGAGCAGAGCAGCTCCAGGGTCCTGCTGTCCATCAACTCGTCGCCCAAAGCCGCAATCGGCCGCTACCAGCTCACGGTGGCCACGCAATGCCCACAGGGCACGTCCACGCATGAGCCGGGCAGTGACATCTACGTGCTGTTCAACCCCTGGTGTCAAGGTACGAGTCAGAGTCAAGCAGGCGGCACTGCCGTTTGTCTCAGCACCCTGTCACTGCCCCGCCCACCAATGATGTCATCTTTATCTCTGCACCCGGAGAAATGCTCGACACATTTGATCATTACGTTGAAGTTTATGTCCCATTCCCCGCATCTCCTTGGCGTCCCTTAAACGTGCCACATAGCATGACTCGCTCCAGTAAGACACCTTTCCATAGGACGGCCTTTAACAAGAACCGCATGCTAATGTGGTAGCAAACTGGTGTGCAGATGAGTGAGCAGTAGACAAACCCGTGACTGTGTAGGGTCAGTGCCGGTCCACGTATCTTTTAATCTTCTTCAGTCAACCCTTCCTTTCCCCACATGTGAGCTACCTGGCCTTCCCACACATCCCCCACCCCACCCCCGCCCCCC
>JAODKE010000088.1:1809100-1825097 GCA_026779605.1 Mormyrus hasselquistii
CAGTGCAGTTCAAGACAGCGCAGGACAAACAGCAGTGCAGGAGAAACAGCAGTGCAGAGTTGGCCTCTGCTTTGTATGTGACGTTTGCATGTTCTTCCCATGTCATGCATGTGTCTGCACGCAGTCTGAAGACATGCAGCTGGCACCTCTGAATTGCTCATAGTTTGTGACTGAGTGTATGTGTGTGTGTGGCTTTGCATGTACCAACATCCCATGCAGGCTGCACCTTGTGCCCTGTGACTCCAGACCCCTATGACTCTGAACAGGATAAACCAATGAGGGATTAATGATGCTGCGTACAGTAGTTAGGAGGATTAAAATGACATTGTTGGCTTAACTTAACCTGAAAAATAAACGAGGCATTTATTTTTTACAGCCAAAGTGTTTTTCATACCATGTTCACTGTTTGTGCTTCTGAATTAATGACTCACATATATCATCTCAGATATACTTATATTCACAGCCATTTCTAATTTAGCCGCCTGGCTCCATTTTAGCTCTCTGGTCCCATTTTGGTTTCCCTGGAAGCAGTTAGTAAAGTGGTTAAAGAAGCCTTGAGAAATGGTATCAACCTGAATTAGTCCGATAAAACCACTGGCTAAATAAATGGGTTGAGTTTCGTTCAGCATTACAGTTGCAGTAAATTTTAAAAAAATGCAACGTTCCTATTTGCCAAATTGATTCTATTTCAACTTCTACACTGAACTCTCATAAATGAGTGCATGTATTGGTTACACACTTAAGCATAACCATCCCGGAGCACCCAGGGCGTGACAATAAAGGGGAGATTTGTTATTGCAGCTGGCGTTAATCCATCTGACAGAAAGGAATTTACTGACTTGAGTTCAGATAAGAAGTATTTCTGCCCTGATATCTAGCTTAGGCGAGCATATTTCTCTCAGCAAGTTCGCCTTTGATGCATGAGCGTCATTTATCTGCCTTTGTCACACACATGTGAGGAATGCGACTGGCCCCTTGACCGCATCTGCCTCTGCTCTCTCTCGCTCAGTACTCAGGTGTCTCGGCATTCCCACTCGCAGCGTCACCAACTTCCAGTCTGCGCACGACACAGACGTCTCCCTGACAACGGATGTTTATTTTGATGAGAACATGGAGCCGCTGGATGACCTCAACACAGACTCTGTCTGGTGAGGGTTGCATCACTTTGATGATCATTCTGACAGTGAGATTGCTATATCTGAATATTCCACTAATTATGAAGGAGATATACCCTTCAACTCTTTAAATGCTGATAATTAAGAATTTGTAATTTTTTGTCATTTTTTCATTGTAGTAAGACCATGATTTAAAAAAAGTTCTTGTTCCAAGAACTGTGTCATGAGGAACCCCTATTCGCTTTTGTCACTTGTGCCCTTTACTACATTACTTTCTTTATAGACCTGTTTCTCTCTTTGTGGCTTTAGGAACTTCCACGTGTGGAATGACTGCTGGATGGCCCGTCCAGACCTGCCCCCGGGGATGGGAGGTTGGCAGGCTGTGGACGCCACCCCACAGGAAACCAGCCAGGGCATTTTCTGCTGCGGCCCAGCTTCTGTGACTGCCATACGCACCGGGCAGGTCTACCTTAAACACGACACGCCCTTTGTGTTTGCTGAGGTACTCTCACTTTTATGACCTCTTTTCTACAACTTGGGCTTAGTTTGCGCTTCTCTATGATTTTCACATACATGCATGTTCTACTAAGTCTCAGCTTTTATCACCTCAACCTCCAGCTTCTATCACATCTACAGTCATATCAGTCTGATTACACTGCCTGAGCTTGTACCACATCTGTACCCCTGTCATTCTTCTTTTGCATGTTCTCAGTCATGTCCAGGTCCGTTAAAACTGTCTTCTTGTCCTTGGGTGTCCCAGGTGAACAGCGACAAAATCTACTGGCAGAGGAACCTGGATGGGACGTTCAGTCAGGTCTACATTGAGAAAAAGAAGGTGGGACACTGCATCAGCACCAAGGCAGTGGGCTCTGACGAGCGAATGGACATCACGCAACTCTACAAGTATCCAGAGGGTAAGTGGAGGGTGGGCTTCTCTGTAGGCTTCACAATGCTTCGGTGTGGGCGGTGCTCCATTTCAACCTCCCCCAACTCAATGGTATGTTCCCCATCAGGCACGGAAGAAGAGCGCATCGCCGTGGAGACCGCCAGCCGCTACGGCAGCAAGCCTGAGGTTTACGCCATGGCCTCAGCAGAGGACGTGAGCATCGAGGTCACAATGGATGGCGAGGGTCCCCGCATGGGGAATGATGCACGGCTGACCATCGTTCTGCACAATAACAGCGCACATCCCCGCCGTACCACCCTTCACAGCCAGGTGGCAGTGATGTACTACACTGGAGTGCTCAAGGGCACCGTCAAAAAAGAGAAGCTTCCCATTGAGCTCATGCCCAATGAAGGTAAAGAGAGGCACACAAGTATCTCAGTGGTTCTATATTGCAATATATGCATGTGTGTATATATTTATATATGCAGTACTGTAATGACTTTCCCCTTCGGTGATTTATGTAATGCTGTTGAGCTAGTATTTGTGGTGCTCTGCTAGTTCAGCAAGTGAGTTACTGTTACGAGCATGCAAAAGCTGTAGGTTCAAATCCCAGGGAATGCACATAAATTGTAACCCTTCCCTAAAAGTTTGAGATAAATCTGAACATAAATTGAGTGTCATGTGAATACTTAGATTTAATGATTCTTTGGCTGCTGACAGAGATTCCTTGGGCATTAAGGCTCCCCATTGTCAGTGTGGCCTCCGCCCGGCGTGTGGGAGTGCCCCGTATGAGAGGGCTAAAAAGCAGTGCTTCCCAGTGGGGTCCTCGGGGACCCCCAAACAGTCTGTACTTTTGCAAAAATGTGGACTGTTTGGCAGGGAGCTGGGAGGGAGGGAAGATGTTGAGCGTCTGTGGGTCCCTGAGGAGAGAAGCTAGCTGTACCACCTCCATTGAAATGTGCATCTTCTAAGTCAAATGACCCGTTTCTTAGATGCTCGGATGCCCCGCAGTTTCTGTCTCTATTTGTGTCACCTTTACGGTATCCTGGGCCTGATAGTTTTTAATCTAAAATCACATAATTTAATTTAGAATATACTTCTATTCGAAGCATCATACATTCCGAGAAAGCGAGCTCAGTCAGTCCCTGGAGCGATTTGGGGTTAAGGGTCTTGCTCAGTGGCTCAACGCTAAAATCAGCAACCTTCCCATGACCTAAGCTGCTGAGTCGCATGAGCTCCTTTCTGAGGCTGGAACTCCTCGTTTGGTCCTGCTTAGAGTGACGTCCGTTCCCTCAGTGACTGGCCGCTCTGAGTGCAGTGCCAGAAATCTGGGGTACATTCCTAGAGAGCCATAGTAACGTCTTTACTCCCCCCACCCCCCAGTGAAGACCATCGATTGGACGCTGCCCTACCAGCACTACCAGGATCACCTTGTGGACCATGCAGCTCTGATGCTGACATTATCGGGACGCGTCAATGAGACCCAGCAGGTGCTAGCTACGCAGTACATCTTCCGACTCCGGACCCCAGACCTCACAATTACGGTGAGACATTGTGAACAAAAACCAGGTCGTTCATTCCGTCACCAGTAGGACAACCACAGAAAAATCACAGACAGATGCAGATAAAACAGTTGAATAATCATACAGTATAGTTTAACCAAATCATACGAAAAAGACATACGGTGCCCAGGATAAGTGGTAGAAGTTGGATAGATGTGATGAAAGATAGAATAAAAGAGGATGGATACATGTAAGGATGGATGGATGGAGTAAAGGATACTGAAATGGTATTATGTTATATAGACCTATGGCCTGTGTGTCTGTAGAAAAATATCTCCCAAACCCCCCAGGGAGGAGAGTTCCAAACTGTGACATGGTGTACTTTGTCGCTACAGCCTATAGGGGACGCTGTTGTTGGCAAAGAGATGGAGGCCAAAATCTCCTTCACCAACCCCCTGCCACGCACACTGAAGAGTGTGGTGTTCCGGGTGGAGGGTCTGGGCCTGCAGAACATCCGGGAGATCGCCGTGGGGTGAGATGCCGCAGCCGTATTTGTCTCCCTTGACCCTTGACACCCCCTTTCCGTGGCTCCTCAGTGCTGATGTAGCCTAGTGCCCATTTTTCGAAATCTCAGAAATATTGCTTACAGATTTATCTTTCCGTGTAGTTAACGTATGGGAATTTAGGGTTAGGCACCTAGAGATCCGTCCTTAGAAACAAACACGCACGCAGCATGGTGGACGCGGGAACATGAAATGACTCACTGTCACTCCTCAGGGATGTGGGCGCCCACTCGAAAGTCACGCTGACGGAGCTCTTTGTGCCCACCCTTCCGGGGCCCCGGAAGCTGGTGGCTTCGCTCGACTGCCGTCAGCTGACGCAGGTGCACGGCGTGGCCGACATCGTGGTCCAGGAGAAGTGAAGGTTGCCGAAGTGACGGCGCAACATCATTCCCCCGCCTTCCTGCCCTGCTTTATCCATCCGAGTCTTTCAGCAACGGGCTGCACGCTGGCATCATGGGAGATGTCACTAAACCAAAACGGTGGTAGCTCCCTGCTCTGGCCCCGTACCAGGCTAACATGGAGTTTTTTGTTCCAATCTTGTGTAACCGTGCAGCTGAAAGTTTAGACAAATTTTCGGCTAATCTAAACGAGACTACAGTTTGCTCAAAATCAACAGAGACCTGGCACAAAAAAAGCACACATTCACGGGATTAGTAAAATACATGTACAAATCTTCAGTATTTTTTGGCATCCTGCATCAGCATTGTAAATCAGCATTGCGCGACAGATATTTCTGTTAGCCACTTCCCACAAATCCTTGGGGCTGTGAAAATCCGATGGTGATCTAAACAATGACAAAGTCACCCTGGAAACCCTGCGAATTGCCTAATTACATGGCGCACTGTGATCCACACTGTCGGGACCCAAAGAGAAGATGCTAATTGTGTGAAACCAGGACGCGTGCTACCTGGCACAGATTCCACCCGGAATAAACATGAAGGGTAGCGTATAAAATGGAAGAATGTATCTGTGACCCCAGCCTAAGTGGTTAAGCGCTAGTTTGGTGCCATTGCTGCAGTCTGGAATGTCAGAAACTGACTGTGACTTCAGAATGTTTACAATAATAGATGCAATTTAATGTAGCGGTTTCAAGACAAAAGCTGTGCAAAGACAGTTGTACTTATACCCAGTTTTAGCATTATGATTACTGTTATAGCACATACAATTTGTTTGTACTGTCAAAACATTGGTGTTTTTGTGACAGAAGACAATGACTAATCCCTGCATCTGTATCTTTTGTATTATCATTTAGAGTGTAATTTCTCAAATTTCGCTTCATTTACCGAGATGATCTTTGTGTTCTTTAAATCAATGCGATTTGTGACGTCAGTATTTTTCACCGGAACATCATTTGCTGTCACTACAGGATCTGAGTCAACTGTGACTGTGAATCGCGCATGCGCCAGCATTGAAAGCCAAATACAAAAGCCATTAAAAACAACTCAAACTGAAAAGTAAATAAAAGCAAGCGAAATACAAAAACAAATAAATAATGTCCGGTTCCTGTGAGGGGCTTTGCCAGTACAGCCAATTTTATTTAAATATTTGCAAATACATGAGATGTTCCTTAACTTTAACTATAATCGGTAAGGGTGCAGATTTGGCAGGTCATGTAAAGGTGGCCCTTTATT
This sequence comes from Mormyrus hasselquistii, assembly GCA_026779605.1. Classification (NCBI taxonomy): domain Eukaryota; kingdom Metazoa; phylum Chordata; class Actinopteri; order Osteoglossiformes; family Mormyridae; genus Mormyrus; species Mormyrus hasselquistii. The sequence goes on from JAODKE010000088.1 coordinate 1,814,798, forward strand.
ACTTGAATAGTTTATTGTGTTAATGGTTTAACACGGTTGACTCAGATCAGCAGTGCATGCGCGACTCAAATCCTGCAGTGACACGATATCAGAATGTCATGCGCGGCTCTGCCATGTGATTCCGGCTGTTTTTGAAGTTTCTGCTCTCTGTGATAAGAGTAGTCCTGCACTGTATGACTTGTGATTTTTACCACAGTATTATCCTTTTAACTGTATTTACGTCCGATTGTTTTGTAACGTTATATAAAGTATATATTTACAAGATTGAAAGTGATATTTTTATGGGTATCGTGTATATAATTAAATTACAAATATATGACTTGCTGGGGGATTTTGGGGGGATTTCGTGGTCCTGCAACATCTGAGTGAAAGCTGTTTTGTAATAAAAGTGAATGTCTGTCTTTTTAAGCTTATCTTAAGTTCCCTATAATGAAGACGGCACTTCTGTTCATTTCACTGGCCTCCCAACCCACATTACCCACATATTTCCCATGCTGGTCTACCATCTTGATCTTGTGGCTGGCTTGCATCAGAACCTGTCGTTCTCCTTGTAAAGTGCTAGATGGCAGACTGGTCCCAGTGAATGTAGGCCTAGCGTTTAAATTCCGGCATGGCTAGTGCAGTTTCTGGAAAATTAGTCGGCAGTTTCTTTTGCTGGGAATAAATTGTATGTGCTGTCCCATTTCCATTTTTGTATACCGTGTTTTTTTTAATTATTTTATTTTTTGACATGAACAAGATATATTCAATATTACCACCAGATGGCAGGTTTGGGCTCATTTGTGAGTTTGTTCCACCCACCTTTTCCTAATCGTTGTTTACTCGTTTTAATTCCCCTGAATTTGAGCCTCGTTTTAATTCCCCTGATCATGAAAAAAAAAAAAAGCACTGTTAATACCGCACTGGACCGCCAACAGCAGCTGCTCCGCGGCTCAGTATGAATCAGCGCGACCAGCATGGTGATGTTCAAGCTCGACTCTCTCCTGCTATCTGCCCGGCAACAGGGTGAGCCGTGACACACGGATAATGCTTGTTGCTGCATGCTGACCGGGCTCGTACAAGTACATGGAACACCGCTTTAAGTTCAAATTTAGTCCATACATCCATCTTCCAGTTACCAATCCAGTGCAGCACTACCTGTTGCACTACCACACACACACATATTAATAATTCATTTTTGAAACGATCTGACCGAATTAGAACAGCATCAATTTATTTGTCAGTTTTACATTTTGTACATATATAGTGACTGTACTGTATTTATGCCTCGAATCTATTTAATTGTAAATGTGCTGTGCATCTGCTGGCATGTTCCAAACTAAATGTCATTGTACTTACAATGACAATAAAGTATCTATCTATCTATCTATCTATCTATCTATCTATCTATCTATCTATCTATCTATCCAATTTCCTGAGTCATCAGTGACGTGACCCCAGGAGTCACAGAAGACACACCCCGCATGGACAGCCAGTCCCTTTGGCAGTCAGCCTAGAGGCTATCCCAGGATGCACTGGGAACACTTTGCTGAGGGCGGGCCTCAGACTGGAAGGCAGTCCATCAAGGCAGCTGTGATTGTCAAGCTTTAAGTCCAACCCGAATATCTGTAAGAGGACAGACAAAGAGTCTTTGCTATTTCTTGTGAAATGGAAGCATTTCCAATGAATCAGCCCTGTAACAGCAGGTCTGAACCTTACGTGACTGAGGCCGATAGCCGGCGTCTTCTGTGGCGACGGGCTGAGATTTAGAGACAGAGAGACAAAGACAGAGAGAGCCCACAAACACCCCCCCAAAATAACCTTGTTTGGGGTCTTACGGTCCCCCTATATCTCAATCATTCTTCCCCCAAGGGACACCCCACATAAAAGTAACAACCATAGTAATAAGAAACTACTTACTTACAATAAAACTACAGCCCTTACCAAGACCAGGATGGTACAATATATATATATAGCACTGATGTATAAATAACACTAAGTACCAGTTATGGTTGCAGATGATTGGTCCCCTGAGGCCCCTGCCTTCGACTGCCACCCAATCACTGCAGAGTGTCTGGGCTCAGCCTTAGAGAGTGTGAGGAGCTCAGACATTTGGGAGGGACTCGAAATAGAGCCGCCGCTCCTCCGCATGCCTCCTGGGCGGCTCCCTGGGAGGTGTTTCGGGCGTGTCCAATGGGAAGGAGGCCCCGGGGCAGACCCGTGACTCACAGGACAGATTACATCACCCGGCTGGCCTGGGAACTCCTTGGTATCCCCCTAGAGGAGCTGGAGGAGGTGGCCGGTGAGAGGGAGGTCTGGGCATCCCTGCTTAGACTGCTGACTGCTGCCCCCGCAACCTGACCCCAGATAAGTGGAAGATAATGGATGCGCGGGTGGACGTAAATACGACTTATTGCAGGGATAACAGGAAATCACATTTTGGGTTTGTTATACAGGTTAACGCATAACCACACTCATTGCAAAATGTGTGTGTTTTTACCCATCTCTCAAATGACTGTTTTTCTCGATCGCCGTGGAGCATTTTTCAAATGACAATTAAAATTTGCAAGACATCAAGTGCAATTCCCACACCAAAGTGTTACTCCTGCACAGAAGAACATCATTTCTCATTGCTTCACACAAATTTCAAAATGTTTCACGGTGTTTCTCGGTTGCTGTGGCACATTTCATGAAACATACTTCACATTCTAACAACTGTAGGAGGTTTTCCCAGAACAGTTCATGCGTACAGAACAACACTACAGTCTAACTGCAGAAGCCTTCAACTCACCCAAAACACTTAACTCAGGCCTCAAAGGCAAATAATTTCACCAATGAATTAATCAGGGCCACCAAAAAGAAAAATACAATCAGTGTCACTTTGACCAACAGAGTCAAAATGCTTAGATATATTGGTAGAACGTCTGATCATTGTTTTGGTTATGTTATTATACTGTAAATACTATACTATAACTTATAGCTAAATATGCAGTAGGACACAGAATACAGATTCTGTCTGGGGCTGATACAACCATTGATATACTAAGGGGAACATCGGCATTTAGAGTAATGCAGTTATTCTCAAATACTTTGGAGCATTTCTCAAAACAATTAATCAAAATGACTTAAAAATATATTCCATAAACTGCAGCGATACACCATTGTTGTGCTTTTGGTTCCCACACTACATGATGTGTTGTCATTTCAAGTCAAGTCAGGTTCTTTATTGTCATCTCATCCAGATACAGGATGACAAACTGACACGACAGCAGTACGACGCAGTACTGGACCAGTAGCAGCAGTAGCAGTTATTTTGTTGTCCTTGTATTACCGTTTTGCTGTGTTATACAGTGTTGGGTGGCCTTTTTGTTTGCTATTGTACTGTGTCTGGAGTCTCTGACATGAATAAATAACGAAAAATGATCAGTCAGTGACGATGAGAAAGTGGGAACCGACTGTCATTCAGCATTGTTGAGCTCAGGAACAGACTTACGCTGACATACTGACAATATATCTAAACCACTCCCCGTTCACTGGTTATATCAGCCCCAGACAACATCTGTATCCTGTATGCTATGCTTACAAAAAAATATTTGTGTCATTAGGAATGAAGAAAGGATGAAGAGCTGTCAGTAAAATATTTTGCAGCACTCGGCTTATTGTGAAACAATCTGCAGTACCTTTTGACTGAAAAAAAACGATTAATATTACTTTTTTCAAAACATCCGGCACTGTAGAGGGCGCCGCGCAGTAATTTGCCCTTTTTTAAACAACCTGATTTCTGTGGTTGAACGCGCACGTTCGTCGCAGATAGTTTCAAAGATGGCGGATAAACGGCGTGGAGATGCTGGTGTTCGAAAAAGAAAATCAGAAAGCAAAAAGATGACAGAGCATTTACAATTAGGCGTTGATTCGAGCGACGACGAAGCCCCAGACGAAGTGACGTTTGAGGATTCGAAAGCAGTTGCTCTTCGAAGCATGAAAGAAGCCATCGACAGCGCCAGAAGGTGCATAGTGAACCAGTGATGCCTTAGAAACCCTGCTTACATGTTGAAGAAGATTCACTGTTTGAAGGTGAATGGCTCAAATAAAGTGTTTATCTTTATACAGAGATAAGGAATTGCTGAAGGAAAAGCGGAGGAGGAAACAGCAGCTGTTTGAGGAGCAGAAGGTAGAGATTTGTATTCCGTGTTAGACGTTCAACTTATGTATGCTTGTGGTTAAAGACATTTTTACTTATTTCATTATTTTTGATGCCTGTAGAAAAGAAGACGTCTTCCCGATGAAATTCTAGAGGAAATTGATTCGGCTTCCTCGAAGTAAATGTCTACCTTGATGGCATAACGTCAATAATGTTTGTAATACACTGAAATGAAATGTTTTTAAAACCGCTCTGTCTTTTAGAAATCCAGGGGGACCGAAAGCAAAAGGTATGTCTGGTTATAGAATAATGTGTAACTACAAGTATGTCGTTTTTATAATTGTATATTAATTCAAAATTTGCCACAGAACCCCCGGGTGACATTATTTTATAAACCTCACGAGCAAAATAATTATAAAGAAAAAAAAATCCATTTCGTCAACTGTCCATCCACACTGTGTTAATTATAAATGTATAGAGTTTAGAGCATGTGGTAGGAATCTCCTTTCTCTCCAGATAGCGAAGAGGTGAGCAAAGAGGAGGTGGAGGAAGGATCTGACAGTCAGGAGGAAGAGGAGCAGGAGATGACGACAGTAACGTCAGAGAAGAAGAAAAAGAAAAGAATCAAGAAACGGAGGTGGGGAAAGTGTCCTGAATAGAAAATGCTTTACCAGAAAAATGAGCTTGTATGGGCCACACAGAATGCCCACTCTGCATAAACAGTTGTTTATGAATCCGTTATTCTGAATTCAGTAGACAGAGTAGCTGTTCTTCTTTATCTGTGGTGCATGTTAATGTACCAGAAGTAGCACTTGACCTGCCATTGCTCTAGTAACAATGTAACATGGATGTATTATGGGTAAAATTGTCATTTTGGAAAATGGTGGTCATTTTGTCTGGCTTTCGAATGATGCCCAGTCATACTGACATGTTCAACAGAAGAGGATCTGTAGAGTTTGCCCCGGGTTGCTAAGCAGGACCGTAACGCTCGGTTTGGTGCACGCGTTTATCTCCAGGTTGTTTCTTTTCCTTATGCGCAGAATAAAGGGGGGGTACGCTGTGATGCGGCTGCAGGATCAGTCAGTCACAGGCAAGCAGCAGCGGAGAGCGGCGGAGTTCCTGCAGTCCCGTCTGTACAGCCCCCAGACCAGCCGGGCCCCTGGTGAGGAGACGGCGACGGCACGCACATGCGCGCAGGCAGATCCTAGCGGCAGATTCTCACGACGGGCCCGTCGCCGTGGAATCAATCAGTTGTTAGCGAGTGTGTCGTCATCTGCCCATTAACAGGTCATGATGTAACGACAAATACGTACAGGTTGAAAGGGGGAGGGGTGTTCCTGAAACAGTCTGGTTATAAACACGAGAGAGGCCCGATGTCAGCTGATGACAGGACGGCAAAGCTGGGGGTGAGTCATCACTTGTATGTGGCTGCCGGTCACATGATCTCCCGCTTCCTCCACAGTGAATCACTTCCTGTCGCTGGAAAACAAACGGGCCCAGAACAAAAGTGCTGCCGTGGTGTTTGTGTCCAAGCAGTGGGGTGAGTTTGGTTCTGGTTAGAGCTGGGGGGGGGAGTCGGTGGTGCTTTACACTGCCTGTCTGCTTGGGCGACCCTTTGCCTCTCCGAAGTGTGTGAGTTCGACAGTCGGTAGTTATCTCTAATTATGCTAAATAAAAAATGAAATACTAATGATATTTAGAATTTAGTGATTAATTGTCGTTGTTGACAGCACACAGTGCACAGCAACGAAATGCGTTCTCTGCATTTGACCCATATGTGCCAATGTGACATAGCAGGGGGCAGCTAATTCAGCGCCCGGGGAGCAGCGCTTGGGGGGCGGTACCTTCCCTATCCAGAGAGCCACCGCTGCCCAGAAAGCGGGGTCAATTGGGGTTAAGGGCCTCACTCAGGGCCCCAACAGTGACATCACTCTGCCACCCCAGGGATTTGAGCTAGTAACCTTCTGATCTCCAGCACCGTGTCCTTTATCTGCTGGATTACGCCGCCCTCTGTTCAAAGCCTGTATTACGTGCATCTAAGATCTTTGTGCTCCTCTCAGGTGAGAATCAGAAGACGAAGGCAGTGACCTTCAAAAAGCGGTGGCTCCACAAACGAGGGATGGAGGCCAGCTGACGGGGGCGGCCTGGCCAGGGTTGCTGCCGCCCTGGAGAGAGAGAGAGAGAGAGAGAGGAAAAAAAAGCTGCTGGACTTCAGTCTCCCGCATGGCATGTCTGCTGGGGCACACGTTTCCTGAGGAGAGGGAGGCGGGAACGTTTTAGCGATTCCCTGGTTCTTTGAAGTGAAAATCCCAGAAGGGGAAGACATCCAAGGGAGACTTAAATCAGCTCTCAGGATCTGATTCATTTTTGTGTTTTTGGTCAGGAAAAGCTTTGTTTGTTGTTTTTTTTTCCCCACAGATTATTTGTAATGCCAGTTCAGTTGAAGTGGCTCAAACCAAGCCCTACCTGGGAACAATTGTGACAGCATTGTTGTATGTATGCTGAACATTTGCGGAATAAACCCGGGTAAACTGCTTTTTATATATAATTTTTTATAGTATGTATTTGTCTGTTTTGGGAGCTTTTCCTGATTGGTTGCTGGGTGGATGAGATTAATCAGTGAGCTATATGTTTCCATCCACTATTCAGTAGTCGGGGTGACGGAGGGCCTGCAGCCTATCCCAGGCAGGGCACCTTCACCCTCATGCACTGTGGGCAGCTGGAGATGCCAATTAGCTTCACCCCTTTGAACTTTAAACTGATTGACAGGAGGAAAACATGCGTGTGACTGTATGTGTAGCTTTGATGTGGCTGGAGCTGGCATGAGGTCACACACAAAGAGCTCTTACAGGGGAGGGGGCGTGTCATGTTTTCTTAACATTACATATTTAGTAGTGATGTTATGCTTTTGTCCAACGTGACGTACATTTGTGAGAAAGCAGGCTCCCCTGGAGCAATGGGGGCGGGGAAGATTTGCTGATGCTGAGATTTGAACCAGCATCCTAATCCATTGAGCCACACTGCCCCAAAGTTCGGTGGTACACCTGCTCATTACCCTCAATGCCAGACACAGCATAGCATCTCTGAGGACTGTCTGCTGACAAATCGCAGCCAGAAGCAGTAGCCTCACTCTAACGAGCGTGTGCGGAGTTACAGACTGACACCGAAATGACCCTCAGAGTGAACTTTAATGGGTAATTAATCAGTCATACAGTTTCATTCTCACATGAGAAGCAAATATTTACCACGGCATTTAGAAAAATACAGGATGCACACAGTTAAGACCGCTCCGTCTTAGGTATTTGGCTTTTATTGTAAATGTCATGTTACCACAGTGTTATTGACAATACTGTTTTTTTTATTTATTTCTCTTCCATTTATCCCCCCTCTGCTACACCACGGTGCAGAAGGTACAAAGTTCTCCAAACCTGGATCCGAAAAAGCAAATCGAACGAAACCAAAACGAAAAGTACTGGTTTGAACTGGATCGGGGGGGGTGCGTGAGGTGGGAAATGAAAAGGCAACTTGGCTCCTGAGTGCTTGGTGGTTGCAGGATATGCGTTGCCAGTAATATACAACTCCGTGAAAAGGGGGGGGAGGTGACACTCAGCCACATCGCGCCATACCAACGTCACTTGTGCTGACCAGAAAGGTGGTGTTGCACCCAACCGTGGGGGGGGGGAGAGAAAATGGAGGGGACGGGGGAATTTGTCAAATAAAATTGACCACAGAACCCAATAACGGCATATCACACTAAGTGTCCGTACAAATATCCACCACAAAAAGATGCTTTATTCTATATTAAAAGGTTTTTTTTTGTCGGGTTTTTTTTTTTGGTTTTCTTACTTTTGGTAGCTAAATATTTTAAACTTTTTTTTTTGTTGATATAATTCCATTAAGTTTTTAAATATATATTTATATATATACACAGGCTAACACACATACCGTGCGTGACGTACATGTGAATGATACTAGAAAACGACGGCTCTCTCGACACCATGTGACTTTCAGGGATGTAGAGTATCGGGACTTTTATTAGTCTGTGGTGTCGAACGCGCTGGTTTTCAAACCGAGAACAGGTACACTGTATATGCAAGTTAGGCAAATAATAATTATAACAACAATAATCATCTTCGTCATTTGCACCATGCCTTGTAAACTAGGAAACCAAAGTTAACTGACAATCAGAGCCTGTCCCCGCTAAGGAAGTAATAAAAAAAATAATCTAAGGAACAAAGACGAGTTTGTATTTCCTCTGGCTAGTTGACGCCCTGTGCGGAGGGGTGTGGCCTGCGGAGGGGTGTGGCCTGGGCAGGGGAAGGGGGCGGAGCCAGCTTGCATAGCTAGTGCAGGTAGTCATCCACAGAGGCGAAGGCGCAGGAGCCGATGCCCGAGCGGGCCATAATGGACAGGCACTGGGAGGCCTGACCCACTGCCTGGGCCAGGGGGGGCTGCTTCGGCAGGTTGTGGGTCTCTGTGGGGGGGGGGGAGGAACAGGAGAAACATGACTGAAAAAGCGGTGGTGGGTAGGATTTACTGCCCTCTCAGTGGCGGCCCATGCACAGCACAACAGCCCCGCCCACAGTTAGACCCAAGACCCAGCATCCCAACAGCACCCAGACGAGACCGGGCATGCCTCTTGGGTCCACTCTATACAAAGGCAGGCCGGCCCTACCTAATATTGCACTGTTGAGGGTGGAACAGACGGGCTCCCTCTGGATGGCGTCCAGCTGGTAGCCCACCGGGCTGTTCCAGGGGTCCGAGTAGGCCAGCAGACTGAAGGCATCCTACCGAAAGACAGCATGCACACCCTCAAGCCCACACGCTCCGACCGCCACTCACAATGCCGCCTTCTTATAAACATGCATCTCTATCAAAAACTGGGGCCATATACAGCTATTAGAGGAGAACCAAGGCCTATATTTTAGGATATTCATTCACACCCAGAGCAGATGGCACTTTCTCCACCCCAAATGGTTGTTATAATAAACCGACCCACTGCTGGGGCGCAGTGAAAACCTTGTTTCGCCTCATAGCAGGCAGCTGGCCATCCTAGCATCAGCATTGTATGGACCAGAAACGGTGAATTTAACTTGAACAAGTGTGTGTCGATGCAGTAGCACGTGGCTGCCTGCAGAGGGCGCTGAAAGCTCCCGTTATGGATTATGAGCACACAGGCGTGCTGGAAGCTGCCACTTCTTGGTCATCTTTGAGGCGGTGTTCAGGCCCTGGGGGGAGGATCAGACATACCTTCAGCATCTTCTTGTTGGCCGCATTCTTGCCGCACTCACGCCGGAGGTTCTCGCTCATGCTCTGCAGCTCGCGGCCGAACTGGATCATTCGCTCGATGGCTGCCTGGCTGCCGCCACACAGCTGCCGCCTGGGCAGGGTGGGGTCCACATCTGCACGGACACACACACACACACACACACACACACACACAGAGAGAGGGTCAACGCTGGACCCAGAGCCACCCAAGCCTCCTTTGAACCCAACTTGGACCAAAAGGCAGCTCTGGCTTGCTTCAGAATACAGCCGGTGACAGTGAGGCTGACTGGCCACTAGAGGGAGCCCCGCTGTACCCATGTCGTTATCGCAGTCCTCCAGCTCAACGTCGTGCTTGGAGCTGCCGTTCAGGAAGCCGTTGGAAGTGGTCTCCGACACGCCGTTGCTATAGTGGTCCACCTCCATGTCCATGTCATTGCTGCAGCCCACACAAGCAGCTCCAGGTCATTCATGTGAAGCTCCGCCCCATATAATTAGCATATCCATTTTAATACACCCCATTGGTTTGCAGAGACTCCTCCCCCCCCCCACCTGGTACAGGTGCCACCATGCTGACTCCGCGTGCTGTTGATGGTGTTGAGCTCGGCATTGGACAGGGTTGGGGGTGACTGCTTGTGACTGTGGGGTTGGGGGTGGGGCTTTGCGGGTGCCACCCCGTTACTGCAGCTGCCGTCGAAACCTGGGGAGGAGACAAAAGGTGGGGGGGAGTTACCGCCTTGAATAAAAATACCCCAAGATGGGCTGTACCACTACGATACACCATGGGGGGGGGGGGGGGGGGGGGTTTCCCACCTAGAATTCACAAACTCCCCCAAGATGGGGCGCCCCCCTATCCTACCCCGGGGGGGAGCAATACCGTTTTTGCATGTCCTTCTCCCCCTCCCCCCCTCCCCC
>JAODKE010000088.1:1833473-1847998 GCA_026779605.1 Mormyrus hasselquistii
CCCACCCAAAAAAAAAGAAGGGGGGGGGGGGGAAAAGGAAGAAAAAAAAAAGAAAAAAGGGGGGAGGGAAGGAAGACAAAAACGCGCCGCGGGGGGGGGGGGGGGGGGGGGGGAGAGAAGATGGGGGCAAACACTACATCTTATACTTCAAACTATACGTATTTCAAAATATACATACTTCAACTTCAAACAATCAGCCAGTGAGATTCAACCAGACAGATCAGGAGCTTTGGATATGTAACAACTGAGGGTTTCAACACAAGACAGAGCAGTAAGATTTATGGCATCAGGTCACTGATAAAGCAAAATGGCCGAGCAGTGAAGATGAGCGCAGAAGCCCAGAGGAAGGGCCACCGGCCGCTACTTCTCTTCGTGCGTGGGCAAAACCTCCTTCGGGGACGAGCATTCCCGAGACACAAATCCCCCATTCAGACAATGTGTGCAACAAATCTGCCCAAATAGAATGCGGCCAGCCTCAGCTCCGCCCCCACCAGCCGCAGGAGGAAGACAGACGGGCGGGTGAAGACAGACGGGCGGGTGAAGACAGACGGGCGGGTGAAGACAGACGGGCGGGTGAAGACAGACGGGCTCCCACTCCCCATTTACACCTTAGCTCTTCAGAAAATAAACAAACAAAAATAATCTGTTACAACCACCGCCTGCGGTCCAAACATAGGGAGAACATTGGCTCAAAGGCTAAACCAGGTATGTCCCCCAAATGATCTACACGACTAGTTATTTCTGTGTCTCTCACAAAGGCCCTAATGTTTTTAGATCAGACAGTCTACAGCAAACGCTGTACATGCTCAGGTTCAGTAAAAAAAAAAAAAAAAAAGATTTAAAGTCTGACAACAACATCTTGAGTATCCAACACCATCACCAGAGCTGTGAAGGTCACGACAGACCTGGCCACCGCTAACTTCTCACATTTCAGCCATGAAGCCTAAGTTGGAACAGAGAGAATCTTTTCCTCTCTTCTCTTCTTCCTTCTGCATTTAAGCAGAAGCCTTTGACGGTAGCAGCGTCCAACCACGCGCCTCCTTTTCCAGGCCTACATTCCCCACACCGCCTGAAATCTCAAGCGGAGAAAGACTAAATGTTCAGAGGGCAAAGGTCACGTGGTCACTGCCTGGAGAAGACAGGTGAGGACCACAAGAGAGAGAGAGAGAGAAAAAAAAAAAAAAACCAACAGCGTGCCAAGCCTGGGCAACACCAACACTGCCCCCTACCCAAACACACCACAGAAACTGGTAAGCGCCTACGGTACCCACTCAACACAGCAAAGACACAAAATGTCATATGGGCGACGTACAGCAGTTCTGCACAGTCGCTATTCAGGAACACAGTCTTCATTACTTTAACTTCTCCTTCAGTCTCACACTTCATAAATCCCCAAAATGCAATGAGCACGCAGACAAAGACTTAACAGCTAAGAATGCATCACTGGAGTCATAAACACAATCGCAAATAATAATATAATATTATATTATTAATATGATATAATATTTTGTTTAGTCCTGTAATTGTTTTGTAATGTACATCACCATGCCCATTACATTACAGGACTAAACAAAAAATATTAAGGGTCCTGGGAGAAGATTTAAGTGTAATGATGGTTGGAACCCAGGAATTAAAAAAAAACACAAGGCATGTTTTTCTCAAGCCTGATACAGGTCAGCTACATGGATTTCATCCAACTGCCCATGAACCATATCACAGAGCGGTGTTTCTCAACCGCACTGATGGTTGGAACCTGAACCCAGGATTTAAAAAAAAAAAATACAAGGTATGTTTTTCTCAAGCCTGATACAGGTCATGGATTTTGGATTTTGTCGAACATGGATTTTGTCCCACTGCCTGTGGACCATATCACAGAGCGGTGTTTCTCAACAGTCCTTGTGGACCCCCCAGAAGGTCTATGTTTTTTTTGCTCCTCCCCAGCTCAAGCCAGACAGTCCACGGAGAGGGAACAAAAACACAGACTGTCTGGGGGTCCCCGAGGACCGGTTTGAGAAACACTACCATAGTGTCAGCGAGGCCACCATCGTAATTATGGATAGGGTCCTTCCTCACCGGGGTCACAGTGCACCCGGCAACAGCGTAGACAAGAGCACCCGAGTGCCTGGACAAAGAAAAGGGCCGCATGGTTAAAAAAGGAACGGGGACGAGGATAATGAAAGATCCCTTCCCTGAAGGGTCTGAGGTTAAATTCCCCAAACGGTCTAGGTCTGCCTTTGCCAGAGGCAAAGGACCAACCACACCAGAGACACCGTTGGCAGCCATTTGCAAACCTGTTTTTCCTTTAGCACAACTCTCTTCAGTTACTATGCAGACTGAATGTGGAATGTCATATTTGCTGCATTTTAGTCATCGCAACACAACCAGTTTTCCCCCCACAAGGGCAATGAAAAGGAAACATCTTTATATATTTTATACATGTGAAATTTGGTCCGAATTTCTCATAATATACCAACACATAAATATTTCAGTACACATATTTCATAGACCATGGATCGATGCCTTACCGACAAAAAGACTTACTCATCACTGTCACTTGCTATAATTGAACTGAAAACCAGTTTAACTTGCTGAAAGGTGACACAATTGTATATGTGGACAATCTAAGGCAGAGCTCAAACGATTCCAACAAAGACTAGGAAAAAGATGCATGGTTAGGCGCAACGAAAAGCCGAAAGCGTGTTTAAAGCGATCGCAGCAGCGCCATCCCTATTCTTAGACATCACGTTTCTGAAGAGGGAGGCCCAATTTCTGTTTTCGCTGCAACAGGAAAAAAGCCCCCTTTTTTGCTGGGTTCCTCTGTCAGGACTTAAACCTCCCAGCTTCCTGTTATTACAAGGCCTAGCCAGTGTGTGTGGCCCTGTCCTGCTCTTTGTTAGGTTGTCACATACAGACACATTTAAGTCGTCTTTGGGGGTCACTGGGGCCATTCTGGAAACACCTTAGCGGGGTATGGGGGTTGTATCTCCACCCGGGTGATTTATTTACCCTGACACACGCCAGGCAGCCATCTCCTATTCAGTTTCCAAACCCAAACCTGGTGTCCCCAAAATACGTTTTTAACCGAAGGGGCTGGGCTGAATAGCGAACGGGGGCATTAAAGGGCTCCGTGGACGCAGCCGGGACGCGGGTTCGTCGCCCGGCGGCCGAACTGCGGCACCGCAGCGGAGGAGGGACGGATGGACGCCGACGGCAGCGGACTGACCGCACGCAGCCTTTTGTTGTTATGCTGCCACAATAGCCTGCTAGCTAGAGAGCTAACCAGCTAGCCGACACGTCCAGAGGCCGGCGCTACCCAGCACACGGCTAACACACTCAATAATAAACACGAAGACAGTTCATCCACCATGAAGCGTGCGTTTAAATAAACCATAATATCTATAAAATTTATTTAAAAAGCACTTTTATCTACACACAGTGCTAGCTGTCAGCTATCGGGCTAGCCAAGTGTGCGGCAACAAAATGCTCGCAATTCAATCTCGGTAATCAATTGAATATAGCAATAGGCCAAGGATTAATGTTACATATAAAGGCGAAATTCGCCGAAATATTCAGTTATGGACGGGTAGCCGCCTAGGGGCCCCCGGACAGCCTTGCTGACCAGGCAAGCTCGCTGGATTATCTTAGCTTAGCTCCATTTAGCCGGAACATTTTGTACCAAACGACCCAACGCCAGCTTAGCATCAGCTAGCTAAAATAATTAATATTAAGCGGAATTTAAACGAACAGTGACAAGCATGACACCACTGGAGTCATTATCGTGTTTATATCCGGGATTCGAAAATTACAAATATACACACATACGTTACGGTGGCTAACAAGCTAGTTCTTCAAACGTAGAGGCCGCGCCACAGCGGCATTTAAAGTATGTTTATTGAAATTCATAAAACGGCCTGTTTTGTGTGTCGGCCGTCATGAGAGGTGCTTGTGATGGCGGTGTCTGAGACTGTCGCTGCTTGGTTTGTGACTGAAGGGCTCGTTAGCTGGCCGGCCGGCGGCTAGCATGAACGGCTAGCCAGCAGCCTCGAGTCCCAGCGCCCTACCTTTATAATGCACTCGGAGGTTGTTCTGAGACAAGCCGATGTAACTGAACTTGTCCTTGGGGCTCCACGAGCGGGGCAGCGGGGTTTCTTGTTCATTTACGGCCGGGTAGAGTCGCCGGAGACGCTGGCTGAGCTCTTTTTCCTGTTCGCTGAGAGTCGAGTCTCCGTGCACCACCACCGACATCAGAAACCCACAGCCCGAGGACTGCCCGGACATGGCGATCGGACGTTCAGCTATCTATTAAAATATAACCTACAAGCAAACGGCCAGCTAGCTTACCAAGCTAGCTCCGATAAAAACTTCTAGAGCTGGCCCGCCCGCAAACGAATTAAGCGCTGCGACGTTTGCTTGCAAGCTAATCAAACGTAAGAAGACGGTTTATTCTCTCTAAAAGCAAACAATCTGACAGATAAAATTAAAACCAGACATGAGCGGCTAGCTCGTTAGGTCTTTTGTTTGTTGTCAGTGCATGATCCACAGTTCTGATTGGAGAGGAGAAGCCCCAGTCAAAGTAAAAACACACTTATTCCCCCAGAGCGGAATCCGTGCACAGACAGAACCAATCAATGCCCGAACTTCTCCTGTTTCCACTTCTTATTCTTCATCTTCCTCGCCTCTCTCTGCGCGTCAGATTTCCGCACCGCAGTTCGGCTATCACGCTGCTGCCCCCTACAGTGCCGACTGGGCACGCCTGATTTAACGCGCCTCACTGAGAATATTAACCCGACTGCGTACAGGCAGCGGGCCCAGTTATACATTAATATAACTGTTTATCAAATTATAAACGAATTGCAGTGTCGAGATATCCACAAGTAATTGAAAGTATAATATAGGAATATGCTGCATGTAACATTAATCTGTCTTCCAGTTGCTTATTCAGAACAGCTTCCAGCATTCTGCTCCTTAAGGCCTAAATGTGCGAACACGCAGTTTGGGCAGTTTAGAGAATGAATTCACATTATTATATTTCTGGAGGATATCAGAGTGCCTATATCTAAACACCACTCACACGGAGCAGAAGTGGAATAATAGGCATTAATAATGTTGATTCACCATAAATGAAAACCCGCATCTTGCTAAACAAAGAATTTCTATGTTAAGGGTGACCCATTCTTTTCCAGATCAGTGATATTCACCGTGGCCCAGTTACATTATCTCAGCCGTGACAAGCAATTCACAGCTTCAGTGTAATTAGATTGTGCAGCAGGTATTGCTCAACAAATTAATATGCAAATCAGACAATTTATATACAAATCTGTCAAGAAATATATGGAAAAATATCCACACTAGTGTGCAACTGCTGCTAAAAAAACACAATCATCCTTCTAGTCGTTTAAAGTACATTTTTAACAATTATTTTAAATGGATCGAGTAACTGTGAGTGATGCATCGATTAGCGCTGATGTTTCCTGATGTTTTATTTTACTTCTTGTTGGGTTTCACCAGCCATGTTGTCTTTGTGCAGCAGGAGAAGTACATCACTGCTGCCCATGTCAGCTTGTTGAATCTCTGCTTGGGTACTTTTTTGTTGGCGTAAATGACCCTACATCTCCCTGACTGTGCAGCATGGATATCTGTCCAATACCTGAAAGACTTTGAAGACTCTGAATCTCTCAGTATCTTTGTTCTTTCTTTGGTGGAAACTATGTCAAATCAAACAAAACAGTCCACAATTACACTTAGCTTTAAATTTGCCCCGTCTACATATTTGTCTACATATTATACAGTCTGATGGCAGATCTCTGCAGAGTAATTATTACGATGAGTTTTTTTCCCCCAGTCCCTAGTTTAACAGACATATAGCTTTACAAATCAATCATTCACCTGAAGAACTTTTTTCTAAAGATAGGAGATGTTATTTACTCTGTACAGTTGCAAAATAAAAAAATTTCAACGAGCGGTCAAGCCAAGTCAAATAACCCGCCAATTGTGATGAAAGGTTTACCAAGAGCACAAAAATGCCTGATCACATCGAAAACAAACATGGGGGCAATACTTCACTCGTCTACAAGATCCTGTGACGAAGTGCACAAGTGTAGCAGGATTGTTTTTTATTAATTGTTTTTCAGCTTGATATGATTCCACCAGCACAGGACAGCAAACCTGAGAATTAATTCCTATTTCAATTTCTGAGCGTTAAAAACATAAAACAAACTCAAAAATGCGCACATCTTTATAGAAAAGCATTTCACTTGAAAGTCATTCTTTGTTGCAGTTTGTGAACTTAGATATGCATAGGTTAAGATTTACCACGTGACGTTATTCGGAATTTATGAATTATCATCCGAAGCGAAACAATCTGGAATAGACTGTTATTTATACTGGGCGATAACTTTCAAGGTGCTTCAGGGAAATGGTAAACTGGTGTAGTGAGGATTAGTTGTGTCTGCTTCTTTGAAGTCTCTGCTTAAAAGAGTATCGCTGGCTTGCGTATGCTATGATGTGTTTATCTGTGTGACGGCAGGGAATGTAATTGTAGTTTTTTTTTTTTCGGAGCAACACTGAAGTGATTTTTTTTTTTAACCTGATAGCTGGCACCTGTATTTTCTCATTTATTTATTGAAAATATGGGGGTCATCTGGGTGGGGTTGCAGGTTCTTATTCAAATGGCTGGTAATTCATTGGCTAATTGTACAGGGTCGTGACCCCGGAGATGCCAACCCAGGAGAAACCCTACTTTCCCCAGTAAATAGTCTAGTAATATTTATATACATAAATAAATGTAATAGTGAATTGAAATATACATTATATGGATAAAAATATTGAGACATACCTCTTGACATTCCTCCTCCATTGAATTTAGGTATTTCATTCAGACCCATTGCCACAGGTGAGTAAAATCAAGCACCTATCCATGAAGTCTGATTTACAAATATTTGTGAATGAATGGGTCTTTCTGAAGTGCTCAGTGAATTCAAGCGTGGTACCGCCATAGGATGCCACCATTGCAATACATCAATTTCTTCCTTGCAAGTAGTATTATTGAAAGGTGGAAGCATTTAGGAAGAACAGAAACTCAGCCACGAAGTAGCAGACCATGTAAAGTAACAGAGCAAACACTCTGCACTGGGAGCTTCATGGAATGGGCTTCCATGGCCGAGCAGCTGCATGCAGGCTTTACATCACCATGCGAAACTCAGAGAGAGTGGTATAAAGCACACTGACACTGGAACAGTGGAAAGCTGTTCTGTGGAGTGTCTGCCAGTCTGATGGATGAGTCTGGGTTTGCCGGATGCCAGGAGAACATTACTTTTGGTGGAGGAGGGATGATGGTATGAAGTTGCTTTTCAGGGGCTGGGTTGGACTCTATAGTTCTAGTGAACGGAACTCTCAAAACTTCAACATACCAAGACATTTTGGACGATTCTATACTCCCAACTTTTTTGGGAACAGTTTGGGGAAGGCTCTTTTCTGTTCCAGCATGACTGTGCCCCAGTGCACAAACAAGGTCCATAAAGACATGGTTACGTGAGTGGAACTTGACTGCCTCACATACTGTAGAGCCCTGACCTCAACCCCAATCAAACACCTTTGGGATGAATTACAATGGAGATTGTGAGCCAGGCCTTCACGTCCAAAATCAGTGCCTGACCTCACAAATGCTCTTCTAGTCGAATGGGAAAAAATTCCAACACACTCCAAAATCGTGTGGAAAGCCTTCCCAGAAGAGTGGGACCAACACCATATTGATGCCTAATGGGAAGTCATGAAAGTTCCTGTAAGTGTAATGGCCTGGTGTCCCAATACTTTTATCTATATAATGTAACTATGTTGAGGTGTAGAACTTTAGAAGGTCTCACAAATGGATTAATTCAAGACACGAACATTCGGAGCCCTGCATTAATGTAAATATCACAAAAACACAAGTCGCATGTCTTTAGTAGGAATTTTTTAATGAGGACCCTTAACTGTTATTGAACCTAAACTGTGCATCATCAATTCACAATGACAGAGACACTTAAAAAATACTCATCTCAGAGCTGCAGAGAATCAGTCTCAGCCAAGCAAAATGATTACAGGAGGGCGATGGAATTGAAGGTGTGTCAGACTGGAGAGGAGCCCATCAAATTGTATTCAGTAAAAAGAGGTATGCTGGTCACTTTGGGAGTCATTAAAAACATTGAACATGAAAAATGTGAGGAAAAAAGCTCCTATCAGCTAGGAGCCAGATAAGTGGAACAGAAAATGGATGGATGGCTGGATCAGCTGCTGTAAAAAGAAAACACACGGGCAAAAATCTTCCTTGAAATAAATGGAATTTTAGAGGTGCTTCAAATTATTTTGCACCACATACAATGCTGTGCAAAAGTCTTAGGCAATCAAAGAAAATGAGATTAAAATAATCTTCTTTTTCACGTAATTGCGGTATTATGTCTGCCAAAGCATGTCAGCTTAGCCATTGCAAAACCTCTCCTAAAATCGGCCCAGCATTTGCGGCAAATATCCAATACAGTCATGTCTTTTAGACCTGGATCATTATCCCATCAGGTCTGCTTAATCAATTCCTTACTGAGTCACTTAATAAATCACGTTAGTTAATTAATTCATTAATTACACCCCCAGGACAAATTTAACAAATACACGGAATGGCTGAGGTGCCCCTAAGGAGAGGTTTGGGAACCAAAGTGGTGTTCACCCAGCCATCCAAGAAAATGCGTCTCTTTTGGAGAACAGAAGAATTTATTTTTTTATTGTATGACTGTAAATTTACATATGTTCTTATGTTAATTCATTTTTTTTTCTGAGCAAATACACACTTACTTTCTTTGACTGCCTGAGTCTTGCACAGTACCGCACATGTCTACCATTCAGAAAAGCAGGCAACCGCACACCATTCAACACGCAATGTCTCCTTCTTCTAAACGACATGGTAATATATGCACACCCCGACAAAAGAATTCACTATTTTAATTTATCCCGGTGATCACGGGTAGAACAGTCGCAGTGTGTCACCATAGTTACCGAGGGATGGAGCACCAGCAAAGGTGCGACTTGAAAGACCACATTTCACCTTCAGATACACAACATACTTCATTCATAAAACTCCCACAAACCTAAGCACCATTTCAACGGTAATTACCATCATTGATACGTTTTGGGGACAGTTATCTTTCCATCAGACGATCCTGTAAGTTTCTATTACTTAAGCTAACTTTATCAAATATTCAGCAATTCAGTAAGAAAGAATATCTTTCGATACCTGCCATTCAGTTTAATTTCAACCTAGTGTTGCACCTGTGCTTGGATATTTTGCTTCAGCTACCTGAATACCTGAAGCACCATTCACCTCAAATGATGGTCAAAAAGTCATGCTGTTTATTTTGAAGATTTTTTTTTCACCTATATATTACATTTATAGCTATACATTAAATATGCAGATCCATGAGTTTGCTTCTATGGAAAAATTCCCAGAGCAAAACTTTAAAATCAATGCAGCCGTACATATGTGGTTACATACTACTGTATTTTCAGAAAACAATGTGTATTTAACTATTAAACTGTCAAATGGATCAAGGAGCTTAACTGGCTACAGACTGGGGATGTATTCTGCCAATACAGTGACTAATAGTTGAACTAAGATATTTTTCATGGGATACGACAGAGCGCAAGAGACCCAATTTTGATAAAATACACAGTTGCAATGTTTCACCTCTATAAGGCAGTACTGTTAACAGCTTTTGGCCAGTAATTCTCCTTGTCATGCTCCCCTGGTCCAATCGGCAAAGGTGCTGTTTTTAAACAATTAAAAAAAAAAATCCAGGCGTGGCTGGCGCAGGATGCGTTGGATTTGATGTCGGGAAGAATGAGCTTCGACTTGCCTTTGTCTAGACTCAGAGCAACATGATCATTTTGTTCCAGAAGTTTTGGGAAAATTGCAGCTAAGTGTTCTATATAAATCAGATTAAAGATTTATTTTTAGCAAGTCCATGTTCCCCAGGCCTCGACGAAGAGTCGGAATCGAGGTAAGAGTACCCCAAAAAGTATGGTCTCTGATGACATTATGTAACATCAATCTGCATGAGTAAGTTGGTTGCAGAGAGCTGGGAAAGGCGGCTGGCCAAATTAATAAATGCAAATAGATTTTTATCAAAAGAGGCAGAAATCTGAGTAACGGGAGTCTCTCTTGTGTTATCACAGAGTCCAATCCCAGCTGTAAAAACATCAAGTAGATCCTGACGTGGAGACAATAAGTTAGGAAGTGGGTAGACAGGAAGCCTGTGGCTACCTTATGGCTCCCCCTAGATGGTTCTGGTGGAAGTGTGGTGTGAGGCCGGCGCGGGGCTCACCCTAGGTACAATACACAGACGGACAGAAGCAAGGACACAGCAGCTAGACTGGCCACTAGAGCGGCGACAAACATCTGCCCCCGCTTGCACCGGCGCTGCTCCGGCTCTGCCTGCAGCATGGAGAGCAGAGCCAGCGAGGAGCCGTTCTCGACCGGCTCGGCGTACTGCGGCCCCTGCGCCTCCACCGCCCACCGGAGCACGTTCACCCGCTGCTCCATGTCCTCGATCATCTGGTCCACACGGGCCTTCTCCGCCTCCAGCTCGCCCTGCTCCACACAGTCCACGCTGGCCGGGGCCACGCTCAGGTCCGGCTCGGTCAGGCTCAGTGCTCGGGCTGTTACCTTCGCCGTCTCCCCTGCAAAAATCCTTGCTCGTGTGAGCGGAGCTAGAAGTGTCCCAAAACTGTGAGGTTTCACCATGCCTACATATGACTCTATAATGCTAATGAGCAGTGTTGGGCATTTCAAGTCCAGAAGCTACTAATCCAGACCAAGATTTTGTTTCTACCGACCAGCTGAGCATAAAGAATCACAGTCACAGAGACTCAGCTGGTTGGTAGAAACAAAATCTTGGTCTGGATTAGTATCTTCTGGACCTGAAAAGGCCAACACACGAACAAGGAGATTTAATTTAAAATTACATACATGTATGAATAAGCTAAATACTGAAGCATCTACAGTTAAAATAACTAAATAATACGCAATTATTTACAAAATCAAAGTGGGAAAAATAGCTTGCAATTTTAGGCACCACTTTTATATATGTGAACACAGAATTGCATATTCACTGGGGTCATGAAATCGGCACAGGTGAATGTCTTGATCTTTAACCTTTAAGTCACGTGACTTACCTTGCATGCCGGTCTGTACCAAAACACTAGTTTTGGAAGACAGAGGGAAGTTCTGTCCCACGCTGAAGACCTTGCACATATCTGCGTGGAACAGCTCCAGGCTGGAGGAGAAGGACACCCACAGTAGCTCCGCCTCCAGCCGCGTGGGCGGGGCCAGGGATCCGTCGCGCAGCCGTGCCGTCAGGAGCCGCTGGCTATCCAGAGCCAGCTGCTGCGCCCGCTCCCGGGTCTGGCGCAGCTCGTGCCGCAGCTGGGCGCTGTCTGTGCTGCCACCCACGCAGGAGGACAGCTGGTGGTAGCATGCGACCACCTGAGCCAGGGAGAAGAGAGTAGAGGGGGAGCAGGGTAAACGGAGGGAGGGCGATGTCACACACACACACACACACACACACACACTCATTTGTATTATATCTTTGCAGGGACCATACATTTATTTCTATGGGAAAAACCCTAATCCCAAAAATGACAAACTGAACCCCTACCTAGCCCTAACCTTAACCGTAAGTAACCAAACAGAATACAAGATGCTTGACATTTTTACTGTGCATGTAATACTATAAGTTCCTGCATGTGTGCACACACATAAAAACAGTTTATCGCACGCACAAAGGCCTACAGGATTGGAATACAGGTATGACATTTGACTGCAGTCCTTCAGTATAGCAGGACACTGTTCAGTAGTATGTAAGTAGCCAATCCACACAAGGAGAAATGGATTCCGGGGTCACCATGACAACGGAAATCATTGACATTCTGCTGAGGAAAAACACTCATTAAAATAAATGCAATGGATGGATGTCTCTCATTTCCTCCCTGGGAGTGATACAAGAACCTGCTATATCTTCTCACTCATACTTTGCATGACCGATACAGTAGAGAAACTCAAGCCCACAGGCCCAAGTTGCAACAGCAGTGCGCAAAAGGCTCAAACTCACAACCTTCTGGTCATAAGACCTCGCACCTAGTTCAAGCATAATGTTATGTGGCTGAATCATTCATCCATCTATCCATCCGTCCATCTTTAGGGGGCAGTATGAGGCTCAGTGGGCCAAGCCTGTGCGTCTGTAATCAGAAGGTCGCTGGTTCAAACCCAGCTTTAGCACATCTGTGGGTCCTCGACCCTTAACCCCCAGCTCCCTGGGCGCCGCTACGGGTGGCTGCCCTTCGCGGACAGCTTAGTCTACAAAGAGCAAGTAGAGGGAGCCTCAAACAAAGAATTTCCCCACGGGGACAATAAAGGATCAATAATTATGGTATGTCATATTTCAACCTTAACAATGGCCTTCCACAGCAAAAGGCACTTTCTCTGTTGTTAGAAAAGCTTCCTGGGAAAAATCGCGCTGTTGAGTCTGACCTCATGCTCATGCCCCGGTGTCACACCTTACGGAATATCGCAGAACGATAAGAGCTACAGCAGCCCATGTTTACCATAGATATTCTCAAGGGCAGCAGTGGAAAATTCAGCTTCAGAAAGTACAAATCCAGACCAAGATTCTGTTTAAGCCAATCAGTTGAGTATAAAGAGTCACAATCATAGAGACTCAACTGGTTGGTTGAAACAAAATCTGTCTGGATTTGTACTTTCTGAACCTGAACTTTCCACCTCTGCTGTAGGGTTTATAAAAATAATTTTCAGGACCAAAAATACAATACGATATGATTATTCAATGGTTTCTAAATTATCAATATTGGTCTGAATATTTAACCGCACGCCTCTTTGAGAGCACAAACGGTACCCGGAGAGCTCGGTGCTGCTTTGTTTGTACGCAGAGGTAACTGTCGATTATCTACAGCAGATCAGCGCTATTCTTAGACAGGATTCTCGGATTTGCACGAGTGATCCGGCAGTAATTACGGCAGGCCCCGGACGGAGCGCTCGAGGTTTCAGGCGATGCCGCTGTAACCCGGGTACCCCCTCACCCAGGAGTGTACAGAAGAGGAAGTGACCACCTGCAGCCCTTTTCAGAGGAGCCTCAGTGCACAGCGGGACAGGACGTCCTCAAAAGCCAGCCGGCGCTCTCAGCTCTATTCACACAGCCTGCCTCCTGAGAGGGGACCTGCGGAAGGCCAGCTATTATCCTCTCAGCAGCCTAGCAACCCAGAATGCATCAGGTGGACCATTGTGCTACTGGGTGGCGGCTCAGAACCTGTAGCTGAAGATCAACATTACCTAGAATTCCAGTCGGATACATATTTCTATGCCAGTTCTTCCCCGAATGGCACATATTAAAAAAGCTGATTTTATACATCGTATACATGACATATTTTACTATAGATTGTCTGCATAGTTATTTGACCCAGAATCAATTCCATTGTAAGACTGATTCTGGGTTATCAGATAACAGATTCTGTTTGGTCATTCAGCTCACTTCATTATTACTATTAAATAAAAATGCTGCCTCACTCTGACTCCTGAGGGCTTGGATCTTTAATGCTGACCCCCCCAGCATGTGTAGATTCGCAGGTTCTCCCTGGGTCTCCTCCTACAGCCCAAAAGTGTGTAGTCATGGCAACCCTGCATTGCCTGAAGCGTGTCACCGAGTGTCTGTATGCGCTCGGGGATGATGGCGGGAATGGCAGTGATAACATGTTCATATCTGCGCTGAAGATGGTTAAACTGTATGCTTTTCAGATAAACTGGTTAATTTTGAGGACATTTAACCTTCCAAATAAAGGCATGTGTCAATGGAGGTAACAACTGAAGCTATAACAGGGTCATAACCGGTGGATCCGTGTGTCCTTGATGCACGGTACAATCTTTATTCCCAAATATGTGAAGCCATCTACTAAGTAACATTACGGAAGATTAATCATTATTTGTGTCGTATCCTGATAAGTTTCTAAATGATTTAATTAAATCAATCAGGGATGGGACTGAGTTTTCCAAATTCTTTAAGAAGAGAATGATGTCATCTGCGAGCAGGGAAATCCAGAGATCTTGTTTGCCTGTCATTATACCAGTTATGCATTTATTAGACCTTACTGTAATAGCAAATGGTTCAATTGTTAATAAAAAACAGTAAGGAGGATAGAGGACAGCCTTGATGACAGCCCCGTTGCACCTCAGATAGTTCAGCCCATTTGTCACTATATTTGCATAAGGCTTTCCGTAGAGGAGTTTAACCCATTTACAGAAAGACCTGGTTAGTTTAATCAGGATTAGAATCATTTACTTATCACCAAGTACTTTACCATACTAGGCATTTACTTAGGCTCTTCCCTCCTTCTCATTAATGAAGGGCTCCTTCTCTGCTTCCTGGGACTTCAGTCCTGCTTCTAGGAGCCTGACGTGAATTATCCTAGCAGTGCACTTCACACCCGCACTT
>JAODKE010000088.1:1861603-1874907 GCA_026779605.1 Mormyrus hasselquistii
GCCTGACATAATTAACATGCATGTATTAGTATCTGCTTTTATTGGTTAGTTCTTTAAGCTCGGCTAGTAATGCCTGATATAATTAACACGCACCTGTAAAAACAGGAGGCTCCCGCAGTGACCTGAATGAGCGAGGCTTCGAGAGAGCGAGAGGTGGAGGACGAAAATGACGTCCGGGGAGGGTGGGGGGACAGATAATGGTAACGGAGGGGCTTCAGCGGCAGGTTGGGTGGAGAATCGGGGTCTGAAAGTGAAATGAAAGCAAACACAGGCATATTTACAGATGGGCGGAGAGTGTCCCTCCTCTGCACAAAGATTATGCGACTCGCTGTGAAATGTATGTGCATATATATCTTTGCATGCTATATATATATTATATATATATATATTAATATTTCATATATATATTATATATCAACTTATACATGCTTGTTATCCGTATGAACATAAGTGACAGGCCTGAGCAGGGATGTCATCCTGCATCTGAGCATCAACCCCTCACCCCTTTTGTTAGTGGTGAGTGATCCGCCATCACCTGTCCCTGTCCGTCAGGCTGCTCGTCCTGGAGTCTGTGCTTCGCATTGCCAGCCAAGGAGGCTCTCGGGGGTTCGGCTCTGTGTGTGTGGGTGGGGGTGCTGACACTGGGACGTGGGGAAAATGCCAAAGGAGACACGGTGGATCTCTTCGGTGACGGGCTACAAGATGCCCTCAGCAGAGAGAAGCATATATTGTGCTTATAAACCCTCTGCAGGTATTTCGTAAGTCTGGGATATGGGGGAGTTGTTTCCTTATCCTGACCCTGCCTGTATCCGCCTCTCACTGCTGACTCATGCACTGATAGACTGATCGGTCAAATATACTTCCAAGGGGGACGCCCTAACCAGCCCACCCCCCCCACCCCACCCCCGCAATCTGCGACCCTGCTTTTGTGTCGTTCATTCATTGATTCTTTGGTCAAATCCCCCGACCTCCTTCGATATGATAAAATTCGCCATGTGTGGGAGCGCCCCCGCACGATAATTTTCGCTGAGCTAAGTGATAAAGTTTGCCTACGTATCGCTAAAGATAACATTCATCGAGTGATGGGTGCTGTTTTTTTTTTCTAGCATATTCTGAGAATCCCTCCCAATCGTTTTGCGTCCCAGTTTGAGAACCTCCGCCTTTGCGTAACGCTGTACTCCACACTGTAGGCTATAGCTACACTAACACAATGTCCACTTACGCAAAGGATTCTGTACATCTTAACGCCTCTGTGGCTCTTGAGCTTTCAGTAGTACTTTGTTGTTTTAATATTGGTAATTGGGAGTATATGTTTGACATATTTTCTAAGGGATACAGAAAGAAAGATTGTCCTGGTTTATCTATATCTTTCCACTTCTGAAGCTCTATAATTATACATTATAGCTATTAATGCATCTATACACACTATAGTATAATGCTGTACTGTTCACTCTGTGGTATCCTACAGTGTACGGCCTCGACTGGCTCCAGCTCGCATAGGTTTGCATGTTTGCACAGCTGCGTTTGAGTATATTTGCTCAATCCTTATAAAAGTCAATGTCTGGTAAGGGGATGTGCATGTAAAACCGGCAGATAAGCGTCTTTGTGTGTCTTTACACTTCTAGACGTCGGCCAGGTAAAGGGCGAACGAGATCTTATGGTCTGTACGGGCCGGACGGGTGCAGATCCCGCTGTGTGCTGGTGTAACATGGAGAGGCTCATGTTCGGTGAATCTGTGCCGGAGTTAAAAAGTTTGTTTGCGTGTCTACAGTAATATCAGAACTGTAATTAAGAATGTTTTATTTGTATTACATCACCCCCTTTGTGACCAAACTCAATCCCCCTCGCTGTTTTTACAAAGCCCACAAACGTTTTCCTTTTTTTATAACAAGAAGTTACGGGCAGTCTTTTCCACCACAGTGGAACAAACCTGCTGTTCAAAGTAGTTGGGCTTCCCAGCACATGCCATTAGAGAAATATTACCTTATCCTGACTGGTCACATGGACACTGATGGGCGGGGCCAGTACTCTGATTGGTTACTTCACACTTCTGTACAGTGTGGTGGTGTTTGCACAACACAAAACAAATGCACTTCCTCCCCCCCCGTGACAACGCAGGGTTGCTCAACTCCCTGGATCTCCAGGTTTTCCTGCTAAGCCTTGTTTTGTGCCTTCATCCAATAGGAGCTTAGCTTGCCCAATGGCAGCACAGGGTTGCTTAACCCTCCAGGCCGGTAGTCTTTCACGTTAAGCCACGTTTCTTCCCTTTACCCAGTGGCAGCTCCGTTTATAGGGCCAGAAAGTCGGCGAGCTCGTTCCCCGGTGTCAGTGTTTACGACATCCCTCTCAGCCCAGTGTGTTACAGATACTGTAGCCGATAACATACAGGCATGGCGGGGGGTGTTTGGGGGTTTCTTAGAGCCCCCGTCTGTGCGTCTCACGTTCCAGCGCTTACCCTCGTCCGCGTCATCGCCCCCCGTCACACGCCTCCTGAGAACGCCGCCTCACGCCAGTCCCAGGCCAGAAGTGAAACCCACACTGTCTTCAGAGGGACACCCCCCCCCCCCGAGCACGTGAAGCCCAGAACGCTCCAACAGAACTTGTCAAAAGCTCCCGGGTCCCAAAATAAGCATGCTATACGGTAGCCATTCAGGGAATTGAGGGTGAATACTGGTAATCGCACCAGGGACGCTTCCTCCTCATGCACCCCAGCTTCTCAGAATCAATAAATGCTGATTTATCAAGAGTGTAGAGGGTTGGTACATTAAAATAGCTTTTAATCCAATGACTTGAGGAGATTTCTCCCAGCGCATATTTCATTAATTTCCTCATTTCAGATTTGAGTTAATATTTCAATACAAATGAACTGAGATTAGATAAACTGAGACTGGATGTAGAGAGGTGTAGGGGGTGTATTGATGTAGTGTATTGCCTCACATATTCCTGATAATATGTTTTTGTATTTTCTGTAAGGAAGGAAATATGCCAGTGAGCATGTGCTGTTTGTTGCACCCACAGATGGCTACTGGCACTCCTCTTGACTGTTGTGAAACACCGTGCCTAATGCTGTCTGTATTTTCATTCTCCTCACGCCTAGCAGGGGATGACATAGCCGTTTACTCAACCCAGGATAGTTTTCGCCCCTCGCAGCTGATCCAGGATCAGCGCTTTGGCCTGCGGCACCCAACCTCAGCCAATCTGAGAGTAAACAGCAAGCTCTGTTCGCCAAGCCTGTGGAGGCAACCAATCATTAGGCTGGAGGCTAACAGGTTGGGGGATGTGTCTAAGATTGGAGCTTGTCATTGGTCAAACAGAGGACACATGGGTTTACTATTGTAATAATAAACACTGTTTATGATTTATTTAATTTTAAATTACTCATTTAATTTAATTTACTAAGGGTAGTAACATGTTTTTTGTGCAACGTGTCAGTTTTGGCATTGACTGAATAAGTAATTGCTGCCTCATTTAATTTGTAACAAAAACGTTGCATTACTGGCATGTCTAAATACCATGGACTAGAATAATTGGATAATAATAACCGGAAATGAATTTTTATACTGTAGAATTGGAAACTAGCCGTATGCAGGTATACATAGTCACAGGTGCCATTATGAAAATCTGGAGCAGACAATATTGTTTTGATTCCAGTAGCCAGGCTCCTGTCCAGCATTGTTTTGTGTGATTGTGTTTGGACTTGATGTCACATGAATATCTCTTTGAGACTGACAAATGCCCTGTGAATCACTCATATCATTCATATTTTTAATGAACATGATGTGCAGAAAGTGGCCCTGTCAGCGTCTGGTTTTATTTTGTCAGTGATTATACCATGTACCGTGTTCGGCGTGTATAGTAGAAGGATTCGGACAAGGCGGGATTTCTTGACGGGATGTACGACATGGTGTACCAAGAGACTCGAGAATGATTCGCTACAATGTCAGGACTTCTGATTGTTGGGATCTCGTGTCCTCATGAGCACGACTGCAAAGCAGCTCTTCTCTTTTGGTGATGGTGAAAACCTAATGGTCACACTCCCTCTTGTTGTCCCCCCTCCCCTGAGAGGTACTACAGCCGCCCGGGGGTGTCTGTTAGTCTCGGCCCCTCATGATGCGTTGCCGTTTCTGGAATGCGGTGTGACCCATTTATTTATAGACGACAGCAGTTGAAATAGCCGGGCCAGGTCCCCATTGAAGATAAACAGAAGCTGGTTTCTCTTAGGGTCGCCTAGAATCCGACCCCCGCAGGAAACCGGGACAGTTTTTGGCCAAGACCAGAGAGTCTTTGGTCTTCGGAACTTACCCATCGTCTCTGCACAGATCGGACACAAAGTTTTGGTCGTCTTCTAAGGGTCCTTGTCAGTGCCGAAAAGCCCTTGAGATGTCCTCAGAAGACAATGGATCGGGGTTTAGGTAACCGTATATCTGTTTGTATGTGATTTTGAATGGGAATCACGTATTCATCCCGAAAGGGAGGCTTGTACACGCTGAGTCTGACGGCTGGATCTGCCGCGGCGCAGCTTCTACATGCTTCTCTTTGCCATTTTGTGTTTGTGCCGTTTTTTTTTTCTTTTTTTGAGAAGTATGGTGAAGTCTGACCTGTTTTTTTTATTTTGTCTGACTTGAAGCAATCACAAAATCCCCTGGGATATCTGTGGGTGCTACGGAGATGCTGTGGGTGATATGGATTTCCCGTGGAAGCCTCTTATCTCAATGTAATCAGTCCCTAAGGCATGCCCACCTCTTTTTCCATTCTTCATCGTTGTGTTGTATACTTGCGTACCGTCAGCCGTCTCAGTGATGCCTATGATGCACACTTGACCTGGTCTGGCGGTTCGGCATGCTGGCTCAAGGACTCCAAAGAAGGCGTCTTCAAAACTGCAACGAGGTAGCACTAAGGACCCGGAGGCCGGCTCTGCTAGTCACATTACTCATGTGTTGTCGCCTTCGGATGCTAGATCCAGGTCTCCCATTTACTCTTACGGCCATGTTACGCACAAGGGGACGCCGGCATGGCCATAAGCATTCCAGTTTCAAGATTTATATGAACAGTCTGTTTGGTTTCGTGTCGGGAAACACACACGCTTCAGGATGCCTGCCATCAACAGTCTATTTTTAACCCATTGGCCAGCTATCTGTATTGAGAATCAGATGTATCCCAGCCCTATTACATTAGTGGTTTACTGTGATGGCCAGAGTGAACCGGACTGGCTGCTTAAGGTTGGGCGATTCCGGAAATTGGGTCTGTAGACGGTATGTTGGGCATAGCCAGCGGCTAGTTGGGTCTCCTTGACTGTCTGGATAAACGTTGCCATGGAAATAGACGCTAAACATACTGTCATGTGGTCGGATGTATTTTTTAAATGATGAGGTTGGTCAAGCAGGTTGCGCGGGGGGGGCGCAGGGGGCTAATTCTCGTGACGGAGCAGCTGTTTGTCAGACAGCTGTTGAGGGGGCGGGGGGCATGGAAAACGAGAGGCCATCACTTGTGAAAAGTCCCGTTAATAGATCTCAGGGGTCTGACAACGGGACATTGCTAGAAGACATTCTGAGGTTTGTGGCCTTGAAGGCCAGCGTGATTTTCTGAAGAGCGGATGATCGCAGCGCGGTGAGGTCCGGGAACCTGGAGCCATCACTCACACGCCCAAACCTTTCAGATCGCCGTTCTTATCTTTCCAGAAAGTCTCCCAATCCCTCTCTGGTCCTTCCTGTGTGTTAAGGTGTGAAGCAGTTATCGCCATTGCCGCGGTCGAGCCCGGCATTCTGTTCCCAGCGCTCCATTTAGTTTGACCCGTATGGTGGGCATAGCAAGCGTGGCGTACGTGAGACCCGTCTAGTGACACTCTCATTTGCAGAAGATCTGAGTGTCTTAAATGGATGGAACAATCGCTCCATCCCCGTTCTAAAAGCGAATTCCTGCTAAACCTGTCATCATCCAGTCTCATCTTGTTGTGGTAGAATCATAATCTGCCTCATAATGGAAGTACATTAATCCACTTCACCAGTACTTGATTACCAGTTATCTTGGACTGGGTTCTGTTACCCCCTGGTCAGTAGAATGTTCTGCTGGCCCTCGTTGCCTAAGCCATTGCCCGTCGTAGCCTTTGGGTCTTGTTCATCATCCCCTTGTTCTTTCCTTTTAGTTTCTTGGTGCCCTTATGTTAAACCTCTGCTCCCGTTACTGAACAAACTCCCTGTTCCTTCCTGCCATTCTCGGGTCATTTTCTCTGTCCCAGTGTCATGAGAGTGGCTCTGCGCAAGCTGTCACTTCAGCCTTCCACGCCGTCCTGCTGTAAGATACAATATGTACTCTTCATTCAATGGTTTAGTTTTAGTATGGTTGGCTGACATGTGTGTACTTTGTAATTACTGACCATAGTGAGCTTATAATTTAAGCATGAGAGAGGAGTTTTTTTTTTTTGTCTCAACAAACAGCAAAGGCTGATGGGAATGACGACAGCACCTGGCAAAAGTCTCGCTGCTTTCTGTTTTGTGTTTTTAAACAATGACGGGGATAGTCGGCTTCATTCCAGGCCGTCAGTAATGCTGAAAGAGTCCAGTGTGGTGCCGCCCAGTCCCACCCAAGAAGTCGCCATGGGGCAAAATGGCGGGAACTGTCTTGTGTTTGGCTGCAACCAGATCTCTCGAGAGAAGGAGTGCATTTTCATGCCGCTAGTGACTGGTGACAGCTGCTGCAGTCTTCGCTCTCTGCCCATGTTAAATTTAGTCATTGTTATTCTTCCATTGATGACACAGATGAAAGCGGGGCCTTGTATATATTTAGCTCCGTCAAAATTTTTGTCCTCTGCGTAACCGGAACGGCAATAGTTACAGCACTAGAAGGCGACTGTGTGATCTCAGCTAGCCCAAGCGTGATTAATCTGAGTAGCTGTGGGTTGTGGCACAACACCACGGTATCACATCACCTGGCAAATCAGTCATCTCTTGCTTTGTTGTTGTTCTGTTGGCGTATTGCACATCCATCCCAGCAGCCAGCAAGGCCGCAAAAATCTCACATGAAGTCTGTGAGCATGGTGAACATGTGCTGTCTCCCCGTTTGGGACTAGCGGGAAGAACATAAGCGATTTGCACCCCTAGCGCCAACTTTATGACTGTAGGCATGAGTCCTGTTGTCTAGAGGCTGGTTCTTAAAAAAGAAGCAGTGGCTTATGGGTATTCTAACTGATTTACCTCATGTTTGTGGCTTCTGGTCCCATTGTTGAGCACGTAATGTGTTAAAAATGAATTTTTGTGTCACTTGCAGTTTTGTCTGGATGATGATACAGAAAAAACTGGTAGAGGGGCACCTTGTCATCACCGTGTATGGGATTCTGGGACACCGTGAAGCTCTGTCTTTAGCTCCGGCTTTTTCAAAGCATTTATGATACTCACCTAGCTCTCTTTCTCTCAACGTCCAGCTGGGAGGTCATTGATTCAGGCCCAGAGACCAGGGCAGGTGTCAGCCAGCTCACCGACTCCTGGGTGAGCTTCAAGCTGTTTTTGCAGGAGCTGTCCTCCTTCAAGCAGCAGAATCCTGGAAAGGTGAGGCTCCGACAACATGCGGGAAAATGAGTGGGGCATGGTTGACTTCCTTCCAGCAATCGCGGATAAGCGGCTTCCACAGAATCATTTTGGGCGCTTTCGTGACTTAACCAGTCCAACCTGATTTCCATTTAGCCAACACAACAAAAGAGGCTATAGCATTGTCCTGAGGGCTTTCAGTTTTCATAGATGATGGTTTATAAACATGGCAAACGGTCAACTCTACATGTCATTATCTCTGTTGGTATGAGTGAGTTACAAACCTTTCGCAGAGTAGATCCAGTCATTTTATTAGGAACAGTGAACTTCAAGATTGGTGCTTGGTTGTTTTATCTTGGAACACCAAAGTGAGTAAATTTAATGTTGGAGACGCTGGTTTAGGGTAATGGTGGGTAATGTTCTGCTGGTTGTGGTGCCCGCCCTCAGAGGTCCCTGCAACCTCAGCCATTCTTTCTTTCAGTTTTGCCTGCTCGTCTGCAGTCTGTGCACGTTCTTGGCGATACTGGGCCGGTATATTCCTGGGGTCATCATTTTGTATGTCGGAGGTAAGTGTGGTGTGCCGTGTCGCGGGGAGGGGGGCGGGATTGACGTAAAATAGGTGTCAACCCCCCCCCCCCGTCCCGGTCTGTGGTTTCTCTCCCAGTGTCGGGCGTCTTCTTGTGGCCCCTCCTCTCATCACACGAATTTGGGCTGTGGATGGAGCCAGTTCTGCAGAAACTGGACTTCGGGGTGGCCGACTTCCTGCAGAGGATCAAGGAAAATCACGGTGAGGACACTTCTTCTCCCCGACCCCCAACCCCCTACCCCATGCAGCCGCCTCTCTTCCTACTCTGACTGCGGATCTTTTGGGAATTTCAGAGAAGCGGATGCTCCAGAGGCGGGATGAAATCAGCGAGGCCGATGACTCAGCACTCTTCCCCAAGGTTCCTTCCCGTCTTATTTATTAATGCTACCTTTAGAATAAACATTTCATTCCCTGTTCCAAAGCTGCATGCGTGATTCCGTTTTCAATCCCCCCCAATTCTCCCCAGCTGGATTCAACCGTTTGCAAGGAGATGTCAGTGTCAGACACCGAGGTTTCCGAGGTGACATGGACAGATAATGGCACCTTCAACCTCTCAGAGGGACATACCCCGCAGACGGAAAATTCAGAAGGTCATTCCTAACGCCTTTTTTTTGTATTTTTGGCTGTGTTAGTATCTATCATATCAGCGGTGTGATGTTTCATTGTACCATATACAGAGGTGTCACACGCCTGGGGCATTAAAGTCCCGATGAATCTAAACATCCCCCTGAAGGTCTTCATTTATCTCAGATGTTTTAACAATCATGCTCCCGCTTGCTATGCCCATCGTACTGGTCAAACTGAATGGGGTGCTGGAATTAAATGCCAGGTGTGACCATCGCAACTCCAAATATCACCATAGTCACCTATGTGCTGAATTTCCCAAAACTATCGCAGTGCTATGATCATTGAGAGAGATTTCAATAATAAGACCCTTGGACGGATCAGGTCTCTGGACTAAGCCTTGCAGGAACCCTATAACGCTCATATTCACTGTTCATGATGTTATTTTGGGGATCTACTGAAACATATTTGCAATTTTTTTTCCTCATACTGCACTTCTCTATTCACTCTCTGTCTTTAATGCTCTGTCAGAGCTTTAAGCACCACCCCCAGTGTGCTCTGATTGGTCAGCTCGCTCGATTGGTCAGCTCACCCGATTGGTCAGCTCGCCCTACACATTCCACCCCTGTCTTGCAGTCTGCAGTCAGATCCTCGCAAGTAGGCAGCCAATCAGTGTTGTGTTATGTGGTGACCTCACCATGTCACAGAAGTAAGGACTGGCATTCCAACGAGGCGTTTCAGGCAGATTAGAGAAGAATGGTTTCTTTGGTGAGAGTTACTCCCTTTAACAAGCAGTGGCCAATTATATGTTTTCAGTATAATGTAAATATAATATATAGTTTAATAGAAGTGCAAAGACTTTTGTTCTGTGTCTCCAACGGACTGTAGACTTGGACAGACGCAGTGATGTCGACGAGGTCTTCATGGGAGGACTCCCAGAGTTCCCGTCACTGGACAATGGCGCGGGGACCAACGGCGACGAAGAGGAGCTCAGCATCGGCCTTCCACACCCCTTGGGTGAGCCGTCCCAGGCGGCGCTGGAGCTGGTGAACCGCATGGCGGGAGACGTGATCGCCGCCACCATCACCGCGGCCATCCAGGAGCGGCTGGAAGGGGTGGCGGCGGTGCCCGCGGCCCGGCCTAGGCCCCCGCTGGACTCGGTAGAAGACTCGGACAGCGAGGCCGAGGACTTCGAGCTGCTCGACCAGTCGGAGCTGGAGCAGCTAGAGAGTGAGCTGGAGACTGCAGAGACTCCTGGCACCCCAAACAAGTCCTTCTTGTCGTCCCTTCTGAGGCGCCAGTGAGCGTAGGGCCCAGTGGAGAAAGCCTGGTGGTAGGGTGTTCGTGGGGTCCTACAGGGCCCCCACGGCCAGGAGAGGACATCCACAGTGTCATATCTACCTTTTAGAGCTAAACCATGCTGACTCTTGCCCGCAGGGAATATTCTTTTGGACAGATGGGACAGCTTTGGTCTGTACTTGATTGTAGCTGGGAGTGTTTCTGGAGGAGATCATGACTTTGGCACCTGCTATTATCAACCCATCATGTTGCGTCTGTCTGTTTCTGCCTTGGTAGTAGTAGCATTAAGTGGACAGCTGTGTCACAGGTGTGACCTAAGGGCTGTGTATAAGTGTGTGTGTGTGTGTACGCCCTAACGTTCCAGCAACCCTTAGGGTCAAACCCTTGGCATTGGTAGTGGATTTTTCACACACACACACACACACACACACACACACACACACACACACACACTCCTGGATGCCACCGCCAAAGACAGTACCCAACCCTGACAAGCCATTCTGTTTGAACGAAACGACAATCAGTTGCTCGTCACTCGGACAACCAACCCCCCCCCCCCAAGTTCAGCATTAGGACCGAATCAACTCTGTTCTCACCGTTCTTGGGAATAGACAGTTGGATCTCAAGTGGTTTTGGTCCTACAAATCACCAAATTATCTTCTGCGGTCCCTTTTCACAAGTTAATTAGGAAAACCGGCTCTTACGGCTCAGCCTTCTGTTGCCAGCTGGCATCATGTAGACGATGACAAAGCCACCTCAGTATCTCACTTTTTACTTCGACATCCCTCTGTTGCATCCCAAAACACTACTTGCACCTTATTAATTTATGAAAATGATGCATTGCATAAGACCCTTACCAAACTTTGTCTTTTACAAAATGTTATCTATATGGAGTCCCATTTTTGATTGTACAGACCTCAACTGAACTGCTTAGTTTTTAATGAGTGTATTATATCCTACGTAGAATTTGACGGAAATGCTCCTTGCTGTGGTATTTCGTAGAACCGTTCTGTGGATAAAGTAATATTTGAACTTGTAGCACTGGTAATAATGTAACATTGTATGCTTTTTTTTCTGGCTTTGATTCACATCACATGAGTATTAGGGCAGGGGATGTCTGTAGGTTAATGAGACAGTCTGTACCCAAAGACTTGTAAAGAGGCAGAGACACATGCGATTGGGCACAGTGATCCTTTGCAACCATTGGTCCATGTTAACAGTCAGCAGGGCTACTTAAACGTTATGATTAAAATATACGGGGGATCCTATCGTCGCACCTTCAGAAATGTCATTTAACTAGATATTGCTCCAATAAAATATCTAGCTACATAATTGGGTAAAATTTGCAATGTACTTTAGGTAAAGTCATATATATATGTATGTATATACACACACACACGCGCGCGTGCACACACACACACACACATATAGTTATATTCATACACACACACATACATATATATATATATATATATATATATATATGTGTGTGTGTGTGTGTATATACACACATACATATATACATATATATATATACACACACACATACATATATATATATGTAGGTTAAGCAGATATGTGTAAGAAATTTTGAAAACATAAAATTGCAAGTACTACAGCATTCGTGAATCCTATTAATCCATTTTTGATCATCATTAAGCTAAAGGATTTATTAACCAGAATCAAATGAGCGTTTATATCAACTTTCACAAATGGTGTTTTGGATGACATTAAATTTGAATGAAAGGGTCCTCTTTACTTGTGTTACTCTCACCATTACAGAAATTCTCTACAAATAAAAATTTGGATTAACTAAATGGAAAAATGTGTTCGGTTTAAGGTTGTTAAAACTGTGCGGTTCAATCTATCTGTTAATTCCGAGATAGTATACAGCTGGGACCGATCTGAAAAACAGCCTGGACGATGGGTTAGAGTTTGGATGTTAAAAGTCAGCCTGACTTCTATCTTCCCTCTGAATTCAGGAAATCTGCACGGTTCTTTGTGTACTTCTGTAAAACATCATTTCTGTAAAACAGCCAGCTCTAAGGCAACCTGCTCATTTTACAGGTTCAAGTTGTTCACACAACTGAGCAGGTCACCTTTTAACATTCTAGGTTACAGCGCAAAAGAGCTCTTTCAGATTGCTGGCCTAAACGACAGTAATAGGCCAATTCTCTTCCTGCTTTTGTACAGCATTCAGATAAAAGCCTCATATAGTCCCAGTCTTTGACACACACTAAGCTAGACACAAGAGTGCACATTTTTCTGTTAAAAGGAAATGACCTCACAGTCTCTGAAGTTATGGCTTCCTTTTGGAGGGATGAATTCCTTTTCTCTTTGAAAGGGTCGACCTTTCTCTTCTCTCACATTTCCTGCCAGGTACTGCAAGACATTTGCTGGAAAAAATTAACTGGTAAACATCTCACTGCTGGGATATGAGCGAATCAGGAAGCGTATCTGAGAATGAACTGGACGGGATAGGTGTGGACCGTCTCACTTCACCTGAGAGTGAACTCATCTGTAACTTCGGAATAACTTCCTGTTTGGGCACAACAAGGGTTAACCGCTGAAGGGACGGTATTAGAATGGCGGTTGGAATGATTAAGGTAAACCGAAACAGGAGAATGGTCATCAGACATTGGTGTCATTGATGTAACGTAATCTGATAGTGGAGTGCCACGGGACAGAACTACAAAAAAAGCGTTATATTTACCATTTCATTATAATTAACGTCAGGTCACTAATCCTTTTTTTATTTCCAAGCTGGTTTTAGTGTCTTCTGCAGCGTCTCTTGCAGACTTTTCTTAAGGAGGGAGTCTGATAGCATTTTCCTGTGTTTCAATAGTGATTGTGCAGAAGTGGCGAGTAAAGTCATGACCTGTCGTTAAAAAATAATATATATCATATGCACCCCCGCCATACTCAAGTCCAGCAAAACGTTAAAGTGGATGTGCTGCTTCTTCTTTATTTCACTTAGTGAAGTTCTGTTTATACGACACTTCTTTTACATCAAATAAACCTTGTTTAGAGACACTGTTTTGAAATATATTATGAAGAAAATTGTTTATGTTATTTATTCATTATATTTTCTACTTTGCCATATGTCATCCTCACGTGTGATGTTTTGTGGCACAGTAAGACATGTCAGCACCTCTTGTCATTTTACACGTGACAGTGTCTACAGCTCAGATGGGGCATTCATCCATGCCTGTGTAAGTTAGCTTTTTTTTTCTTCCTGAGTCTTGAAATGTGCAAAAAAATTAGCTGTGTGTAAGTTACTTTGAGGAAACCATTAAATACTCAGTAGCTGTGAAGTATCAACTGTGTGCCTTCAC
>JAODKE010000088.1:1876055-1898534 GCA_026779605.1 Mormyrus hasselquistii
TGCATAAAATTCAACACCTATCCATGCAGTCAGGTTTACAAACATTTGCGAATGAATGGGTCGTTCTTAAGAGCTCAACGAATTCAAGCGTGGTACCGTCATAGGATGCCACCATTGCAATACATCAATTTCTTCCCTGCTAGATATTAAACTGTAAGTGGTATTATTGCAAAGTGGAAGCATTTAGGAAGAACAGAAACTCAGCCACGGAGTAGCAGACCACGTAAAGTAACAGAGCGAGGTCACCGAGTGCTGAGGTACATGGTGCGTAAAAGCTGCAAATGGTCTCTTGACTCAATAACTGCAGAGATCCAAACTTCCTCTGACATTAAGCCCAGCATAAGGAACGGGCTTCCATGGCCGGGCAGCTGTACTGTATATAAGCCTCACATCACCAACACAATGTGAAATGTTGGCTGTAATGGTGTAAAGCACCCCAGCACTGGACTGTGGAGCAGTGGAAACGTGTTCTGTGGAGTCACATCTGACTGTCGGATCAATGACCGACTCCATATTGATGACTATGGATTTTGAATGTCATAAAAGCCTCTGTGGGTGTGATGGGAAGGCATTCGTCCATACAGTGCCTATAGAGTTGTATTGTCATTTAGAGGGTATTGCCACCCAGAGAGTCATACAAGTACAACACAAATATGATCATAAAGTGCACTAAAGCTGCTTTGTGCAGGATGGCACAATGACTCAGTAAGCAGCACTGCTGCCAGACGCCTCAGAGGTGAGTCCTTCAAATCTCAGCTCTGTGTCTGCATGGAGTTTGCATGTTCCTCCTGTGTCATGTGAGTGGCCTCCAGCAGTGTGGGGGTCTATAGTGTGGGGGTCTATGGTGTTGGGGGTCTATAGTGTGGGGGTCTGACCCATTTCACACAATAATTTTACATTTCGTCCCTCAGCTGAAACCCACTACATCACAACTTACTAGATTATCGCCATTTCAGTTCAAATTTGATCTTTACCCATCTACGAAGCTCCCCCTGACAATGTGTTATGCATAACATTGTCGTTGCTGATTTTGGTATGTGATTTATTCATTATATTTTCTACCTTCCCATATGTCATCCTCACATGTGACGTGTGCTACACAGTAATATATGTACAGCACCTCTTGTCATTCTAAAAGTAATGGTGTCTACAGTTGAGACAGAGCATCTTCCATGCCTGAGTAAGTTAGCTTTTTTAATTCCTGAGTCTTGAAATGTGCAAAAATGTGCAGCAGCGTGTAAATTCTTTTAGCCTGGATGTCTCCGAAGAGGAAGTGAAAATTGAAGTAGGTTTGCTGACTGAGACCAGAAGAGCAAACATCGAGGTAATTATAGATGTACAGTCCAATTGTGCGACGGTTTTGCTAAAATGAGAACAAGCAAGACTGAGTATTTGCTGTTTTAATATGTCACCCGAGAGACACTTTTTTCAAGTCAGAAAGCCTAACAGTGATACATTATGGTGCAGATGGGAGTTTTTATGTGAACAATGTTTTAAAGGAAACATTTACATTCAGATGTTGACAGTAGAAGCCAGTTTCATTCTGTTGAAACCCATGCAGAGAGTGACTGATGGTAAACCGTTCTACTATAAACAAGCTCGACACTGAGGCCCTGTTTAAACCTGGTTTTAAAATGCGTCTTTGGTGATCGGATCGCAAGTGGACAGTGCTAAATACAAGTGTAAACAACCCCCAAGACGCATTGTGATCCGATCACTTGAACCACTTGGCAAGGTGGTCTGGGACATATTTGATTACATATTCTTGTAGTGTAAACATTAATGTGTCCTGATGTGTCTCTGACAACATGTAACATGGTGTGGGGCCATTTTACCATCTAGTGGAAGTAACACAGGGGGGTAACAAATTCTGAACACAAGAGGTCAAAATACACAGACAGACACAGGTGTGAACAGTGATGTGTTGCAGCTGTCCACTTGTGATCTGATCGCCTAAGACGCATTTTACAACCGAGCATAAACAGATCCAGAGACGGCCATTAGAGTGCATAGCACCCTGTGTGTGGTCAGCCAATCAGCCCTGGATTTCCAGCTGGCCAATCAGAGGCTACGGTTATGTGCCACTTTTGGTTTTCCTAGAAGAAAAATGGATCTGGTGAACATAAACTTATTGCTTCTGCGCGATTGCAATGCATTCTGGGTTAGGTAGTGTGACACTGAGAAAAGGGGCAAAGAAAGAAGGGAAGAAGAAGAATTGATGAGGCTTCTTGGTTTATGCAGAGTGGATCCATTTAAATCCCACCATGAGATACTGTAAAATGCCACATAAAACTTCTCTTTTATATGCTTTACTATAGTAACCTCAAATTGTATGCAATTCTTTGGTATTTTACTATACATGTAATATCCCTGTATCAAGCTCAACAACTTCTGTGCACATATTTCTCCTTCACACAACTTCCATATCTCTCCCTTTATGCTATGCCATTAATCCCGAAAATCAGCATAACCTCATTCCTGTGTAAAGCTGCGTGTATCCAGGGTTCACATGTTCTTATTGTACCTTGCGAGTTTTCTCCAGGGACTCCAAACAGGGTTTAACACCATGGTGCATTCTGACAGACTTTTTGATCTTTGTATTTTTTTTTTACATGAATATGGTATATAAAAATGTAGCCCACACATTTTTTTCACAATTAAAACTTTTCGCCATGGATA
Source organism: Mormyrus hasselquistii (assembly GCA_026779605.1). Lineage (NCBI taxonomy): Eukaryota > Metazoa > Chordata > Actinopteri > Osteoglossiformes > Mormyridae > Mormyrus > Mormyrus hasselquistii. Next base: position 1,878,735 of record JAODKE010000088.1, read on the forward strand.
CAAACAGGTCTTGCTGCGGACACCTTTTTCAGTGTTAGGACAGGTTGACAGGATGGCAGACTCTAAAAGACATACTGTCTGGCATCTATACATTTCATGTAGCTTCTAAGTTTATGTATGTGAGATTGGAGGAACCCCATTCCATTACTAAAGAGCATGAAATGCTTTGTTGATAATTGGCTTTCTAGCGAGCAATTGACCCCATTCGGCACCTTGCGGAGCTTAGATGCAACTCGAATCTAACTCACCTGATACAGCTAATCAGGCCCTTCAGTAGCACCTCAGTATTACAGCCAGCAATGTTAACATAGGACCTGAAGGATCTGATTACCTACATTAGATTTAATTAGACGTTACCTAAACTATGCAGGGTGGCAGATCTCCGGGAGCAGACAAGAGCGCCTCTTCCGACTGATATTGTTAAATTTATTTAATGGCACAATTTGGCCAGAAGATGGCAGCATTAAACTTCAAACAGTAGATATTGAACCAATATCGTCTCCAAAAGAGTTCAGAAAATATTTGCAATAGTACCGTAATTTACGAAAAAGGAACTAACGTTGAGTACCACAGCGTTAAATATTACGTGCTGATATACCTAAAATTTTAGTCTGTACAAAAGGCATGGATTGTTGTGAACCATCCAAGTCGCCAGGGGGCAGTGCAACAAGACTGATCAAATTGCAACCGGAAGACGGGACACTGTGGTCGCTGTCACGGTAAACTGATCCTGAATCAGTTTGTTATTTACACTTGTCGCACGCGTTTGATGTGTTCAATTTATCATACAACTGTTTAAAATTGAAAGGTATATGGGCTTTCTGCCCTAGTGTGTATTTTGCTGGATGCGAGACGATTTAGAGTGATAATATATTGGTTTTCCTGGTTTAGATAATCCTAACAGTAGGTACTGGGATTATTTCGGTAAGTGTGGCATACTTAATAGCCATTTAGTTTGAACTCGTTTTATATGTATCACGTTGGTTGCGCCGGTGAGTGTGGCATGACAGATGGCTGTCTTGTTAAATCGTTGGTTAATTCGTTTTGAAAGCGAATTGGTGGCCTGTGTATTTTAATTTTGAATATTTAGCTAGCGCCCTGTAGCTAACGTGCTAATCAGTAATGCTGGCTTTACGGTTTGTCACGTGTTGAAATTCTGAAAACGTGAGGCTGAAACGTCGAGTAAGATACCTTTTGAGATCCGTTTCTTCTTTGTTGTGTCAAATCATGTCAAATGGTTCGTTAGCTTGATTGAGTGATATTTAACACTTAACTAAGAGTTTAGATACAGTATAAACATCTTCGTCACCCACCTAAGCACTGTAAGGTATAGCTTTGCTTAAATACGCCTACATCACAGCAACATTTAGGCGTAGGCCGAAACTTAACTTTCGCTAAAGTTAGCCAAGCAAACTTCGTGTGCGTATCAGAACATTTTCACTGTAATTTTTGAAACTAATTATCAGCAGGGTTGCAAAATTTTTGGGAGTTTTTCAAAATTAGAAACATTCCATCGGAATCAATGGGAATAAACTGGAAATTTGCAAAACTGCAGCTTAGCCTATAGAAGGGAACTTAAATGTACTTGAGGGAGAGGGGGGAACATTTTGAAAGCACCAGTAGTGATACCATCGTGTAACCAAATGCTTGTGACTTGTGTGTAAAAGCACCCCAGAACGAGCATTTGCATCAAAAAGAACTCCTTAAGTCATATTCCATGTTGCATTATTCATATTGTTTGCTTTCTTTGCCAGTTTCCATGGGAATTTACTAGAAATTCTCTTTCCCTTTGCTACCCTGATTGCTACCCTATAGTGGCTTATACCAGTGTTGCCTGTTTCTCTATCCTCAGACATGTCATCGTACACCTGCATCAGCTGCAGGGTGGCCTTTGCAGATGGTGAGGTGCAGCGGGCACACTACAAGACAGACTGGCACCGATACAACCTGAAGCGGAAGGTGGCCGACATGCCCCCCGTGACAGCAGAAAACTTCCAGGAGAGGGTGCTGGCACAGCGGGCAGTGGCCGAGGAACAGGCGCAGGGTGGCGACGTGGCATGTGCTACCTGCGGCAAGAAGTTCTCCAGCGCAAATGCTTTCCAGAACCACCTTCAGTCTCGCAAGCACCAGGAGGCAGAGAAACGGGCCTTGGTGGCTGCCCAGAAGAAGGTGGAGAAGATGAATGAGAAGAACTTGGAGAAGGGCATGGAGGCAGAGCTGCTCGACAACAATGCCCGCAATGAAGCCCTCCAGCAGGCCCTGCGGGAGCAGCAGAAGGCTTCACCAGCCAAGGCCGCCAAAGCCCAGGCCTCGGGGCAAGAGGTCCAGGGGCAAGAGGTCCAGGCCAGACAGCGACCAGAGAAGCCGCCCAGGTTGCAGTGGTTTGAGGAGCAGGCCAGGAAGATAAGTGCTGAGGAGGATGGGGCAGCTGCAGAAGAAGGTATGCTCGACGTGTGGAACTTTGGATGGTATTTCGACAGTTTTGATTTTGATATCAGCACAGTAAGCCTCGGTCAGGAAGACCAATCCCTTTGGTTCATAGAGAGACCAGCTGAACACCTGCGGACCAGATGATAGAAGTTCTGGTGGGGTGGGGAAACCAACTAACCTTAGACTTCTGGAGCGATGTGTCTCAGTCCTGTCCTCAGGGGAGCCTCCCCCGACAGTCCACGTTTTTGCTTCGTCACCGCTTCCAACCAATCAGGAACACGGAGTACCTGGTACAGATGTGTTGGGAGTTGGGTGGGAGCAAAAATGCGGACTGTTTTGGGATCCCCGTGGACTGGGCTGAGAGACACTGCTATAGAGATTTTTATCCTGCATTTACCAACGTAAGGGCATTATTATTGTCATCTGTTGTCTTCTGATTTTTCTGCTGCACTGTGCTGTGTGTTTGTGTAAGTGAAGAGCTTTAGGGCAACTATGTTGGGAAGGATGCTTTAAAAAGTAAGACTGAGTACCGAATTTCTCCGTGTAGACTTATAAGTGTTCTGGGTTATTTCCGGTAGCACTTAAATTTCTTGCTTATATACTACATACATTTCAGGACGAGTTAATAAATGATTTGCAGTATAATTTTAACACTGATGCCTTTAGGATGATGGATACCAGCTAGGAGGAGCGTTGTTGATATTATCTGTTATTACAATCGGTTATGTTTATTGGTTTAAGACTGGGGCTCAAGGTTTGTTCATCTCTGCAGAGGATTGGGAGGATATGGATGATGATGATGATGATGATGATAATGATGACGATGACATGGAGTGGGGTGAAGGTGAGGAGGAAGCGATAGACGAGGCCGGATCGACGGCGCCGGGGGCGTCCTCTGGGCTGCCGCCTGGGCTCATCCCCGTCACGGACTGTCTCTTCTGCTCACACCACTCGCGCACCCTCCTGAAGAACGTGGATCACATGACCAAAGTGCACAGCTTCTTCATCCCCGATGTGGAGTACCTGGTGGACCTGAGGGGGCTGATTCGGTACCTGGGTGAGTATCGCCACTCACTCCGTCACGATGGCTGCCACCGCTGCTTGGCTGTTTTGAAGCCCTGCTCGCTTTTCCTTCTCTGCATTGACCAGTATGTCGCAATGTGTTAAGGACGCGTGACGCAGGGATTTACCGATGAGTGTTTTACTGTCGTTTTGGAAGCAAAGATAAGTTTCAGTGTCGTCGTCTTCTGCTTTTTTTGCTTTCTTGGCATCTTGTATATTTGTATTCTGAGCTGAGTGACTTGCAAATTATGTCAATCCTTCAGCTGTCTCTATCCCTGTAACAGGGTACTGCATTTTCTCTTCCCTGTCATTGCCTCAGGGGTTGGTAAATATTGCGTCCCCCTTCCCCCTCTTTTTTTGGGTGGGAGATATAGTCTGGTCAACGTCTGACTAATTGAAGCTCGGTTATCTCCGGATGCACTTTAAGGGATCCTACATCTGCAGATGTTCGTGGTGACCTGGCTTTTGAGCGGAGGTGACAGGCAAAAACTAAACACGGCATTTATTACCTAAATATGTGCAGATGGTGCCTGGGAAGGATTTCGCTGCAATTTCTGGGAAGGATCCCAGCAGAACCTCAGACATTTTATATAGTATTTGCTGGGTTATAGTTTTCCCTATGGAATAAGGATTTGTCTTTCTATGAATCACTGTTAGGAACTGTTAGTAATATGAAATATGTATGTTCATAAATACATATGTATTCATGGTGGTGTTGAGGGCCCCATCTGGGCGTAAACCACATGGCATGCTGCCCCCCCCTCCCCTTAATGGCTTCTGTTCCTACTGCATCATTAATCATATTTTGAGACCCGTGAGGAAGCAAAAATGTGGACTGTCTGGGGAGGGTCCTGTCCCCCCCCCCCTTGATTGTATGACCAGTGTCCCCGTGTGCCTGTAACCTTTGTCGTCCGCATTTTGAATTTTCTCTCTCCCATGTCTGAAGGAACTTCTAATATTGTGTCTGTCACAGAAGCATGTGACGGTCGCCCAGTAAAGCGGAACCATTAAAATTAAAACCTTGGGGACTTCCGTGGAAGAAATGAATCGGAGGAACATCAAAGATAATGAGATTCTTTACCATTCAAGGGCATTTAAATACAGCCAGGAAATGCACTGACCTTACAATTAACACTAAAACAGAGCTCTGTCATACCACAGGATGATGAGTCACCCGCTCGACGCAGGAAGGAAACCTAAAGCTTGCGTTATTTATAGGAGAATATGGTTAGAAGATGGGCCCCTCTTGCTGACAGACGCTGGCATTTTATGAATCCGTCAATATCCGTTCTGTTTACTTCCATGATGTTCAATAATTTATTTTTATGTTGTCCCTCTTGCCATTGTGGTTTCCCCCGAACGTTTAACAAAGACAATAGGCATTACACTGTCAAGCATAGATCATAAATGTATGGGGGGAAAAACCGATTTGCAGGTGTTATTCAATGGTAGAAGTGTGTCCAGAATGGGACTGCACACCGCTGCGAGGAAACAGCCTTCTGTGGTAGGTCTGCGAAGGAGTGGAACCTTCTGGAGGCTCAAGACCAACCGTCTGCCTGCTTGGTTGCAGGCCTTTATAAACGGCTAAAAATAGCATGTAAGACAAAAGCTTTATCTGCGAATGTTTTTGGCGTTTGACAGGTTTGGCCGCGCCGTCCGAGCTGTCAAGCCGTGGTGCTCTGCCAGGCCTGCCTTAGCCAGCTAGCGCCCGCGTCTGGCGGGGATCCGCCTTCTCACAGCAGATGGCGCCGTTGCGGCTCCTCCGCTGCTGCTGTGATCCCTCTCGGAATTCGGAGGCTTTGGCCTTCTTAAAGTGACGGCGCGTCTTTATTTATGAAGTTGTTCTTGTGACCGTTACAGCAATGGCATTGCGTAATCTGGGTTGCAGATGAGTACCATGGTATTTATTAGTAATATATAAGGAATTTATTTGGTTTCCTGAGCACTGCTCTCTCCCACCTACAGGGGGTTGGTGCCCCATACTGGGTTTATTCCTTATCTTGTGCCACTTGCTTCTGGGATAGGCTCCGAACCCCTCGCAACCCTGCGTAGGACAAGCAGCCTGAAAAATGGGTGGATGGATGCAATCTGCTACTTTGAGTGCTGTCCACTGTGAACTGGCAGCATCACCCCAGTGTCTACCATTGACTGTTAGGCCTCGTTATTTCAGCGCATTGACTATTAGGCCTCGTTATTTCAGCATATTGACTGTTAGGCCTCGTTATTTCAGCGCATTGACTGTTAGGCCTCCTTATTTCAGTGCATTGACTGGAGTTGGATTTCCAGTCGGTGGGGGCATGATAACTAGGTGACTCCTCCCCGCTGCCCCTAAGCTCCGATTTGTATCCACAGGGGAGAAGGTTGGTGTGGGGAATGTCTGCCTGTGGTGCAATGAGAAAGGCCGCTCCTTCTACTCAACGGAAGCCGTGCGCAGTCACATGACTGACAAGAGCCACTGCAAGCTGTACACGGAGGGTGACGCCGCCCTTGAATTCGCCGACTTTTACGACTTCAGGTGGCCTGTCTGCTCCCCTACCTTCCCCCCCCCCCCCCACCCCTGCCCCATTTTCCCCCGCCCTGGCTGTCCGGCCATCATCTTCCTGGGCTAAGCTACCATCACAAAGTCTCATTAAAGACAGACAAGTAGGAAGTTCTTGTGCGCATTTCAAAACGTGACGCATTGGCACCAATGCCCAGATATTTATTTAATTGGGTGTGAATTCTAACACCGCATTTTGCATTCAGGCTGGTGGGGGGGGGGTGTGTTCGCTGGGCTTATGGTGAGACAATAGAGCATCCTCCCCTCCCTCCCCAGCCGACGTTAGCGAGTGTTCGGATGGTGGGAGAGCTCGCCTCTCGCTTAGCCTGCTCTCACTATCACCGTTGGATTTAATAATTAAAGGGGTTCCTGTTATTAATTAGCTTATTTTTATTTGATGGACGCCTGTAGCTCTGTGCCTGTTGTCTGGTGTTACATTCTCAGAGAGAGACAGACAAAGAGAGAGAGACATTACATGGTGATGTGGATTTTCAGTTGCTGGTGAAATAGCCTAGCAGCAAAGTCAGTGGACTTCTTTTGATAAGTGCGGTAGATGGTTTGTGTCTGTCGATGGGCTCCCGATGTGTCCTGAACACGCTCACCCTCTGCCGCTTTGCAGGAGCAGCTACCCGAACCACAATGGCGGAGAGGACGCGGACATGGGGGAGGCGGAGCTGCAGGACGAGAAGAACCTGGAGTACGACGACGAGACCTTGGAGCTCACCCTGCCCTCTGGTACGCTGGGCTGCCCGTGTGAATGCCCCTCCCCCGCCCCCGGTCCCTTCATACCGTGCAGGGGGTGTCACGCACCTGCTGTCCCATCCCCATCCCTTCGCAGCCACGCCCGTCGTTTCCCCCCCACCCACACACACACACACTGTGACAGCTGCCCCTATTTCAGGAGCCAAGATTGGCCACCGGTCCCTCATGCGCTACTACAAGCAGCGATTCGGCGCGCCCAGGACCGTGGCGGTGGCCCGTGACAGGAACGCCGTGGGCCGGGTCCTGCGGCAGTACCGGGCCCTGGGCTGGGCGCAAGATGCAGGTGAGGCCCCATCCCATCCCCCCCCCCCTCGAGGAAAGACGACCCACTTCTTTATTACCAGATCGGTCAACATTTAACAAAAATAGGATCTGCTGGCGGAGCTTCACGAGCAATAAGCTTTTGTTTGATTTGTGCGTTTGTTTCGGAAAGAAGAGCGAAAGCTGCTCCGTGTTTGATTTTACGGTTAGATGCAATTTCTGCAGTCGGGAGTCTTCAGAACATAGTGCTTTGTCTTGGTTTTTTTTCCCCCCTTAATCTAAAAACCAGCTTCAGTTAAGCGTAACCTGCGATAATATCGCGGATGAGAAGGTCTTAAGTAGTAAACTTTATCTTGGGCACGACAAGATTCCAGCCATTGTTCATTTTAGTATCAGAGCGGCACGGTGCAGAGCAGAGAACCACTGACGCCTGTACTGTGAAGTAAACACGCCAATCGTGCCCGATCTCACCCGCCCTGGGCAATGCCCGTGGTGCCATTGAGCTGAAAGATGTTTTCCCTCAGATCCTAAATGCACCAGAAAGCACCCCACTAATGTTTGAGGCACTCTGGTTGGAAAGCGTGCCTAAGGAATGTTATCTGGTGTGTCCTGGCCCACAGGCAGAGACGCCGCCGCACGCAGCCGCAAGGACATGCAATACGTGCAGAAGATGAAGGCCAGGTGGATGCTGAGGACCGGGATGCAGAATAATGCCACCAAACAGACACACTTCAGAGCCCAAGTCATGTTCTGAAGTCCTGGCAGAGCGCCCCCTGCTGTCCCCACGGCTGGGTGACTCCAGCTGTGCCCCCGCCCCCACTGATTACAGGAGATTATCGCCCATGCGTCCTTTCCCAACCGGAGGAGATTATTGGAGTTTCCAGAATCGTTCTTTGCGGAGTAAATTACAGAGTGCAGCCAAAACCGAATTTGTGGCGCTTTGAAAACCTTGGTTGTGGCGCCTGGGTTTTATTGTGTCGGGGGAGACGGCTGTGATCATGTACTATAGCCAGTAATTAAATGGACACATTTTCAGAAAGTGCTACCCTGAAAATATAATTATTGCTTAAAATTATAATGAATTACCATAAAGAACAGTGTTTTAATGAGCATCATGTTTCTTGATTACTTGCCCCCCCCCCTTCCTCTCCTTTGTGAAAGGTGTCCTGGTTGAATTTATAAGCCACCCCCCATGGATATCTGACTCCCCATTACAGTTGTCATGTGTGTCATAATGGGTGCCCGATTTGGGGTGTGCTGCGATTTGGTCTTTGGCTCCTCCAGCATCCTCTCTCCTGTTGTCCCTCCCCCTTCACGACTTGCAAGGAGAATAAGGTCATTTGGCATGTAGGTGCGGCAGACACTGCCAGTTCAGCTCATGCCAATTATGCCCCCCCCAGCACTACTGGTTGTGAATCAGCCTCTTCCGCGTTTATAATGGACTCTACTGGAATCACTTTTTGATACATGCTGCGTCTGTGTGGAAACAATACGCTCGTTTTAGCCCGGCACCGAAACACTGAGGTTAGTAATGGCCGAGTAATGAGGTAAGAATAGGCAGGCTGCTGTGATAGTATTAAGAGTATTACAGCCCAGTTCAGACAGCCTCTGTAATCTGATGAATGATTCTTTCTGAAGCTGGAGTTCAGATCCACCCGATCTAGGCTCAGAAGTCGAAAGCTAGATGGCAGACGTGTCTAGCCTTGATCGAAAATTATTCTGAACGTGTATCAACCCGAGCCGCGACGCCGGGGTCATTCTATCCATCCGGCGTCGGGGCGGTGGGCGAGCATGTCCATCAGCCGTCGGGCTGCGCGTGAAGGGGGCTGGTGATCGGTTGTTCCCTGCAGTCATGGGGGATGGCGACACTCCCCTCAGCTGATCGATTTATGTTCCTGCTTGGCCCAGGCACTCTGCCGGCGGGGCACCAAGCACGACGTGGGCAGGGGAAGCGATGCGGACGCTGGGGGCGGGGGGAACCTAGCCGATCCAGGAAGGCAAAACGAGGCTGGTGCCATCAGATCGCACCGGGGGCAGCCGGACTAACCCTGAGCTAACTGATTCTGTGGGTCTCAAACTATTTTATAATGATAATGCTGTAAATGGCGACAATAAATGGTTGTGGAGTATGGGGGTCCCGACGATAAGACTTTTTTTTTAACTAGGGGGTCAGTCCAAATGCGAAAATACGGGGAATCGCATTGTATTTTTCAGTGCAGCACGATCAGGTTAAATACGGGATGCATGACAACTCCATGCGGGTAAATATATATTTAATAAATGACGGTAGCTGGGGGCCCTTTTTAGCGGTGACCCTGAACTTCAGGTCGCGTAAGTCAGCGCATTATAGCGCCCCCGCCATATTTAATGCGCTCTTCTGTAGAAATAACTGGCTTACCGAACTCTTCCGTTCTGACCTCGTTTCTAATACCCGCGATAAAAGGAGGTTTTGTATCTAAAACGCGCCAGGTATGTTAGGTCCTGAAATACAGTCTGGATGTATTGATTCATATTGATCACTAGAAGTACCGCTAATGCAACGACTCAGGCGGGTTATGCTTTCGGCAACCACCTGTTGGACGGCTATATCCTATACATTTCTCTAAGAATAAATCATTTCGCATTGCCATTTTATAAACCCGTCTAAAAGTGCATTGGATGCTTTAACATTAAGCGTTCTTGCTGTGAAAATAGGCCAGGAACATAGGTCTGTAACGAGGTAGCCTATACTGTACATCTCATTAGGTTTAAATATAGTTCTATGGGCCTACCTGAAGCGTGATATGTAACAGCATTGGGGGTTAATATATATATATAAAAAAATTGCAGACCCGCTGATGGATATAGTAATGTTCTTGCAATTACACAGTTCCCCGAGTGTGAAGATGCGAGTTTAAGGCTTCTGCTTATTAGAAGTGCGAACGGCGTGCCGAAGCACCAAAAAAACGGCGTATTATTAGCGAGTCGGGCTGCCCCGCGTTAATTACCGCGCGCCACCATCAGAAGGCTCATTACGCGCATCATTTCACGCCGTCTCAAACGACTGGAACAGCCAGCGCACAGACCGCCGTATTCCTTTCGTATCCCCCCCCGTAATAACACGGGAATGGCCAGGTATCGATTGCTCTTGTAGGTAATGATTGGACGTGAGTTGTAATTTACTTTGTTGCATTAGTGGACATTACTACTGCTGAGCCGTATAGGTAGTGCACTTCCTTTGAATGGGAGAAAAGGGGAGCCGCATATCTCGTCCAGACCAGCAGCACTTTGTGGCTTATCAAAAGGAGACCTAGTTACCCTAAATACATAAGACGAAGAATGTGACAATATATGTTTTTCCCCTTGCACCTGATCGAGGATAAGCAAGTAGTAAACCTCAGTAGGACCACAATATTATATTTAGGAAAACTATGAAATAATACTTGATGAAAATGATGCGCACAACAATGGCTTTGTGTTTTAAACCCATTTCATCATGCAGGGCGGTGTAGTATAACCTGAGAGGCACAGACCCGCCCCCTCTTCAGCCACACCCCTTTATGTCAAGACGACCAATCAGAGTTTAACGATTGGTTTAGGAATTACACCTGCTCCGGGACCACGGTCTCCTGGTTTATAGGGACAGATTGAGCCTCTACGCCTGGTTTTATCTACGCCTGGTTTTACCGACTGAGAGGATGGCGTGCAGTCGGAAACAAAAAGGGATAGCAGTAGGAGCAGCTACGAGGGAGGTCTGGAGTAATAAGGCAGGAACAATATGATGTCATCTGACAGTTGGTAAGTGTTCCATCCTGATTATGGCAGGAAATGGCTGCGTTCCATCGAGGACTTAAGAGGCCCTTGTGGTGCCCAGCGCCTGTGGCTTTTTTCTCTGCCCCCCCTCCCAGCTATGGCTCACCATGAGGAGATGTGGAGTTCTGCTGAGAATTTAATCAAGAAAAAGACCAATCCATCATGTTGGAGGGCAATGATGAAAGGTTTCTCCGCGGACCAGGAATTTTAGTATTAATGCGAACGAAGCAAAACAGAATGGCAGAAAAAAGCTTTGTAGTTCTGGGTATTGTTTAATGGAATTAATGAATAATACGCATAATTAAAATCGGTTTTATAAGTTTCTCATGTCATGATATTGAACGCGTTTTAGTCTTAAAAAGTGGACTGTCGACGTTTTGAGATTTATTTAGACTGTAATTACACAAAGTTTCGAATGACGATTTTTATACGTCATCTTGTCGTATGAAGCGCCATAAGATGCATCGTTTACAGTGCACCGTCCCCGCTGAGCCAGACTTACCGAGACCACTTATGTGTTAGTAGGTCAGCTGCAAGACCGCCGAAGCACTGCAAGGCAAGCGAGAAGAGGAGCGCCCAGATCGCCGCGCCGCACCGCGCTCGTCCCCCCTCCGCCGGACTCCCGGATGGCCTGTGCAGCATTCATTGACGGCGAGGCCGGCGCGCGATCGTCCCGGCTCGGGCAGCTGTCACCCCCCCGGCTCGCGCCAACGCGCCTCAGCGCATCTCCCCGCGTGACAGGCTCGCGCGCCCGCGCCGCCAAAGTTTATCTTGCGTTTATTAAATTCTCTGTTTCCAAGGAAACGCGACCCAGGTGAGGAGACTCTCGCTTGGAGCGGCGTCGGCTTCTCCTGCTCAGTCCGCCGTCGCTGGCGGTCTGCTCGGATATGAACCGGTCGAGACCGCTGCCTTCAAACCGCAAAACCGACTACACATGGGAGAGACGCTTTTCCTCCAACTTTGCCAAACTGTAGCGTCATTTGTTAGATTTGAGCGCCTTGCTCTATCCGTTTTCACGTCGTCGACTGTTTGGGGAATATATCCATGCCTTCTTTCTAGGTCGGACACGTTGTCTGTTCTTTTTTGCATTTTGCTTTTTTTTTCTTGCGTTTTATTCATTTAACATGAGCCGAGAGGCTGAGGTGGGTCCGGTTTGCAGGGGCACGGAGGGCGAACCACAGGGAGGCGCTGCAATAATCCACTCCGGCGCAGAGTGCGATCCAAGCGATTTGGAAGGACATCGCGACACGGGGATAACCCATGGGGATGGGGAGGACGGCGAGCGTATAGATGTTAACCCTGAGGAAGGACACAGTGGATGCCTCACCGACCCAGATGGCGAAGCATGCTGTTTGCCCAGCGAGGAGCTTTCGGGACAGAGTCCCGGCAAGGCTGGGACGTTGCAATCGGACTGCAGCAGCGAAACCTGCATACCCACTCCCAGCTGTCGGATTTGCTTCCAGGGAGCCGAGCAGGTAGCGTAAGGGATCTCAGTTTGTCGCAACTGGCGGCGATACGCGGGAATTCAGGAAGGATGCATGTGTGCGATCGGCGTGTTTCAGCACCGGGGTCAGCGCCTAGCAGCCTTCTCCCCAGCCGGGGTGCGAAGATCATTATTAAACAGTAATAAAATGTTACTGCTCATTTATTTCGCAGGGCGGTAAGATCCTTACCCAGCCAGCTACCCGCATTCCATTTTCGTTAGAATGTGTGAAATAGTGTAGTCTACGTATAAACACCACAGTCGTCTGACTTTACAAGGTTTTATTACAAGATCGATCTGCCTAGTTAATTCACAGAAAGAATGTATAATCGGTACACGGTGAGCTTAGTGACCTGGCCTGGTGTTATTGTAGGTTGTCTGTATCATACCACGCAATGAAATGACACTGTGAAGTGAATTTAACTTTTTAAACTTTTCCCCTCTGTGTTGCCCACAGCAGTTTTGAGGATTTTGCCTCAGATATACAAAACTCCTCCCAGAGGAACATTTTAAGAGAAGTATGCCTGCGATCAGTCCTGCAGTTTTGTTCAGTATCGTTTTAATTTCAGCAGTGTACTGTTACACACAAGCACAGGGACTCCATGTGAAGTGTGTAGCAGTAGTTGTCTATAAGAGAGAAATGGAATGTTTTTAAATGGTGTGTTAGGCTTGCATAAAATTAGCAACCGATCGCTGCCACACCATAAAAAAAGGTCAGTTTACACGACAGCAGGTACTTGTTCAGCACAATTTCCAGCCAGACCTTGCCATTTATCTGTCTGTCCATCCATCATTTAACTGCTGATGTAGCTCAGGGTTACAGCATAGGCCTGGACCACATCCCAAGCCGCACAAAGCTAAAGTACCTCCTGGTCAGCATGCCAGTCCGTCGCAGGATACCTGAACCGTTTTTGCACCTGGATATTTTTAGTATAGCAAATACTTCAGGTTAATTTGCAAATACCTCTTCAACATAGTTCTGCAAGAGCACTTAGTGAATATTTAGTATGAGGAGTAGCACGATAGATAGGCATAACTGAAGCTAATGTCATGTAGTATTAAAAGTTTGACTGTAGAAATCCTCTGGGCTAATTAGATGTTTCTCTTGCGAGTGTGATAATTGTTCACAGATCAAGTGTTGGATCTGAACTTAGGAGAGGAGGAGTGACCCTCTCTAGGCTACTCTTGGCCATCTGTTGCGGCAGCAAGTCAGCCTGTGTTGCTGCAGAATGCATGTTGTGGGTCAAGGCTGCAGGCCTGTTGACGTATGACAGGGATGTAGAGGTGCCTGGGCTTTGGTGAGAGTGGGACGAGGGGGAAGACGAGGATTGTGCTGCAGGGTGACGGACTTTGTCCAAGACATGTCCTGGAGGCAGTAGAATGACACCAGCACCGAGTTCTAAGGTGGTCCTAAAACAGGAGGGGTGTTACGCAAACCACGCACACAAAGATCGTACTTGTTGTCTTGGCAAGACCGATCTTGCGAACTTGCCTCCCAAGAATGAATTTGGGGCGGAATGAGTCATGGGATTGGTCATGTTTGGCGAGGATGCGGCCGATGTATCCTTGATATTTGGGGTGGAGCAAGAACGACATCCGGGGATTTTTACCATCCTCTGTACTTCTATTCTTGAGTATTGGAACTGGTCTTTGGCAACGGAAGATGACGTGAAACGGGTAAACGAGAACACAAGTACGGTCAAGTACGCATATCGAGAAACACCCAAGGTCTAGATTAGACAGAGAGAGAGGGGGGGTGGGTGGGAGCATCGCTTAGGCTGGCTGGCAGATGGTTTCGGAGCAGGATTCCTGCAGATTCAGCCTTCGCCGCCAGCAGATTCTTCACTTATTCTGGGAATTACAAGCAGATCTGCATCCTGCCATCTGACGGCGGGCTGCGGGTGCGCCTGCATTAATCGGCTCAGGCGCATAATCAGGAACCGGACCTTTCTGACGTCCAATAAGCGGGGAGGAGAGGCATCTGTGCCGAGGGCACTGGAAGCTGGTGAAGGGGGGGGGGGGGGGGGCGGGGGGGGGTGATATGTACGTCTCTGCTGCCTCTGGCCCCAACTCGTGGTGTGATGTTTGCCACTCTGGAGAGCAGAGATCATGCAGAGCTCGCTGTCTGCGTGTAAGACCTGTGCTTGCATCCTCCGTTCATACAAAATGCCAGATTTCAATAACATACGTAAAAAAGATATAATCACCCAGGATGTATCCTGCTCTGTTCTCCATCTTTTCTTGGATAAGATACAGATTCACCATGACCCTTTACTAGATAAATGGTTATAGAATATGGATGGATAGATATAGGGATGGATAGAGGAGTGATTGAGCGATGAGACGCAAAGCCAGGTGAAGGAAGCTGAAGGAAGTGTGACAGTTTGTCCCCTATTTAGCTCATGTGATAAATACACTGCAGAGTAACTGGTATATTCCCAGAACACCCCCCCCCCCCCCCGTGCACAGCTCCAGGCCCTCAGCACTCATTGCTCATTCTGCTTGAAGAGATGTCCCATAAACCCCTGCTGCACGCAGCACGCTCTCTGAATTACCTGATATTTCAGCTCTCGTGAGCAGCCGGCACGCTCTCTGCGCCTCTCCGCGGGTTGGCCGCCCGGCGCAGCGAGGAGGGGGTGCAGCTTAGCGCACTGACGGGCAACGCGAGTGGGATGCAGATTCGCCCCCCCCCCCCCCTCCGCCCCAGGTGAAAATGTCAACTGAACCCATGTGGCTCAGGGGCTGCAGGGGGCGGGGCTTGTTTTAAAAAGAAGACATTTCGCATTTCTGAGTGCTCAACTGGGAGTAATGGATGTTGGGTCATTAACAGGCCTGTTGCTCATCAATTCCAGTTACGCTCTCTCTCTGTTTCCTGCTGCTAATGCCTGGCAGCGTTTTTCTGAGTCCTTGGTGGAATCTGATACACTCCCTCTACATCCTGTGACATTAGGCTGCCAGGTTCGAGCTCCCCGGCTTCCATTCACACCCATTCACCGGAGGCGGGGCTAAGCGCCGAGTTTGGGCCAGAACAAAGGTTCTCTGAGAAACACGTGACACAGAGTATGTATGTAACTTGAGCTTAAGGACATCTTGAAGCTGGGACTTTTAACTCTGCTTTTTTTATACTGGGACATATCTGTTATGCATCTAATTTCCATGCGTCTTCTTTTAAAGTAGGAAGTCGCCGCCGTTCTTCTGGTGGCAGACGAGGGATTCGCTCTTATTAGTCGACTCTTTGCTTTGTCATTTCCCTCCGAAATAGGCCTGAATTATTAATGTCTGAAAACACTGAAACACCATGTAAACTCTCCGGAACATCTTAAAGCTGTGCAGCTCTCTGTAAGTCAGCGAGATTAACAGTTTGCTCCATCAGACGAGTTTACTAATGGAACCGGGGGTGTCTGACTGCCCCCACTGTTATTTTGCCTTTCACCGGGGGCCATCTGTGGCTTGCATTTATTCCATTATCCTTCATTCATCACGGGGGGAGTATTTTATGTGTAACCCCACAGTACCTGAACCTCTCATTTGCCTGTTTTCTGTACTCCTCATCTACGCACATTTTAGCTCATATAAACTTATTTTCTGCAACTGCCCATTAGTGCCACCTGATTGCGGATAAACGTTCGGACGGACAGCCTTTCCTGTTACTGCTGTATTGTCCCCATGCGCCAAATGGCCGGACCATTTTCATGTACAGTTTCTCTAGCATCCCATGAAAATGAAATGCGGGAGGTTTTTAAATTAATTTTGCGTTATCACTCTGGAAATTTCCCATTTGAATATTTATTAGAGACACAGATTCAGTGATGGCTATAAAGTTTTCTGTTATACACTATTTACTCTATATATTTCTATATTTTTTTCGCTATGTGTGGTGCATTATTGTAGAAAACTGAACAAAAATTTGACTTTAGGTGTTTCATTTTTTTGAGGAGTAAAAATGCAGGATATTCAATCATACAAAAAACGTAGCGCTTCTGCATCTGACTGGTATTTTGAACGGAGCAAACCTTTGAGTACCGTGTCTCCGATGATATATGGTGAGTCACCCCCCCCCCGCCCCGATGACAAGAAGCCGCTGATTTATTAAGCCCCCCAGTCTCATTAGTGGCAGGGTTAGGGGGGCTGCGGCGAATCCGTGAGGGATCATGACACGTTGAGAAATGGGGCCACCCGGATACCGCGGGTAATTTGGTAATGCCGGGTGAGCCGCGTCGCATCCCGCGGGCGGAAAGCCTATCCGTCGCTGTCGGAGACGCTGTGCATAAAACAAAAAAAAAGGAACAGATCAGCTTGCCGATGGATTACTGTACGCCACAGTCTGCTACAGAGAGCTCAGTGTTTGCGGGATTGTTGCTGTTCTGAAGAGTTTATTACAGGAAAAGAAATGGCACTTACGGAAAATGTGGCAGGTCTGTTTTGACAGGGAAAAGTGTTGTGCTATATTTATGAATCCTGGGCATAATATTCTCTTCAAGGTCGTGTGACGATCCACAGGCTCGTCTCTTTAATTTGGCTCCCCCCAGCTCGTTACCTGGAACGAGGGCCTCACCCCGGTCAGCCTCTTAAAACCTGTCAGGCTTGGGGGAGACAGCAAGGCTGGTGTACGTCTCAGTGTTTGTTTGTTTGTTGCACGACGTTTTACATTGCACCACACCTTACTTCTCATTCATCCAAACACGCATCTCATACTACTGATCCCGCTGAGTAGTTCCTGATAACAGAGTGGCATTAGTTCTGGTTTTTGATCACGTCTTTAGTTTTCAGTTAAGTTTCTTTAATAAATCCTTCAGCTTCCCAAGTTAAATGTGCATCCTCCTCTTTTGTTACCGCCTTAAGCCGGGATGTAGCAGTCGATACAAAATGATACGTGTGTCCTTGAGCCTAAACACTGTTCCTGAGTGTCTTATTAGCTATGACTGTGCAAAGTGGGATATGCATAACGGAAATGTACAGGAGGCTGTCCTTTGTGGCTTTTACTGCACGTTAAAAGCCCCTCTTTTACAGGGAATGATGCTTGAAAATGCGGTTTGCTGTTTGGTCCGTATTACCTCTGCTTTGGCTGGGCGGCTATCTCCTGCTGTTAGGGAGATTATTCAGACTGTAAGCACAGATTTAGAAGATCATCTTCTTCCATAAAGCTGGCAAGGTTCAAGGTGTTAGCGACCGCGTCGGTTTCAGTTAAAGACTGAGGGCAGTCATTTGGTCTGTGGGCCGACCTTGTGAGCGGTTGACCTCCTGATCACCGGTGTTGTCCTGCTCCGCCCCCCCTCCACCCAACAGGGGCAGCTGCTGAACCCGTGTCGATGTGACGGATCTGTCCGCCACACCCACCAGCAGTGCCTCCTGAAATGGATCAGCGAACGCGGCTCCTGGACCTGTGAGCTCTGCTGCTACCGGTTCCATGTTGTTGCCATCAAGATGAAGAAGCCCTGGCAGGTGAGACCACGCCCACTCCATAGGCACACCCACTAATAGGTCACACACACTATGTGGCCACACCCACTCACAGGCCACACCCACCATTACCTTAAGCGAGTTTTAGCATGAAGCGTGATGAGGTGCTGGGCAGTGCTGAGAATTCCCAAGGGGGTCGTTAGGATAATACAGGCAGTCGGATAGATAAACCAGGTTAAAGCTGGGAATTTCGCTAAGCAATACTGACGGAGGGAGTTCATGTGAGTGAGGGTCCATCGCTGCCATCCCGCAAAGTGAGACACACTGTCTCCCCCCAGTTAACGTCTTGAAAAGCGTGACAGCAACTCGTGGAACTCTCGGGGAAGGGGCCCGACGTGCCTTTCAAACTGAGAGGCCGGTCAGACTCTTCCGAGAGGGTCCTGGGGATGCTGGCTGGCATTTAAGCCGTATCATGATGACGGAGTTAATTGAGTAAGTGGGAGAGAGAGGATGGGAGGATCATCTGACTCACTGTTGCCCTCCAGGAAGACATCAGACTGATACAAACACAGCTATCGCCTCTCTGCTATCAACGTCATGAGATTCAAATCAAATGGGCAGTTTGCGCAGCACTTACTGGCGACGCAACTGGAGACGCGCAGCAGCATGGCAATGATGGTTCTGTGTCTGTTATGGATTTCCCAATAGAAGAAATGAAAGTGTGACTCAAGAAAGAAGGAAAAGCTTAGGGCTGAAGGAACGGAGAGAGAAGACCTGTCTCTCGTCAATTAAAAATGATTTTCAGACAGGTGCCTTCTCAGACGGCCTCAGTCCCCCCCCAGGAAGAGCTGGGCTGTTTTCACTGATGGCCCGCGGCATTCGCTCGTGCCGCCCATCCCTCTTCCCGATCCCACGCTCAGAGACAAAGACGAAGTCTCCCCGGGCTGAGTCATTCTGAAATGCGCCGAGCTTGAGAAGGGATTCGGATAAATCCGGTGTTTGTGCTCTGTTTCTTGTGGGTGAATAGGGAGGGAGGGGGATGGTGGGGGCAGTCGAGCAGTTTGACTGTAGGGATGGTATCACAGACACGCCAGCGAGACTCTCCTTCACTCGTGATCCATAGAGGGGTTTATCTCAGCGTGAGAGTTTCAGTCAAAGCTGATATGATCCCTGTGCTTTAATACACAAAGAACTGCTGTCTGTATAGACCCACAGGATTACAGCCAAACTGAAACCCAAATGTTGTCTGAATGTTGCCTGAATGTTTTTCTCATTGTCTACCAGCTATTCTTTTGCACGCCTTTCCTTTGTGTTGTAACTTTCCTATTACCTGTGCCTTTTCCCTGTTACCTGTGTTACTGGAACACTTCCTGTGTACTATATTTGTGTTTCCTGTGTGTTTCCTATATAGTTCCTGTTTGCCATCTGTTCCTTTCCTCTTCCTCTTTCCTGTTGTATGTTTCCTGTATGCTATCGTTGTGTTTTCTTTGTGTTACCTGTACATTAAATGTTTGCTATCATTTTGCCTCTGCGTTATCTGCACACTTCCCATTTACTATCTTTGTGTTTCTTGTGTGTTACATGTATGGTTCCTGTTTACCATCTGTTCCTTTCCTATGTTACATATATGTTTGTACATGCTATTTGTACATTTCCTGTTTGCCAACTTTGTTTCCTATGTGTTACCAATACACTTCCTGATTACTAGCTTTATGTTTCCCGTTACCAAACTTTGTGTTTCCTTTGTGTTATATGTACATTTTCTATTTGCTACCTTTATCAGTGTGTTACCTGTATACATCATGTTTGCTATCTTTGATTTTCCTCTGCGTTACCTGCACACTTTGTTTGCCCTCTTTGTGTTTCCTGTACTACCTGTACTCTTCCTATTTGCTACCTGTTCCTTACTGCTGTGTTACCTGTGTATTACCTGTATACTTAGTGTGTGCCATCCTTGTGTTTCCAATGTTACCTGTACACTTCCTGTTTGAAATAGTTTTTTTTTCCCTGTGTTAACTGTACCCTTCATTATTGCTACCTGTTCCGTACATCTGTTATCTGTGTGTTACCT
>JAODKE010000088.1:1898634-1911305 GCA_026779605.1 Mormyrus hasselquistii
TTACCTTTACACTTCCTGTTTGCCGTCTTTGTGTTTACTCTGTGTTTCCCATATACTTCTTGTTTCCTGTGCATTTTCACACTGACCATTACCTCTACCTTTTCCCCAGTGGCAGGCTATCACCATCACCTTGGTGGAGAAGGTACAGATCATCGCCGTCTTCCTCGGCTCCCTCTTCCTGGTGTCCAGTGTCACCTGGTTGCTGTGGTCAGCCTTCAGCCCCAACGCTGTGTGGCAGCGCCGGGATGTGCTCTTCCAGATCTGCTATGGCATGTACGGTTTCATGGACCTCGTTTGCATTGGTGAGCGCCCTGTCTGGGGGGACCAACATACCCAAATTTGGTCATGTCATGGTCTGGTTACCTTGACACATACCTACTCATAGTCACTGATTGGTTTAACCCCCTTCTTTTTGCTTTTCATCGGCTTCACTGGTAATTGACAGCACACGCAAATCCCACCCATGGTCTCCCATCACAGTTTAAACCCATTTTACTTCAAACAGGCATTAAGATCGCAGCAAATTGAGACATGATGAATATATGTGAGACATCACTGCAACATTTACATAATAATTAGTCATTTGGAGGGAGGAAAAAAAAACAGCATTTGAAGGAACTGAGGGGTAAGACTACTCCTGTCATTTTGGAGTTAAGTCTGAGTTCCCTTGTCTACGGGACCTCCAGCACCCCCCCCCCCCAGCTTCTGATTGAATTGAGTAGGGAGCTTCATATGTTTGGAGGAAACATGCAAGACTCTGTATGAAGTGAGTTAGATCATTGCATCACCATTGTGCCGCAGGTCTGATTGTCCATGAGGGGGCAGCGGTGCACAAGGTGTTCAAGCGTTGGCGAGCGGTGAACCTTCACTGGGACGTGCAGAACTACGATAAGGAGGCGGATGTGGAGGAGAGCAGCGGGGGCGGCAGCGGCGGCGTGGACCCGGGTTCTGGCAGGACCCTCTGGCTTCCCCTGGCCGCCTTGCAGCCCGGCTCTGCTCTGCACCCCACTCGGCTGGCCACTCGGCCCTCCCGCTGTTCACGTGCCGTCTTGTGGCTCTGCGCGGGATTGGCAGGCCCGCAGGACTCCGAGGCTGACGCCGGCGAGGTGGTTATCCGCGTGACGTCTGTGTAGCCTCACCCGCAGGGACGGCCGCTTCTTTTTCACTGTGATGGGGCCCCTCCCTTCCCCGGGGCCCCAACCTCTGACCCCTCAGCATCGAGGAAGTACGGTCCAGGCGATGTTCAATCAAAACAATGGGTAACCAGCAACGAGGAGAATGGGGCTTTATGGTGATGCTCTTTGGTCTTGCAGGCAAATGTACGGTAAACGATTTTGTTTGGGTAGAAACCCTTTATTGAATGGGAATTGGTGTAAGCAGCAGCTTGACTCGTGCCGGAGTCTGGTGGCCTGTGATTGAGCAGCGTTTCGGTGATGTACAGACTCCCCCTCCTGTCTGCCGGTGCAGTAGGTACCACCTAACCTCCCCTGCGGTTTGCCATGGAAATCATTCCAGTCTCATTCAGCCATGGCTAAGTCAGCAGTACCTTTCAGCCCTTATTTATAACCCCCCTGGGAGACGCCAGGAAGGGCGCCCTGTCTCTTTTCTTGCCCTAAAGTTAGGAAATAGCTTGATCTGTCTGTTCTATTCACATACTGGCCATTTGGGTGCCCAAGCTTCAGGGTTGCTGGCTGCAGCGCGTAATTGGATTCTTTGTGACAGGGGGGCTAATTCTATTCCCTCCGAATTGCTGCTTCCTAGGAAATGAGCACCATGGGCTAGACTCCCACACGCCAACCGGCTCAGGAAGGGGGATGGGTTTTAATAGGTCCGACCCACGAGTCGGCAAGTGGTTAATCATTCATTGAGATTAAACGTGTCATTCAACGCCTGCAAACGTGGCGGCAGTGGCGAGGATCCCTCTCCCCTGTCTGGCGCTGAAAAGGCGCAGTGATTTTAGTGTTAATGAAGCGAGGCCCATGGGGGCTGGAGGCCAGCGACTCGAGGGGAAACTGGAGACTGACGTCGCCATGGCGCCTGTAACCGGATGACGTCCTCCGCGTTCCTGACGTGGCATGCCGTCCTGCCCCCCGGAACCATCGACGGTGGCTCCCCTGTGGTAGGCAAGGTTCAGATCCCCACGACTCTGCGCTGGTACCAGAGCTTATGGGTGATTCTCCAGACAGGAAAAGGCCTGGAAGGGGCAGGTATTGAGCTGAGACTCAATGAAGCTCACTCCTTTTTTCGTAATTCATATTTTCGGCAGAGTCCTTCCGTACAGTGTTGGCTTTGGTGGTGGGGGGGTGGGGGGGGGGGGGGAATTTACACGGCCCTGGGGAGGGTGCCATGATTGATGGCGGTAATTAGTTCAGGTGGGATGATTGGATTTAACAGAACAGGGACCCGCCAGCCAGGTCCCAAAATCACTCTGCTTCAGATATGGGATGACAACGGTCATGACAAAGAGTGAGACAGCCGGGGGTGACCCATGCGCCGTGTGAGTGCGGATGGACTTGACAGGATAAAAGGGGGGGATGGGGGGTGTGAGCAGGGTTTGTATTTTCTGTATGTCAGCCTTTGTCAGAATAAAAAAAAAAAAAATGACCACCTCCTTCTCTCTGCTGACTTTAGGGGACGAGCAAACAGGGTGGGACGATAAATTTGAAAGTCATGTTTTTTTACCCCCCCAAGACAAACACCTGTCCTTAAAACGACCGGCTCCGCTGCTGATCTGCTGACCTGAATCTCCCTGACAGCTACATTTCCAAGCCCCCCCCCCCCCATTTAAGTGAAGTGCTTCTGATGCTGGTGTTTCTCATATGGGCGTTTTTGGCAGTATATTCCTTTGATTCATACGTTTTGTGATACCATTAATAATAAACGGGGGTCGAGCAGCATTAGCGTTAGCATAGAGGGCCTGCAGAGGGATTCTGGGAGTGTGGGTGTATGGGAGGGGGGGGGGTGCATTCTGTGGAGAGCAAGGCAGTAAAAGGTTCCCCTCTGTAATTTAAGTGTCAGGCTTTATTCTTCTGGAAAATTCCTCCCCCACGTCTGTGCGTCTCTTGATTCATATTATGAAAGGAAGGGGAAAAGAAGTCAGAACTGTTTGCAGTACATCACTGCTGGAGTGTGAATACAGATTGCGGGCCAACGGCTCACTGCCCGGTCTGACGGCAAACCCAGCGCCACAAGTGGGTCCGCAGACGTGTGCCTGGGGGGGGGGGGGCAGATGCAGGGCAGGGAGAGTCAGTGCAAACGGCGTGAAAAAGACTGACGACAGCCGGTAATGTGGAAACAGGCCATGCAGTGACTTCCACGAAAGCGAAACGACGCAATTTCCTCATGGAGCTGTTTATAATGGCACTAAGAATAGCCTGGGAAAGACGAATGACGTTTCAATAAAAATAAAAGCTGTATTAGTATATTAGCAGAGATTTCTTGGTGAAACCCTTGATGTGATGAGTGGTGGAATAGATCACCAGCAACAGACCCCTCAGGGAACTGAAACGTCTATTAAAACTGTACCTTAAATCACCGTGACCTTGCTGAAGAGGTTATGTAAGATGTGGATGGATGTATTTTGAGTCAAATGATAAACTGAAGGTGTCTCACTTGGCAGAGAAAAGGGATTTGGTTCTACAAAGACCAGCGACCTGAATGGGGAGTGATCCTGCTTTACCAAAGAGTCTCTTCCACGCAGTAGCTTGCTCACGCAGTGTGTGTTCGCTAACAAATTAGCCTGTCAAGGAAGGATCGAACGCGCTAGCAGATAAATATATCTTTAATGGCTTGTTAGAGTAACAAGTGCATAACACATCTAATACAAATGGTAAAGAAACATTAGATATATACACCTCAGGGCCGACGTCGCTCCCTCCACTTCTTCAAGCTTTTTACACCGACCAAGAGATGTTTTTTAAAAAAAACAAAGCATTTAAGAGTTCTGCAAAATATTTTTTTTATGTAATAATCCAGCAAGAGAATCTTATAATCTCTGTCTAAAAAATGTACAGCCCTGTGGTTATATAAAACATTGCACATTATCATACTTGAGAACAAGTCCAGGTGTGACTATCTTACAGAAAGGCACGAGTTTGTTTGGTGGTTTTGTTGGGTTTGATTTGGTCCTATTCCGGGTGAGGATGCGAAAGGCCGCCAGCGGCCCTTTGGGGCAGCGGGATATAACACCCTACTGGCCCATAGCAGGGGATTGGGAAGGGGGGCAGTCTTGGCTTAGCATCCTCAGGTCCTGGAGCTGAACAAAGGCAGCTTAAGTAAGGCCCTACTGTAACGTAACAGTGACCTTGGTGGCCTATTTGTGCTCACTACCCAAGTAAGTAAAGCTTTCCGGTAATACGTTATGATTTAGTGTTTTCAGCATCCCTCACGCAGCAAGGCAGGGATTTTTTTTTTTTCAGAACTACTTCGCTGCCCTTAGCTTTCCGCTCCACATGTCCACGTTCAGAATTCAGAATACACTGGCGGCAACAGCTGAATAAATACTG
Organism: Mormyrus hasselquistii; assembly: GCA_026779605.1. Classification (NCBI taxonomy): domain Eukaryota; kingdom Metazoa; phylum Chordata; class Actinopteri; order Osteoglossiformes; family Mormyridae; genus Mormyrus; species Mormyrus hasselquistii. The sequence goes on from JAODKE010000088.1 coordinate 1,903,140, forward strand.
AAGACTTTAGCAAAGGCTTTGCCGTCATCTTCCGCTGCCCGGCATCGTCCGTAGCTAGCTGACAGAGCCTGGCTTCGGTCAAACCGGAACGGCCGATCAACGGGAACGTTCGGGGCAGCGGAGTCGGCGAAGGCACCGGAGAAGACTGATGAGGTGGAGCTGCTCTGAGTCTGCAGCTGACCCGTGGCGTCACCGACGCGTATCGGGGGGGTCGGAGGTCGGGGTGGGCGCCCTTCAGCGGCTGCTGCACTGGCTCCCACGGCTGCTGGCCGAGCACGAGGTGCTGTAGCGCTTCTTCACGATCATGCTGATGTAGGCCTTCATGAGCTTGGCGATGTCCACCACCTGAAATGGGCGAGTGTGATGTCACAGGCCTCCCGGCCGCCGTTTTCACATGCAAGTGAGCTTCACCAAACGCCCCCGCTTTTTCTAAAACTGCAGCAAATTCACCTCTGGGTGACTGCAACTCTCTGCTACGTGAAGAAGGTGCAAAAACCAGGGGCACAAGCCCTTGATGCATGAACAAACCCAAGAGTGATTTAATATATTAACGACTGCAGGATGAAAGTTAAAGGCTCCAAAACACAATACAGTTTTATTCTCCTGAGATGAAGCGACTCATTTTTGTCCTCTGTAGAGGACATAATGTTTTTGCTCATATCTCTGATTCTATACATGCTTTCTTATTAAGTTCCTTTGTTACTTAAAGAGGACACTTAGGGCTTTAAGATGACATCACGCATGGGCGCATGACCTTGCCAACTTCTTCTTGTCAAATCAAAATATTTCTCAATATATATAAAAAAAAACCTTTTGGTTGGGTGGGGCACATACCAGGCTGGTGTCGAACAGCAGTTCCCGGTCCTCCACCGTGATCTTGTAGGTGTTGGATTGCGGGGCGCCAAAGGAGAGAACCTGCTCATAGGGGAAGACCTCCAACGGCTGCGGTTCGCCGCGCTTGTACACGGACACGGCGTCGGCGCTCACGCCCAGCCACAGTTCCTGGGGGAAGGTGCCGTCCCGCGACTGCGGTCGGGGGGCGGTGCACACTCATTATGACATCACGCACTCATCGTGCGCCACGCTCCTCCACACATTTAAATTTAAACACGCTGTCTTGCGGAAGGTTCATCTGTCGGTGATTAAAGTCATGCACTGATGACAAGACAGAAGGAAAATAGGGCCAGCTGTCTCAGCTGTTTCGCAAAATGTAAAACACGCTTCGGGTGTGATGTTCCCTGAATGAGAGGACGGTGTGTGTACCGAAATGTTCCTTCTTCAGTGCAGATACTGCACAAGCATTGCTAATTGTTAATCCTGCTTTAAATATGCTATTTCTCCAAATTCCAACAATGCAAAAGAAATCTGATCATTACAATTTTGGGTTAGGTCACATTCAACCTGTCTTATTGTTTATAATTTTAAGAGAAAACAATAGCTAGCTAGCAAACTGCTACAACAAAAGGGTCAACTAAAAGGTCATTTCATATGAACTGCTCTGCTGCCGTGTTACCATTTCAGCAGCAAACCCGACACTTCAGCAGCACTGAGCCGGTTACAGTTTTGACAGAAAGAGCAGCCACTACCCCATAAAGGGTTTTTTGTTCCTCGTTCCCCGATCTTACGCAAACGATGAAAAGTGAAAAGGAGTCTACATTTAAGAGATTCATTCTGCTTAAGTGGAATCAATTTGGCAGAGCTCTTCAGCTCATTCAGAATGCAGATTAAGAATTTAGAACACTTAAGAATTTAGAGCATTTAGAATTTAGAGAATGTAGAATTTTGAACAGAGCTTTCATCCCCAGGGGTGGGGAGCCTGATCCATGGAGGGCCGGTGTGGGTCCGGGTTTTTAGGATTACCTTTCAATCATAAACAGTGGTTCTCAGCTCCAGTCTAGGGGACCCGCTGTTATTAGCTGATTGAGAGCTCATCCCAAAAACCTGCACCCACAATGGTTCTCCATGGATCACATCACAGCAGGGGAGGGGAGCCTAACTGTGATGATCTGGTAAATACAGCTGAATCACATTGACAGGTTCACAGATCAAACAGCCTGCACTTTATTTAGAAAGATGAGAAGAAGGGAAGTGAAACTTGGAATGAGAAGCTCTCCTCACCTCCACGCTGAAGAGGGTGGAGCCATAGCCGGGCCACTCCCTGACCAGCGCCATGTACTTCACCATGGCCTGCTCCTGTGTCATGGAGCGCAGCCTCTTCCACTTGTCCAGCAGGCTGGTGCGGGCAGCGCCGATCTCCTCCCTCACCCAGGCCTCCAGGACGCTCTCCTCCTCCAACCTCTGCCGGTTGATGGAGGGCCCGCGGAAGCTGCGGCGGAGGGTGCCCTCCAGGAAGCTGGAGCGCTTCTTCTCGGCCCGCTCGGCGCCAGGGCCGAAGGCACGGGCCGACTGGTGGATCCGGGCCCGGAGCCGGCCCATGGGGTACAGCTGGCCCATCTCCGGCACCGACGCCTGGGCACTGAAATCTCCCAGGAGGTACTGGAGGCGCAGGGCGGCCAGGAACTGCAGGGTCTCTTCGGGGGCTGGGTACTGGCCTCGGATCACCGCCTCGTGGGCCTGATGGGTCAGAAACCTCCGTTAAGCCGGGCGCTAGTTTTCCCCAAGGGCCAAAAAATGCAGGAGGGGAGGGGGTCCCCTAATGGTAAAATTTGCTTGGGATGGAATTGATCACATGGCCAAGTACCCCCCCTGTTTGAGGTTCTGAATGCCCCTGTCTTGATAACTGACATCAATGCATCAAGGGTGAGCCCCAGGTCAATGACAGCCAGGGTCAAATTTAACAATTAACCCTAAGCCACACGCCCCCGTCCCTTGGAAATGGGTGAGATGCCGTAAGATGCACCCAGAATGCACTGCGGCTAAAACACACTAGCAGTCACTTTAGCTTCAGCCTAGCGAAAATAAACACACCACTATCAATGCTCTGAAACTATTGCCACGGCAATGGCGCAGGTGAGGCCGGCAGCTCTGTGGGATAATAGCTATGGTTTATCACTGCTTCGTTCGGGCTCCCGGTGCGATAAAATTCGCGGCTAATTCCAGAAGTTCACCATCACCCATCTGAAAACTAATCTGAAGTTTGCAAAATCACTTCAGAGAAATTCCTGTAATCAACACTCTGGAAAGGTGCCGTCTCACCCCTCAGGAAGTGTAAGTGGCCCGGCGCAAAGCATGACGGCGATGGTGCGGCGTTGTTAGCACGCCGCGATGCCCTGGGACCCACCGCATCCAGCGCACAGAGTACGGATCCACCAATCACAGCTGCTATTTATATTCCCCGCGGGGCGCCTGGCTAACTGCAGGACGATGTGTTCTCGGGGAAAAGCACGAGGTCACGTTGTGGCTTCAGAGAGGCGGCGTGACCATCTACCAGCAGGAGCCACGCCTGTATGAGGAGCCGCTATTCCGCCGTTTAAAAGTGCCGAGTTTCCATAACCCATCTGCTAACCGTTCCGTGTTTTAGGTCCATTATGGGGTTCCCACTGGGTTAGGGTTGACCTTCATTACTGCTTTGGCGTTTCCTGGAGCTCTCCTAATGAGCTGTGTTACGAGTCGTCCTGAACATGTTTTATGAGGTCGGGATGGGGCCCTGTGCCGGCTGCCGCAATGCTCCAGCGATCTTTTATGCAAATCAAGACACTTACACATACTGTGGCCACACCCATTTTTAGAATATAGGGTAGAATACAATATAAATCCATCAACCTTAGAGAAAGGCATGAGTTCAAATCAAACCAGCGCTGGGTCAGCCAGCGTACAGAGTTCCTGGGAGGTGGGGAGTTAAGGGAATTGTTTGAGGGCCCAACTACAGAATCAGTGTGCTGGCCATGGGATTCAAAACCGGCGACCTTCTGATCGCATGCACTGACCCGCTGAGCCACACCCCTCTGTTTTTCTGCAACGGTGCCATCCTGTAACTCTTGTCAGGATGTGGCGTTGGGTTAAACAGCATACATCCGCCCACTTTAAGCATATTCACCTGCTCGAACATGAATGCGAACTCCACGCTGTCCTTTGGCACGCTGTGGGTGTCCAGGAAGCAGTACAGCTTGAAGTAGAACTTCCAGCCCGTGTTATGTTCCTCGGGGCTGGCAGAGAGTCTGCAAGGAGCAGAGAGGCTTTGTGAAGAGACACGTGTGCGAACACACACAGGCTCGTGGGAACACACTCACCAACAAATGCGAATAAGAAAACTATAGTGTAATTAGTGTAATATATGGTATGGTGTAATCTCAAATGGTATAATTTCCAGCTAATTCCTGAAGTAAAAAGAAGATGTAGGTATAATTATAGAAATTGATGCAGCTGTAAATTGTCCTTGTGTTCTGAGGTGGACCGCCAGTAACAACTCACTTCTCAAACTTAGCCAGGACGTCAGCTACGACAGAACGGCTCTCGATGGCCTTGTCCACCGTGTCGTTGTGCTCGAACAGGGCAAACATGTTGCGGCTGTCCTCCATGGCCAGCCCACGCATCAGCTTCTCCACCACCTGTAGGGCGGCGCCATAGAGTCACACATGTGAACATTGCGGATACATTCAACCGGATGTAAAAAGTGCCTCATTGTTCTGTACCCCTTTAAAATGATATAATTGATCATTTTATCCAACTTCTGCTTGTTAACAGGGATGGGCATTTTTACTATAGGAATTTTGGCTATCAAAGGCAGATTCAGGGGGCCCAGGGCTTTACAGAAGCCCTACAAGACATAAAATTATATGTAAAATTGTGTAGGGGGCCCAAAGTGAAATTTTGTCACGGGGCCCAGAATTTCTGACTACGCCCCACTGCCTCCTAGCTACAATGGCAGACACGCGATGGGATTGTATAAAATGTGGAATCGATTTGAATCCCAGCACAGAATATTGAAATCCCCTCCCTGCGTTACCGCTTCATTTCTCCTATATCCATGCGAGTAAAAACAAGCTCCTCGCGCTGTGTCTCCTGTCACTGCGCACACAGGGGCCCGCCGGCTGCCAGCAGTCACCCTGCCACTAGCAGCGAGACAAACGCCGCCTCCTCCACTCCCGAAACGGATGGCAGAGTTAATCACGCCTGACCGTGCGGCGGTTCACGTGTGCGGCGCCCCGCGGAGCCCCCTCTCCATCTGCCACGCGTGCGGCGAGACCGTTCCACTGACAATCTGATTAGGGGCGACGCGCTTGTGTGAGATAGCAGGGAAGTAGCCAGAAGCTGCACAGAACGAGGCTAAAGCGTGATCTTAATCACTGCCGGGCCACAGGATTTCTGTAGTGAAATGTTAAAGACTTGGGTACACAGCCTGACCACTCGACCCCGGATTCCTCCCCCTGATGCTCACCCAGGGATGATTCTAGAATTTTTTTAAGAGAGGGGGACATAAGAGGGACAAAAATTCATTGAAAAGGCCCAACCGTATCATTATCCAATAATGTGCTTTGAACTGGAAGGTGACAATAGGTCTGGAGAGAGCCAATCAGCATTTAGCCCCGCCCCTTCATTTGAATTTTTATCTTTTCTTCCACTTCATATAGGCCGCTAGACTCACCTCTCCTGCAGTGGTGTGCGAGGTGATGGTGATCTTGCATGAGCCCCCGCCATGGCAGTACACCGTGGTGGTCATTTCCTGCCGGGCGATGATGGCACGAATCTCTTCCTGGGACGGCACAAACTCCCGGCTCCTGGTCTTCTTCAGGGACTCATGGGCGAAGGATGCATACTTTTCCATCTCTGTGCCTGGGAAGACATCTCGGGTCCTTGGCGGGGGGTCGAAAGAAGCACTGGTTAGATGTGTGGGCAGGGTCGGTAGACCATAACCACGCCCCTACTTTTTTAGACCCGCCCTTAAATGAAAACTGTTTTCATTCACCAGCTGTCTCTGACTGATCTCATTCATTAAGTAACCCTCTCCTCTCTCAGCCTAGCTGCTCAGAAGCAACAGAAAAAGGCTGCAATGTTTAACTGACTAACCTTCTCGCCGGATCCATGAGAAAGTTCCTCACCCTTAAGCCAAACGAAAGCAAATGACGGCGATGACCTCTCACTCGCCTTGACCAAGTCCCCTCGAACCCTGAACAAATAGCTTCTTTTATTGACTGACCCTCTGGCCTCTCATTTCTCTTTTCTTTTTCCTCTAAAGTAAACAGTTTCAAAGGTTTGGCTTTGAAAAGGGGAACATTTCATATTAGATAATCCCAGGGGAGTGGGTCACTAAAGGCTACGGGGGTGACCCCAGAACTGGGGGAGGTTCGGAGACCCACAGCACCCCCACTCAGCCATTGGGAGGAGTCACGCTCTGTTTACCCAACTGCCATGGCGAGGAGGCAGCCGAGGGGGAGGGGGGTATGTGGGGTGCGGGGTGCTGCACTTCTTATTATCACGCTGTCAGTACAGAATAGACACGTGAGCCATATGCTGCTGGCAAATCAACACCTCATCTCAGAACACAGCCATCATCCCAGGTCTGATAAAATCTCCTACCCACCCACAAGGGGCTCAGCAGAACAAAAATGGAGGAAAATCAGATGTGCCGGTCGCCATTTTAAAAAGCTAATGTTGAAGAAAGATGAGCCAGAGGGGGCGGGGCTACATCTGGGGGCGGGGCCTGTTAAAAGCAAGTCCAGCCACTAAAAGCTCCAAAGGCCGAGGCAGTGCCAGTCACACCTGTTCATCAAAGCTGCCGTGCCAGATGCCAGGGAGCTGGACTTGAGACCCACATGCTGGGAACAAATCGCTCCCCTTCTCACGTGCAAATGGGTTGGACCTGTAGTCCCGCATGCGGACCGTGGCCTTGGCCACGCCCACTTGCCTTTGTAGATGTACAAGAAATAGCACTAGCGTTTCTACGGTCCCTTGGCCACCATACGGCACGGATGGGACTGGAGCCCAACTCTCTGTGTTCCTGTTAAGCCATATGGCGAGGAGTTGAGGAGACACTGCGGGTATTTCTGAAGATGTCTCGTCCAATCGGACACCCCCATTCAGACCGAGGGTGGGGTGTTTCCAGGGAGGGTTTCTGAGGGCCCTCACCTCTTCAGGTGGAACTTGAGGTACTTGAGGATGCTGCGGGAAGGCATGAAGGTGCAGCTCAAGCAGGCCAGGATCTGCCAGCAGCGCAGGTCACTGACGGAGCCGGGCTGGGGGGGGCGCGTGGTCTGCTTCACCAGCTGGCAGTACAGCTCATCCCGCAACGGCCGCAGGTCCTGGCCCGTCTGCAGCATGCCCTGGATGATGGGCACTGGGTCGGCCACGCCCTCCAAGTGCTGCAGCGAGTTGAAGACCTTGAGGGCCTCATCCTGCAGACCCGTATAGCCCTTGTCCTTTAGCACTGGGGGTGGGGGAATGGGAGGGTTGGAGATCAGAGAAAATGCCCAGCATGCTGTCAGGTGGCCTTATTTACACAGAAACCCAGTTCGAAACAGGCACACAAATACGCCCCATAACGGGCATTGCTGGGGCTGCTTAAGGGGCATCTGGCCTCTCCCCCCAAACACATGAAGTTTCTCATTCATTTCCATTTAATCACACCCCCCTAGTAAAGACTTAGCCCCCCCCCTTTTATAAATCCCCAGATGCACTTAAACCACCATAACAGAAAAAAAGACTAAAATTCATTTATGCGTTTTTTCCTCGATTAACAGAACTCAATAACCCAGAATGGCTGCTTCCATATGGTCCCGCGAGCAGAACCTTCGGTATCTTTATGGCTTTGTGGCACCAACGGTCACATGCTGCACTCCTCACATAGCTAAATCACGCCGCTGGGGATAGTCTATGATTCTGCCCTTAATTTGCCGCTCTGCATTGCATAGCCCCACCCCTAACGGATCAGAGGGCTTCACTCACCACTGAGGTGGATGTCGCCGTAGGGCAGGGGCAGCAGGGGTGAGTGCAGAGGGTGGGGACTGTAACGCAGAATGGGATTCCTCTTATGGATCTGTGCCACCACTTCCGTGTTAAGGCAATTCTCCTGCGGGGAGGAAAAAAAAAACAGAGAAACACGAGGGTGACTTCAGAGCCGAGGATGAGAATGTTCCTGGGAAAAGTCATTCCAGGGAAAAAAGCGGGTGCAGGTGCATTATGGGATAATCCTTTGGCTGGAAAAATAGCCTCAAACAGAAGCCAGAGCGGTGGGGCTCATGATGCACACGGCGCACCAGAGAATTATGG
>JAODKE010000088.1:1911405-1921682 GCA_026779605.1 Mormyrus hasselquistii
TTGGCTGGAAAAATAGCCTCAAACAGAAGCCAGAGCGGTGGGGCTCATGATGCACACGGCGCACCAGAGAATTATGGGTAATTCAGACCATATCCATATCGTGGTACAGAAAGAGGGTTAGAGCAGAGAGGAATAGGAAGAACGTCCCCCCTGACCTTGATGTCTTGGATTAGCTGCTGCGTGGGCGTATCGATGGGGGCCTTGGTGTCGATGACATTCTGGATGGCCCCGGCCCACCGCGTGGCCTCGTTCAGCAGCTTTGTGTAGAGCCGGTAGCAATGTTTGCGACCGTACACGATCACGTTCCAGTAGCCTGGTGGGGGCAGGGAACACGTCACCCTTCTGGCACTGTTAGGCATCCTGAGAAGTCGACTAAGCATCTACCAAGTGCTTAAGGCAGAGCACCTGACAAGCATTAGCAAATTGATCCCGGAAGAGGGCAGAACCTCGTAAAAGACCCCATAAAAGTGGTTGGGTCTCGCAGACCACAAAGAGAGGGCAGGAGCCTTATGGATGACATGAAGGCGGTGGTTACCCCCAGAAGAGGGTGAAGCTTTGCTGATCCCCTCAGAAGGGAGCAGGGTCTCGCTTACCCGTCTCTTTGAAGACCTTTTCATCAGGGGGCACCACAGAGCACAGGCTGTTAAGCACCAGTGTGCCCAGCTTGAGTGCGCTGCGCTCCGAGCTCTTGTAGTAGTCCAGGGAGTTGTGGGTGAGCAGGAACCAGCGTTTCTTCAGCTTCAGGGCTGTCTTGCTGCTGTTCTTCATCTCTTTGTGAAGCCATCCTGGGGGGGGGAGGGTGAGGGAAATACTCAGCCGGAGGGGTGGGGTCATTGAGGGCAGGGATAACTGGCAGCAGAGCAGCAGATGCCAGTACCCAGGACCGCGGCATCAGGGTTTTTCCAAAAAACAGAGAAGCACTGCCAATTCGTTACCGTGGATACGGGACAGGAGCTCGCCATCACATCTGATAAATAATTGCTGAAAAGTCAATTGGGCAAAGGACAGGGTTTGACAATATACAGAAATTCCCCAGGTCTCTGCTTTGATGTGAAGCTGCTCCAGAGTTGGGCCTATTCTCAGGTTCTTTTTTTAAGGTGGGGGCATACGAGGGACCAAAATTCATACAATCCTTAGCTAATGAAAGGTTTTGATTCACTGAGTAATAGGGAGGGTCAGCTTATCAGCTTATAACCCTAAACCTAACCCTAAGCCTAACCCTAAGGGAAACCCCATAAATGTCCCTGCCACGCAGGTCCGCCACTTGGTGACCTTACTTTAGCATCTCCTTCAGAGTTGTGTACCTTACCTTGGTCCTGGTGTGTGGGGGTGGCGGGTCTCACCTCGGACAATGAACTCCTGGCCCTCGACGCGCGTATCCCCCTTGGAGCGCTGCAGCAGGGCGATCCAGTGATGCATCTCCTCGGGAGTGTCGGCGTTGCAGTGCAGCACGCGGTTCGCCGTGATGATCACAAACGAGTTGGGCCTGTTCCCCGAGGCGAGAGGGACATGGAGATTCAGGGTCCTGTACGTGGTGTGGTGGCGGAACACGACAAAATCTCCAGAACATTCCACTAATGGTAGCCAACAGACTGGAGACCATCTATAGCAAGATGGATTCCTCTTTTCTGCAACAGCCACTCTTTTATACTGAGCACTGGGCTGCACCCCCAGCATGGGTCACTCAGGGGTGGGGGGTGGCACCAGCAGGCGGAACCCAGAGGGGCTGCTCACATAAGGGGTTTCCCATGTGGAAGAGCAGGGCCTAACCTTTCCATCTCCAAACATTTTTGTCTTTAAAGTACAACAACAAAGGCATTTAATACTTGAATAACAAGCTTGACATATTAAATACACATCTGTGTCAAAATCGAAGTGTTTATGTGGGAGTATTAATGAAGTTTATAAGTGGATTTCATGGCCTGACTCATTCCTACCTCTCGGGACTGTCGGAGGCGCAGACAGAGTCAATCATGCCGACGTCCAGGGTCCCCTAAGAACAGAAATGGAGATGAAACTATTTTCTGAAGACAGAGGCGCCTTCAAACAAGCACCGGTGGGTTGCCGGTTAAGCGGAAGATGCCATGACGATGGCGGGAGTTGCCATGGCAATCGGCCGTTGCACTCACCACCGCGTTCTGCGGGTTGGCCTGCTCGTCATGCATCTCGCGGATCTCCTGCTCGGTGGAGCTGTGGACCTGGCTGAGGACGCTGAACCACTGACTGCAGGCCAGTGAAAGGGGGGGGGATTGTTAGTGTTCAGAAAAACTGCATCTCCAGCCCTGTGTCCAGACGCCCCCGTGGTGATGCAGATTCGATCCGTGCACAGCAATACCCGAATCAAACATGCTACGTGGGATGGTGGCTGCATCAGCCAGGGATCTGGAGCTCAGAACACCAGCAGAAACCCTCGGATGAATGATTAAATGCTATGGTAGATTTATGGAGCGAAAATAACAACAAAAATACCAGAGCGACCCCCTCTGAGGTCTGTAAAGTGAGAATCGAGAGAAACAGAAGCAGGGTTCTGAAAAAATACCACGGCAAACACCTGCATTTTACCATGCTTCCTAATACAAGTGTGTGGCTCCAGATCGGATGGTTGTCAGTTCAAATCTCATGGCAGCAGGGTGGTGTCACCACTGGGCCCTGAGAAAGGCTGTAAACCCGGATCCTACTGTCTTATCCTTGCGCGTCATGCCATGTCAGACAAAAGCATCTGCTAAAGAAATATGAACCTACAACGTCATCCAAAGCATCCTGAATGACCCACCTGAACATCTCTGAACAATGGATTTACAGTGCGCCCCCCCCCCATTGAAAGCCACGCCCCTCTGTGCAGGCGAATGTGTGCCCCACTCTCTGAGCCCCTGCTTTCGCGAGGGGGTGTCAAGGCGGACCCTTTAACTGAATTCCCAGTTGAAGCCTGTGGTTCCGGCCACGGGTAAACAGACAGGGAGGTGTCATTTGAAACATTGCGGGCGGGAGGGGGGGGTGGTGGATCCATTGCACCCAGACAGAATCAGAACACAGCACAGCTTTGGCCCCCCTGGTGACAGACTCGTCCCACACGCTGCTACCGCGACCCCGATTTGGTTCGGCTGATCCGCCTCCGTACTCTCAAATTACAATTTAGAGCATTATATAAACGCTAAAAACAAAAAACAAAAGCTACATTTTTCTCTTACAGAGAAGCTCATAGACATGTGAGCCCCCACCCCCACCCAACAACTTGCCTGGCATCCTCAGCCGACTCTGCGATCAGGTGGTATGTGCGTTCTGGCATCACAATATCGATGCCATTCTCCTTCCCCGTGTTGTCCACAATCTCCCTGTAGGGATGGACACACACACACACACACACACACACACACACACACACACACACAAAGGCATTAGCCCCACCAGGTCACAAAGCCTCCATCCGGTCAAACTAATCTTACCATATTTTCTCTCTCCCCCACCCCATGATTACAGTTTGCTTGCTAATTCCCTCGAAGCCCAGCGTGATTTTTAACAAAAGCCAGCGGAATGCAGACACACGCTGTGCAAATCCAGCCCATCTCACAGCCACTCGACACACCCCCTGCCATGGAGGAGCATTTGAGGCCCCCCCCCCCCCCCCCCCTCCCTGCCCCGACGGCAGCCCCCGCACCCCCCCCCCTGCACGCGCACCATCTTCCTGACGGAAGGACCGTATCGATCTGGGGTTTGGATGGGCAACCCACGATCCTCGGAGTCCGACCAAGCTAATGAAATATTCACACACCTTTGCTTAAAGGACGGTTTCTCTTCAAATGCAAGATCTGGTGGTCTGTGATCCGAAATTAAATGTGCCAGGACAGACAGATCTAGCCTGAGGCTGTGTAAGGGACAGGGGCCGTATCTTTGGACTGGTATCGACAAGGTGTGGTCGAGTTCACTGCCCCAATTTACGTGGGCAAAAAGTGGTGGTAAGAACATGTGCCCCCCTTCATTTGACAGAGTGCCAGCTGTTGGGGATTCATCCTCCCCGCTCGCATGACCCCATGTCAGGGGCAATTCTACAAGATGGGCTATAATTCATACAGAGGGGGGACAGAAGGGGGCTAAGCCTGTACCTGAGCGCTCTGATTTTAATGAAAATGAAGGAGAACATACTATCTAACCCAATGGGTGACATTTATTTGGGGGTGGGGCTAAAGAACAGTCCTAGAGATGCCCAGGTCATCCATGAGCCAATGGGATGCTCAGAATTGGTGAGTGACAGGGAAGGGGGCTAATCAGCTGTCAGCTGGAGCCTGTACTCCCGCGTGGGCCCTTACTTGGCGTTGTGCATGTCCAGCGTGCCCTTGAGCTTCTCCTCGCCATCGTTCTCGAAGTACATGAGGCGGCTGCGCCGCAGCACGAACCAGCGGCGCTTCCAGTTGCGGCGCGACAGCGTCGACGAGCCGCCGCCCTTCTTGTGCAGCCAGCCCTGCTTCAGGGCCTCCTGCTTGGCACGGAACCACAGGAAGGTCTCGTCCTTCAGCACGCACCAGCGGCGCTTCCATGTGTTCATCATGCCACCTGGGCAGGGGAGGGGGGGAGGCAGCAAAGACTTTTAGAAGGATAAGCTAAGATGTAAAGAAATACTGAGCCCTGGCCCGCCTCTGAAGAACCTCTGAAGAATCTACATCTAGCCACATCTAGCATAAGCAGGGCCATAGAGAGGGGCCAACCTTATCATTAGCCAATGACATGTTTTGAATTGGTGAGTGACAGAGAAAAGGGCCAGTCAGCTTTCAGTGCCCTTGTGGCCCTGCCTCTGCATGCACCCCTACCTAAAAAGCCCTCAGATTAAAGGATAACAGATCACAGATGGACATAACAGCAGTTAACTACCCTGTGTGGATCAAATTCCCCAGGCCTGTATGTCCGTTACTTGTAAGTTAATCATTTTGGTCATGGCAGGGATGATACATTTACACCTGAGCTGCAAACCCAAGCCCTTCTGGTGATAATCCGGAGCAGATCATCCCTGTGCTGACCTGCTGCCAAGCTGCCTCGGCTCGTACACAATTCTGGCCCTTATAATTCTGCAGTGTACCCCAGCCTCTGCAGTGGCTGTAGTGACACCTAGTGGCCAAATCTCTAGATCATGAGCGATTTCTGACACTGACATGTTCTGCAGGTATGACACGCAGACTCAGAACTTGTCTTCAATGCGTCATAAAAATCGAAGCACATTTCAATAAAAGTGACTGAAAACAAATTGGGCTCTAATATGGGGACGCAGGCGGGTAAGTTTGCTCCACCCAGTTCCTTCGGATGCACCAGCACCCCCTGCAGGCAGTGAGGTGACAACAGTGCTCACCTCTGATGTACAGGAAGCTGTGGAAGTATGGCATGGTGACACAGCTGTACACTGAATCACGCCGGTAGGACAGCTCGTCATCTGTGTCAAACCTGTCAAGGTCTTCCTCGCTGTCCTCATACTGGGGGGGAGAATAAACAAAATCACTGCATTTTTAGGCAACCCTCTGAAAATTGACAGCTTTTCATGCACAAAGCATCCAAAAGCAGATGGAGTGGAAGCAGACAACACTATCTACATCCTTCTGAGATCTAGGGTGAAAAAAATCATTGTGATTTTTTTTGTTACTTTACATAAATTAATCATAGGGGACGGTAAAAGGGAAGAAGCAAGGGCTCGCACATGTGATGTCATCTTAAAGCCCTTACTGTCCTCTTTAAGGAACACGAGGACTTAGCAGAGCGGCTCGCATAGCATGAGAGACATGAGCAAGGACATTATGTTCTCTATGGAGAAGAAAAACAATTCGCTGGAACTCAAGACAATACAATGAGTGGAAGGTTTCTCTGTGGAAGCTAGGGGTACAGTAGGGGCATGGGTAGCCAGGCAGATTCAGGGCGCTCAGCATTTTACACTGAATTTGCTCAGCATTTTACATTGAATACATTAAATTCTAAGTAAAATTGGGTGGGGCCCCAAGGTGACATTGTGTCAGGGGACCCAGAATTTCTAAGTATGCCCCTATGGTGTATTAGAGCAGTGTTTCTCAACCCGGTCCTCGGGGACCCACGGATGGTCCATGTTTTTGCTCCTACCCAGTTCCCTGCCAAACAATCCACATTTTTGCTCCCTCCAAATCTCCCTACCAGTCACAGTGAAGGAAGAAAACGTTGACTCTAATTAAAAGGCTACTGTCCCTGTGGCCACTGCAGGGTCCCCGAGGACCGGATTTGGAGACACTGTACTCAAGTAATAACAATGTAAGTAATAACAGTTTAAGTAATGAGTAGGAGGAGCCAAAGCAGGCATGATGAAGGGCAGAAGTAACTCTAGGCTTACAGAGGACTGGGCTCCCTCTGAGCTGAAGCGGTATGCCCCAGAGCTGTTGTAGGTGTCCAGGGAGCAGCGGTAATCGAGGGACCACTGTCCACTGCGCGGGTTCGAGAACGCCATGCTGCCGCTGGACAGGATGGCGCCCTCATCGTAATCGTCCCGCTCGTAATCAGAGTCCTCATCGGGTGGGATGAGCTCTTCTGAGTCCTCCATGTAGGGGGCGGTGTGGCAGGCCTGGGAACCGGGTGGTGGCAGCTGAGGGGGTGCCACTGAGTCGTTGGCATAGGGATCCTCCTCGGAGGAGTCGTCACTGGTGCGGATGCCACTGGTGCGCTGGCCGTCCGAGTGGCCGTGCTCGCTGGGGTTGGGTGACTCCTTGAAGGGGTCGTCGTCGGCGCCGAAGCCCTCATCCACCTCGTCCTCCTCCTCCTCTTCCTGCCCCCCCTGACGGCGGAGGCCTGGTTTGCTTTCGCCCAGTGAGCTCTCGATGTTGCGCACGCACTCGTCAATCTCGTCGAAGTTGAGCGACTGCAGGAACTCCTGCGCGGCACGACATGCCTCGTCCTCTAACCGCCGCAGCTCCTCGTCACGCAGCCGTTGCAGCCGCTGCAGCGACGCCTCCGTCAGCGACAGCTCATGGCGCTCTTTGCGCCGCTGCAACTCTTGGATCTCCCGCTCCAGACGCAGGATCTCCTCCACCTGCGATGTGTCCTGGGGTCGGGCCTCCCACTCTGCCTCCTGTGCCCGGGAGGCCAGCTCTGCCACCTTCTGCGCCTCCTCTACCTGGGGCAGGCATAACACAGCTGCTATTGAAGTGCTAATAACCCAACAAATTTAGTTACTGCCCAAGAAACACTACAGAGACTAAAACAATTCAGTAATTATTAATTACAAACAAGCTTTCCTTGTTGTGATATAGCTGGAACAAGTTATTCAAGGTTTGCTTGAATTATTCTCACCTCTCGAGCGAGTTGCTCAGCCTCCAACCTTTGCTTCTCCCTAGAATTAAAAAAAAAAACAGGTGGGGGCATTAGAGGAGCCAGAACTCTATCATTAGCCAATCATATGTTATGATTCTTTGAGTGATAGGTATGGGAACACTCCGTGGTCAGTCAGCTTTGAGATGAGGCCAATGCCCCCTGTGGCCCTGCCCTTGTATACACCCTTGGAATTCCTGCCTGTTCAAAAGACAATTTCTGACTATTTGGCATTTTTGTCATGCTGACTATCACAGCCACCATTTCAAAATCCTCAGAGGAAACATTTCGACGCGGCGGGAATGGAATATTTAACAACACTTTTAAATTTAAAAAGAACATTCACGACACCGAAACAATAACCTCACTGGGATTCTCCCAGAAAGGACCGAGGAAAGACACCTGATCTCTCAATTATGGAGCGTTGAAAAAAATAGCTCTCAGAAATCCCCACTTGTGTATAAAAGGATTTAGTGTACATTAAATGTTAACAAAGGCTTTCCGGCCATAAAATTCAATTTCAAGAGTCATACATTATCAGTTATGCTTTAGCTATCTCGAGAGTAATTCAGGAGTATTTATTTATTATTATTTAAAGCATAGACAGAGCGGATGGTGGCGGGGGTTACTACCTCTCGGCCTCTTCGATCCTGCGCCGCCTCTCCTCCTCCTCCTTCGTCCTCCTCTCCTGCAGCTGGCAGTAGGTTCGCCGGGCCAGACGGCCCCTCTGCCGCTTCTGGAAGGTGAGGGCCGCCCAGCGGAGGAGCAGAAACCGCCTCCTCCAATAAAAAGCCCGGTAGTTCTTCTGGATGACCACGATGCTGCGCAGCAGCCGCCGGTACTGCTTCCTGTGGCCGACGGCAGAGCGGTCAGGGTGAGAAATGGCGACCGACTGGTGGTGGGCGTTAGCGCTAAAGCTAAAGCTAACTACCGGGCATTTAATTCTCAACCATGGCCCCAACGCTGACCCCGCGTGAGGGCCCCCAGGGCCGGAGAGACCCCATATTGGTCTAGTGGGTGTGGCAGGACAGTACCATGCTGGTGTAACACTCAGCGGTACCTGTGTGTGTAACTATCATGGGACAAAATGGACAGACATCCAATCAGAATAAAGGTAACGGGCTGATGACATGATGGCAGCACTAACTGCAAGTTTGGGATGATTTGCCTCATGGATCTTATTTATTTGATGATATTAAGTCGTTGACAGGCTAGAATGAAGTCTGCTGTTGATGTGTACGGGTCACAATCCTGATTTATATGATCCGCAATACAGGATTATGAAAAAATGATTTATATGTTGATCGTTTATTGTGATGGGATTGGAATTCGGAGAATATCACAGGGGATAGAAGGTGTCAGTAAATCACCCAAAAAGCCGGGCCGTGATTACAAATGCAGCAGTAACTCCCCGCCCTCCCCCATTTCCTCACCCTCCACCCTGTCTGGGCCAAAAAGGATCGTTCTAAGGAAAACAGAGTGCTTTATGCTTTTCAAATATCTCAAAGTTCAAAGTGGTTTATCTCTCTGAATATCTAACAAAATGCCATCAAGCCAGAGAGTCAATAATGCAAGACCTGACCTCTCGTGACCTCCTGCTTGGATTTAAAAAGGGGAGAAAAACACTCTTTTATGTCAATGAAAACCTTTTTTTGCCACAGATTATTCTTGGAATGTAGGCAAACCATCCGCAGCTTCTGCCGCTAACGACGCTGATGCTTGCGGCCCCAGGTGCAGTGACCTCTCGCGACCTGAGGGGGCACTGTGCAGGGCATTACCCAGAAGGCCCGGAGTGGCAGCTAAATGCAGGCGTTAAAAGGCGACTGGGCCAGATGGCCGGAGAAGGTGGGGGGTGAATCCCTGATACCCAGGACCCCAGCAGGGTGGCAGACCTCTCGGGGATGGGGAAGACATACCGTGCCACGTAGCCCATGACGTGCGCCTGGATGATCATGGCGGCTCGTAGCACCTCAACCTCCCTCTGCTTCTCCAGCTTGTTCTCCAGCGACTCCCGGAGGAACACCTGCAGGGTTGGGGTGCAGCCCGAAGCGGGGGAGGAGTTTAGCTACCAAAGACCAAGCTGGGTGGTTGGCTGGCAGAGCCGGCCAATGAAGTTGCGGTTCTGTCACGCCTACACGAAGGATCGCAGCCTTCCTGAGATCTTCCGCCTCAACTCTTCAAAACAGTGCTAATAACCATTAGTATGCTGCAGTTCTCTATTAGCACATTTTACAGTCAAGGAGCCCTGCTGTCTCTTGCTGATGGCATTGCTGATGGAATCATTTGCACAGGCCGGGCTAAGCGGATTTGGGCTTCTCTGTAAAGATATGCGGGATTATCTCCTGTATGGGCTTAGCTAAGGATGTAAATGTTAGGAAGGGGGGCATTTGCGGAATTTCCTTCCCGTTTTGAACAGGCAGGGAGATGCCCGCAGGCTTAAATGGGCAAACGAGTGCCCATTATGCCCCTTTAGCTGATGAAAATAACAATTATATCTATTTTATTATGCAGTGATTGTCTTCAATCCGCAGGAATCGATACCCATTTCCCATGCCAAAATGGTTTGTAAGTGTTTAATGGTCTTTGACCGTAAATCCGGAGAAGAGACAAAAAAACACAGTGAATGTGATATTCATTCTGGGTTGAGAGTGTGCCCATTGTACTGTCACTCAGGGGGGTGGGGGGGGGGCGCTTTTCATCACTGCCCCATAACTTTGGGGAAATTAAGTTTGCCCATAAAATCCTACAGACAAAGCATGCAACATGCGAGCCCGTGGAACCGCATTGGTAATGCGAAATAAATCTCATCCTGCGTGACTAGGTGGGGGGGGGGTCCTCAGGGGAAAGGGCGGGCGTTTGATTTAAAACCACGGGGGGGGGGGGTTCTGGGGCTGCTGTCACCCCCAGCTGCGGTGCACGGCCACCCTGTGCCTGTTGGGAGGGGGGGGGGGCCATCTGTCAATTTACACTAG
>JAODKE010000088.1:1925792-1946612 GCA_026779605.1 Mormyrus hasselquistii
CGCAGGTGTGTGTGCGGGTGTCCGCAGAGAGCAGGAAGCGCAGGTGTGTGTGCGGGTGTCCGCAGAGAGCAGGAAGCGCAGGTCTGTGTGCGGGTGTCCGCAGAGAGCAGGAAATGCAGGTGTATGCTTGAGTGTCCGCAGAGAGCAGGAAGTGCAGGTGTGTGTGCGGGTGTCTGCAGAGAGCAGGAAGCGCAGGTGTGTGTGCGGGTGTCTGCAGAGAGCAGGAAGCGCAGGTGTGTGTGCGAGTGTCCGCAGAGAGCAGTGCTGCTCGCTGCTGTAATGCCCCTGAAACAGGCACTAAGCACCACTGGAAGCGACATCAGCCTCTGCTTTGCACCAACACCTCCAAAGAGCTGACCGCCGTCATTCAGTCCCCAGCATAATACCTCTGATCTTTCGGCTTTCTACAAATGGCCACTGAGACCCAGCTACTCCTGCGGTGCTCAGAGAGTTTAGAGAACATGCAAAGCTGACGAACACGTAAGTCAGATGGACTAGTTTGAACGCAGGCTTACTTTCGATTGGAGAAAGAAAGTTTAACTACTGATCATTTCATAAAACTTTCAGCTGCCTTAATGATGCTAATCAGCCTATGACACATAAGACAGGCTTTGACTTGTAGTAAACAAGTAATCTTATGTTGCTAACTAATCATTTCTAGGCAGCTATGAACAAGTCAGTGCAGGGGAAAAAAACGCAGGCAGTTGTAATCCAGCCAGACCACAGATTATCAAACCAAAACACTCCCCCAAAACAGTAGCTAGTCACCATATAGATTAACCTCTAAAGGCACCTCAGGTTATCACTGTAATAAATTAGCAAATCAACGCAAGGACCAACAATGTGACACCAGCAAAGCGTCATCGATTAGCCAGAAAATCAGTCAGACCTGAGAGTCCAGTCAGCAGCCCTTTTGCAAGTAAGTAAACAGCACTGAGTAACAGGTTACGAGTGGCAGTGAGGGACCGGACACCCCCCCAGATTACCGTGCAGCGGGGGAGCCCGTATCCCTGTGACTCAGCCCACACGCTGGGGGTCCATGAGCAGCCGGGGGAGTCGAGGAGCAGCTAGAGCCAGTCAAAGACACTCTGAGTGAACAATGCCCCCGGCCAGCCCGCTTTATGCATGTGCCGTTGCCATGGCGTCCGCGTCCCATGCCGCGGCTAATTTGTGTGGCTCACTCGTGTGCCTGGTGGGGGGGGGGGCGGCGGTGCCGGGGATGGCTGTTATTTTTTAAACACTAGACCAAAAACGTGGTGTGAGGGACAAGCAAGATTTAATGATATAACCTGGGATTCTGAGGTTTTTACTTCAGTCCCCATTTTTGTGTTCCATCTGAAGCCAGATGCTCCACCAGGTGAATCTGGTCAGAGAGCTCGGGACCAGCTCTGCCATGACACAGCGACAGCAGATTGGAATCATTCCTTCAGCTAGTCATGTTATAGAATTTAGTTCCGCAACTGCTTTGGTCCCCAGTCAAAACTTTGGTCCCCTGTGTATTTCCGTTTAACGCAAGCTGACAGATACCCTGGACAATGGAGCATATTGTTTGATGCCAAGCAGGTCTGGTTATCTTAAACTGCTGAGTGAAGTTGTGAAAATATGTACTGCGTGCAGAAAGATTCTTCAATCGGAAAGCAGGTTGGCAGCACAAGACAACAAGAGTGACCTCCTATTCAACGTTCATGCCATGGCGTTTCAGACCCTGGGCGACTATCAATCGCCATGCCATGGGATGCTGTTGCCATGGGATGTAGTTGCCATGCCATCAATGAGGGTTGCCCAGGGTGGTCAGTGCCTCATTTCGACTTATATCATTGAGTTCAAGCCATATAACCTTTGGCCAGTTGAAGCGTCATGGCTAAACCTAGCAAGCACCTATAATTTCAACAGGCAGCACACTCTCCAGTATAAATATTTACAAATTAATATGCAGTGGCTACAAGAGTCACATGCAAATTGTCCCCCATGTTTGCATAGCTCTCTGTCACCTCTCGTCACTGTGGCAGCAGTGCCTTTAAAAGCACTAGACATTCGGTCACATGTCGCACACCACCTGGGACTTTTAAAAGCATTTTGATAAATCTGTCAGCGGGAGGACACAAAGAGCGGCATTAAACACGCGAAGGCCGCGGTGGCCTGTAACTGGTGGTGCCGATTAGTTGAAGCTCGAGCCTCAGGCTGCGTTAAAAGCAATGCAAATGAGATGGCGGGTCTGCCGTCGTGTACGTCGGCAGTATGATTTATTCTCAGCTGCACGCTTATTCTCGGAGAATGAAACAAACTCGACCGGAGAGTTTAAAGAGCCCATCATCAGAGCGAGAGCTGATATTTACGCTGAGGATATATTCACAGAAATAATAAAAAAAAACATAAATAGCAGGACACGGATGGGTATGATAAATCAAACGGAGATCAAGTTCCTGAAAAGTCCCCAGTTGGGTTTCACAAGAGCAAACACATTCAGAGATTAAAATCAAACTCGCTCGGCTGCAGAGCATGAATACAAGCATGACGTTCGACTACCTGTCAGCTATCTTCGCTCCTCAGGAACACAACTGGTCTAGCCTGTACGCCTCTCCTTGGAGACGGCTCCGAACAAACAAATGCGACATTCACCAAGACCGAGCGAGAGCTCGCTGTTTTACTTCTGCTTGTCAATGAACGAAAGATTACCATTAATTGGGCTACATCCTACTCGATGGAGACGTGACACGTGACACGCCACAGTCGGATCGAATCCCAGGCGGTCATGCTGTGCTGGGGCAGCTTCCAGAAAATTCTCTCAGTACTGCATGAGAGGTATCCACTGTCATGGTACGCCAAGCAGAAGATAAGAGGGTCTAATCCGGGCTCCTGCGGGACAGCTGGATGAGCTGTCTTCTCGCGACTCGAGCGACAGAAATGAATTATCATTCATGAATTTAACCCAAAAATCTAGTCATTTCAGCTATAATTTTCACTGCTCTGTCAAACACACAAAGCTGTGACGGCCGTGTGGGCTACTCTTTGGCTGTCTCAGGGGTGCTGAGATACACGGAGGGACACCCAGAACAGGACCTGAACACCCGAAAGGCTCCCATCCCCCAAGCAAAAAGCATCACCACCCCTCTATTCAGCATAGTTAATAGTTCTTCAGACCATTTAGACCTATTCAGGAGGTCCACCCCCCCCCAATTAGGAGTCTGTGGGGTATCTATAAAAGCAACGCCAGCTGTCGCCCCCCGTGATCCCAGGTCATACGTCCCGGGGGGGCCCAATCGTGTGTAGCACGTGCCTGGCCAGGCGGCTAAATAGCCAGCACCTGCAGCTCTGCACCCCCACTCGCCCTAGAAGGACCCCCCCCGCGCACAGACAAGGTACGGAGGAGCTCCGTTAAAGGATCATTCCTCATTTAAAGAATCATCATCTCTGCGATTCGCTGGGGTTTATGGGCAGGAATCTGAGATATTCAAAATCATATACATCATGCTTTTATATATAAAACCATCCAAAACCTCACGCCAGGAGATCATGCCAGAACCTTATGCCCGGTTGCTCTTTCACTGCGTCATATACATGCTGTCTGCTACAGAGATTAATATGTACATAAATGGACAGGAGTGATTTATTCCAGACTTTAGGAAAAAAAAAAAAAAAACTAAAACTCCATATTTTATATACACTGCTGGATATATTCTAGTCTCATTTTTTGTAATTCAGTCCTGCTCTTCAGCCCATTACAACACGCTGACCAGTCAGGCTTCTAGAGAGCAGACCATAGTCAGCCCTATCTCACATCTGAAAGAAAGATGCAACTACTCAGTGATCACATGACTATTCCAGGTCCCTAGAAGTTCATTCTGCATTAATTAGATGATGAAATATATTCCACCGATGGCCTAGACTGTGATGCAACGCTGGCCTTAACCTCCATGACACAGCATTTCGGTTTCGGTTGATCCTCTTCCTAACTTCATCATGGAGACTTGCTCTCCCTTTTTTATGATTTACAAAATGGGTTCTTTGCCATGGTCTCTTCCATCTCCCCTCTCCAGGAAATTGGATTTTCATACCCCCTCTCCGCTCCCCAAGATGGCTTCTTTCTCCCCCTACATTGTGGAGATGGGCTCTTCCACACACCATCTTGTGCTGGACATGATCTCCAAATGTCTCCATGAGAATCCAGCCCTGTTTTACTCAACGCCAGGATTGGCTACCGCGCGAAGGGGTTCAAGGCCGAGCATTCTGCCCTGCGGCAATGTGTTGCTAGGCAACCGGAGGTCAGGCCGCATCCAAGGGCCACACTATTCCCAATCCGGGCTGAAGGAGCCCGCAGCATTTGGTTGTGTGATTTCAGCAGCGTCTCGCAAATTGAGACAGACAGGAGAATTAATTGACCTGCCTTTTGAAATGGGAATTCTCACTGTTTGCTTAACCTATTGACCAGAACACTGTCACGAATAACAAAGCAGAGAGAAAATGACACAAGAACAGAGACAGAACAGAATGCCAGGGTGCATTTATGAGCGACGCATCTTAACGCGTCAAAAGCGGGACTGAACATCTCTATAGCCAGCTGCACTATGAATAATGCATGCAACAGATCTACATCATATAGTTTATTTACATATACATATAATGTCAACCTTTTCCAGTTCATATATTATGAAAACATACTAAATTAATTGAAAACTTTAATTTAACTAAAGTTGCTCTGTGCGTGGAAGCTGGGGAACAGACGCAGGGCAGTAGGATCTGGATGGTAGACCGTGATTTTATCAGCGGCCTTGGGGGGAAATGGGCGGGCAAGTGGCTTATAAAACAAACATTTTGCTCTTTAACTCAGAAAAGCAAACTTTACGGAGAGCCAGAGTATCGCTCCTGGTCGGTCTCTCGAAACACAGCAGACTTACTTCACGCTCCTAATAAACACCCCTGGAACATCCTTCCATCGCTAGGTTTTAGTGCTTTGCCATAAGAATCAGAGTAACACCTGCCACACTGTCATTTACCCACAATCCTTTTCGGGAAAGATCCCTCGAGGCTCTGGGGGCTAGCAAAGCATGTGCAGGGCTGAGGGTGTTTGATCCGACAAAGCTGGGCTTTGACCCTCACGCACACCAAGCCTCACTTCTACCTCACTTCCACCAGCCCCCACCGTGTGCCACAAATTGTGAAGCACTTCGGCAAAAATGCAAGGGGTTTAAGATGCCTGTGGTAGAGGAGGCTGACGGGTAACATCCAGCATGGACGTCGTGAATTTGAACTACCCCTCTCGGCTTGAGAGATGCCCCTGACAGCGTATGCACCGGATTCAGCAGTCCATCTAGCTCCGGACTCACGGCCAGGCTGTAAAACCACTGGGGCTGGATTATTGAACAGATTCTTGCGCAATTAGTTTTGCTTTTGGATCTGAAAGGGGAGCATTGTATGATACACTATAAGGACTGTATGGTATAAAGGAATCGTTGTATGATTTCTTGTTAGGATGATATGGCTTAAAGGAAGCATTGTAAGCAGCATTGTAAGGACTGCATGGCGTAAAGACTGGGGTCAGGGCTCTTCAAACAGATAGGCCACTTGTGTCGCTATCAAAGTGCGTAGTGACAGTCATTCATGACTTGGGTGTAAGGCTACCATGCTGGTCAGGCTGGCATCTTAATGTGGTTTTAAAACAACAGGACCACCGAGCCCCCGGTGACCATCGATGACATAAAGCCAAGGCCCATTCCTTCCTAACGAGCATGCAGGTAAAGAGATATGGAAAACAAAAGACACGCCAACCACAGGACCACCCCCCCGCTGCCTGTCGCCGAGCCAGGCTACACGTTCCAGCAAGCCCCCTTACACAGGGCACGACTCCAGGGGGGGACTTGTGCTGAAAGGGGAGCAGTCTGGCTGGAGAAAGAGTGCAGTCTCCAAAAACGAAAAAAACAGGACAAAACGAAGACGAAAGAGCAACAGACCTGGCAGAAAGCAACTGCCTGGAATCACTAACAGTCTGTTTTTATGTGAGACACCAAACAATACTGCTTTTGGCTCCCATCATGCAAAGCAAGGTCACCAAGAGAAAGAGACAAAATAATGTTTAAAAACCACTTAATGATTGTTTAACTCATGTCAAATGTCAACAACAACATAACAAACTAACAGGCCAAGATCGAACGCGACACATCACGTCTGACATTCCTCTACACAAACTGAACACCTGGGCTGCCTACTTATAAATTTCTTTCTGGTTTATTCCACTGGAAACATGAGAGTGGGGATCCTACCATTCTGGGGCCGTTTCCAGCGTTGCCTCTGCGACTGCTGTCTCCAATCTCACCCTGCGATCTCGTTTTTCAGGTGTTTCGTGAGACGTGCAGAGGGGCTCTCCTGGCTGACTGGAAATCACGCCCGGCCCGGGGATCTCAGCAGAGGACGTCAGTGCAGGTGTGGGCGTGTACGGGTTCGTGTTTGCGTACACGCACGTGCGCATGCATGTGTATGTGTGCACGCTTGCGGCTGAAGGTGCTGGCCGAGTTTCAGAGGATTATCGCAAGAGGTCGGGGGGGAATCCCTCGATGACAGCAACCTCAAATATCAACATCAACCTCCGCAAGAGAATTCAGATTAAAAAAAGGGGCTCTGATTAGGGTTTTTTTGGCAGGACAAGAGGTGTAGACGGTATCCCATGCTCACGGACGAAACGACGCATTTTCAAATGCCCTGAATGGCTTCGGTAAAACACCAAGACGTATTAATTAGTTTTTTATGGAATATAATTAGTAATTTATTTGAGTCATGGGAGCCCTAATGTACCTCTGCTCTGGATCACAGTTTAATTTAATGTAAAAATTTATTTTTCTTTCCTTTACCTAACAAATGAGAGTAGAAAAATGCCTGACTGGAATTGAGGGCGATTTGGTACTTTTGAGTGAAGTAACACCTATTCCACAGTTTCCCCTCTTTAGTTCGGAGATGGGTCTCACTACCCTCTAAGTCAAAAGCAAAGACCCAGCCCACCTTCCCCCGTGTCTCACACTGCCCCCCGGTGCCAGGCTCAAATGTCACGTTTCCTTGTGACACCGGATTATGTGTCTGACTCACAAACGCTCTTGTCCCCTTAGGTGCCAGAACACATGTAGGAACAAATCGGAGCATTGCTGTCATGAGACTCAACTCTGGGGTGGAACGTCACGCACAAACATCACGCCGGCTCGACGCGATTCACCGGCCCGGCGGAAGGGTGAGGCTGCTGGCTGCCGGGACAGTGAACGACTCGCAGCCCCTGATAGATCCAACGACATGAGGAACCGTGCAACACAGTGGGGGAGCAGCTGAACAGATAAACATTAAAACGAGTAGCCCACACCAGAAATAATTACACTCCCTATCACACTAACAAGCTTAAATAAATGCAATTAAATGCAATAAATGAAAGCAGCCCAGCAAGGGCATATACAGGGGTGGGGCCACAGAGGGAAAGGTCCCAAATTGAAAGTTGATTGGCCGGCAGAGAGGCCCCTCCCCTGTCACTCACCGATTCAAATCATATCATTGGCTAATGATCAGGTT
This sequence comes from Mormyrus hasselquistii, assembly GCA_026779605.1. Lineage (NCBI taxonomy): Eukaryota > Metazoa > Chordata > Actinopteri > Osteoglossiformes > Mormyridae > Mormyrus > Mormyrus hasselquistii. The sequence continues at coordinate 1,933,335 of JAODKE010000088.1, forward strand.
GGCTTCTCCGTATGAATTATAGCTCCTCTTATGCCCCCCACCTTAAAAAAATCCCAGAATCACCCCTGCAGCCCAGACCCCTGGAGAGATTTCCCACAATGCTCCCGCATGTTTGCCTCCATGTGATAATTCAACTGACACATTTACCAAAGAGAGCCAAAGAGATTCCCACCGCTGGCTCTCCGTAGATCTCTGACTAATAGATTCAGCCCTGGAGCCGCGTGTCCAGGCAGGCTGCGTGTGAAGATGACAGCAGCCTGAAACCGTTTGCGCAATCCAGTGCCAGCTCACGAGCGCAGTATTTGGGGCATGGCCTTTACGCTGCGTCAGGTTAATGGATGTGGAAACTCAAAACCAGAATAGCTGGTGACATTTATTATATAATAAACTGAATTTTCCTGCTAGCTTCCTATTCCTGTTGAGGCCATATCCACAATCTCATCGCCTTTTATTGCTTTGGAGAATCAGACTCTCTGTCAAGGAGGAAGAGGCCTCCCCTATATCCGCATAATAGAAGAACAGACAGGAAAAGCCATAGGTTATGTGGCCATGGCTGGTATGGGGGCCAGGATCGAGTACGGGTGGGATAAGTGTAAGGGGTGTGGCCAAATGTACGGGGCGGGTCCATAGAGAGGGGCGTGACTAAAGTGGCACTTCTTACCTTGTGATTGTTTGGCTTGATGCAGCGAACAAAGAAGGGGTTGGATGAGCTGAGAGTGGCCATTAGGGAGTGCAGAGAATTCTGGGTAGAGAGGAGAAATGAGACGGCAAGATGTTACATCTCACGTAAAAAAGGAAGTACAGGTAGTAGGGTAATGGACAGCCATTTTCAGGGCGGGCCGGTCAGAGCAGAGAGCGCCATGGTAACGGGTCTGCCAGCCAGTCTCGTTACCCATGCGACACCGGCCCCTTTTAGTTAATTACCCCGGCAGCCCATTCACCAGCCCACGTCACTGTTTCATTTGCCATCACCATTTATCCAGTAGGAGGTGCTGGTGAGCAAGTATTATTATGCAGCATTCTCATGGTCACTTTTCCAGAGTATAACATATTAAAAATGTATTCTCTATGATCAGCATGTTGCTTTGCCGGGGGCAACTTCCTCCTACAGGACAGCTGGTCACATTACTGGCCAACCGGAGGTTAAGTACCTCGTTTAAGGGTACAACAGTTGAGGCCCCCCTGGGGCCTTGAACCAGCGCATGATCTTGACCCTCAAGCTAGTGTTTGCTTGCTCAGTTGTCCTGGGCAGAACCCATGGTGTCGTAACCCACGGGGTTGGCTCCGTGTTGAGGAGAGGATCGGGAATGAACCCTTCTGAGTCTGGCCATTCGGTACCACTCACCAGTACTGGTCCAACCCTTTTTGAGGCTCTCAGCATAACTTGATCGACTTAGTTCTCATTTGTCATCCTCCTTCCAATTTTGACAGGCCGATCAGATGGGGGGGCCCCTGGTGGCCGTTGGGCCCCAAGCGGCCACCCGGGCCGGGCCCTTCTGCCCGCTCACCTTGAACTGGGAGCTGACGGTGGGTCTCCTGTGCTTTGAGCCGCATTTAAGGGTGTCCTGGTTGTTGCGGCTGCAGACGTGCTCGAACAAGTCGTAGACAAAATCCAACCTGTACAGTGGGGGCAGTGAGAAGCACTCAGTAAGGTCCGACCGGCGCTGTCAGTGGGGAGACGGGCCCCTCTGCGCAGACACACGCAGACATGGACTCGCACGCGAATGCCAGACACAGGAGCATGCACACACTTGCACACACAGACGACAGCACAGGAAAGTAAAAAGCATGCAGAAGCACACACACACACACACACACACACACGTGCACGCGACCAAATGCAATACACAAACCAGCATGGACACTCTCATGCAAGAAGAGCTCTCATATCCGGCATTCAAGTAACTGGCACAATTCTAAAATCAGTATAAAAATGAGAAATTTATAACAATAAGTAATAACAATATTCAACTGAAAAAACCACACTTAACTAAACTAAAAATGAACATTTGCCCAATACATATGTGAGTATCTGTGCATGGCTACAAGTAGCTTTAGGCTACAAGTAGCAGGCTTTAGGGTTCTTATTGCTTTTTCCCCTGTTGTTTACCTCTCAATCTCTTGTGTTTTATTGAATATCCAACTACACGAACAGCACAACAGGGATCATCAACCTATCTATGGCAGAATGTTTTGACCGAGTAAAAAACTATGTAGGCTACGGTTTTAACCAAGTCCAAGATAAAAAATGAATTTTAATCAAAATATCTGTCAGGGGTGTTGACCCCTGATTGTGTGCATATAAAGGATTAAAGTGTAAGAAATGTGTTCACAATTCAGTGCAAGAGTGACATTCATCTCTCCGTCAGTGCAGATGTGGCCGTATACGAGAGCTTTACTGTGTTTTGTAGTTTTGGTGTGTCTGTATGGCTGAATGCCGCACACACTGATCGACCTGCTCAGTGAGGGCGTACAGACCTGCTCTCCCTCAGCAGATTGAGGATGTCGTCTCGGAAAGTGTCCCGATTCTTCTCCAGTGTGCCCCGTACGTCATACACCACCTGTGCACAGAAGAACCACCAGAGGGCAATGAAGAGCTCCACAACCCCAGACAAGAGGGACATAAAGGCTTCAAACTAAGCATGACGTTGTGTGTGTGTGTGTGTGTGTGTGTGCGAGGAGAGGAGCGTGTGAACTCGGGAACTTTGCGGAAAGGCTTGATTTAATAAGTAAAAGGTAACAGAACTCCAAATCAAATTAAGGGGAATGTGATCTTTAAAAAGAATCATAAACGAACACTCACATACCGCGCCAGCGTAGTGTTTCACTCCGAAAAAGTGGATCGCCACACGTGGCTTCACATAAAAGGGATTTTTCTGTAACCAAAGACCAACAATACACAGATATTAGTAAAGAGTCCTGGCCCATCACACCCTCTCTAAAGGACTAAATCACTGCAAAGTCTTCTCAGCACAGCTGCCTGTCACTGTCTCCTCCTGTCAGTAACATCTGCACATTCCTGGAAAAAAAAGGTTTAAAGTAACACGAGCTTCTTTAACAATGTGATCCCCACCTCCAGGATTGCCAGTGCCTGAAATAAACCCTCCTACTTCTGAAGCGCAGTCATTTTTAAAGGCCTCGGGGCGGAAAGTGAGAGGTCTGCGTATGCTTATACTCCAGGCAGGCCAATATCAACAGGCTCTCCTGTTTACTTTATACCGAATCCCCTTAAATGTAGTGCTGACCCCAAAGGCGGGTTGGAGACGGATCATTTCGCTGCCGCTTCAATCCCCGCAAAGCGAAGCAGCCTTAAGCGAGCATAAGCAGCGCGTCCAGACCGTCAGCACAGGCCCACCTCAGTGGGGGCCCCTCGCCGGACTCCACGGTGGGAAAGACACGACCCACTCCGTTTGCGGGGATGCAAAACACAGCATCCCGTGGCTGTGGCACTTCAGACTCTAAGATACTCTCTGCACCCCTCACCGCACTCACCTCACGCTTTGTGTGAGCTGTTTACAGCCGTCACGGCTGGGGGGACTGGGCAGTCAGCCAGCTTTGAACCCCCCAGAAGTTTTTATTCCCATATTCTCATCGCTGAATTCCACCCCCATCCCCCAGCGCTAACATCTGATATTGTAGCTGCTAGCCAGCTGTTAAGGCTGTGTGGTATGCCGCATGCAGTCGACTGGTGATTCTACGGCTTTGTCTTGTGCTGCGGGGCATGCTGGGAACTCCATCTTCTAAAAACGAATTGAATTGAGCGGAATAGAATAGCGGCTGGCTAACAAAGCTAAGCGAGCCCATGGAGCCGATGGGGCTGTTTTTAATGGGCGTCCAGGTGCACAAGGGCGATGATGTCAAGGGGTTTATGTCACGTGACCCACCGAGTGCTGGATATGCAGCTTCGCCAGCAGGGTGTCATCGGTGGCCTTCGGAAAATGGCTCTCCTCGTTGATCAGAGCTAGGAGCCCCAGTTTCTGCGAAGGACAGGGACAAGGAGCGACCATTACCGGGCAAATGAGCGCCATACGTGGTTGGTGGTGGTGGTGGCGGGGTGATCACAGATTGTTTACCTTCTCGATGAGGTCCAGGCACTCGCCATTGTCCATCCAGTCGATGTCCTCCCAAACCAGGCCCTCCCTTGAAGACCACACAAAGTTACCACTGACAGATGAAGCCGAAATCACAACAGCGCCCCCCTACCTGCAGGCTCTAAAAGTGCCTGATACGTCAATCAGTAACACTGAGGGGCGCCACTGAAGAGATGGCTAAATCTGGTGTATGTCGTGTGTACAGTGCAGAGTGTAGGAAAACGCCTAATGAACCCATACAGATGCCTTCAACATCACTGCTGTCACGTTGACGTGGAGGAGCTGTCGGGTACGGGACAGGTGCAGCTCTGCCATGGAAACCAAAACTGACATTTGCGCGGTTATTTAAGCCGTAGTGCTAACGCTGGGCACGTTCACTGGGCACGTTCGCCTTTCATCGCGGGGTATACCTCATTCACCACACGACAGATCGGCAGCTCGGGGGTAAAGGGGCTTCCTGCAGGTAGGAAGGCTGGAATAAACCATGTCCTCCACGGGGGACTGGCAGTTGCCCATGACGCCTCGGGCACCCGGGATTTAAATGTCATATCACCCCCCACCCCCAACAGAAAATTTGACAGTGGGAATGACTCCTCCTACCCCCTCACACATTATCGCATGAAAAATGCAACGTCTAAGATCTGCATCAAGTCCTGGGAGAACACCCCTGCAGCTAGACTAATTTGCTCTGAAAAATGACGTGCCAAGATAATGTAACATTGTTTTCTCTTTTATTTCACCTAATTACAATAAATCCTTCAATTATAATCTGAAGCTGCATTCTTCAGAGGAAAAAAAATGCGCCGGAATGAGATTAACGCAGGGCAGCTTATTTGCATGCGGGGGGTTCCATGTCAGCCTGTCATTCTGAACAGGGGAGTCACTGTAACTAATGAGATAAGGGCGAGTCTCTCCCAGATCCCTCATTTTTAATTTATCCATCTCTCCCTGCCTTCCTGCTTTTTTTTCCTCCAGCTAAACTGCTATTCACATACAGAGAACCGTGCAAAGAACGTGGCTCCCCCCTGCGGTTAAGCTCACTTGTTGTATTCCAGTTGTTCCAAGGAGAAAATGTGCTTGTTGAAATATTCCTGAAGCTTCTCATTTGCATAGTTGATGTTGAACTGCTCAAAGCGGTTGACCTGCAGGAAGGGATCCATTATTTTTTGTTCAACAGGAAGAAAAAACAATCATCCTTACTTTCCCTATCAGTCAGGATTTGGCATTAATAACCTGGCAAGTAACTTAATTTGCAAAGTGCAGAGGGATTGAAAATAGAGGCATTTGTATTTAATGAAATGTATTAATCACTGGATGTGGAACTCCGATAATCGAGCACAGAAGACTGATGGAGGAGAAAGCTGGTGGCCATTGTCACCTCGAAGTTCTCGAAGCCGAAGATGTCGAGGATGCCGATGGACTTGAAGTCGTCCTTCCCCTGTATCCGGCTGTTGAGTTTTCGGATGATCCAGGTGAAGCACTGGGAATACAGAGCCATGGCCATGGAGTCCCTGGAATCCACAGCCTGACGGGGAGGGACAGTGATTTTGGGTAGTGAATTAGCCAGACACTCCTGCTGGACCACAAAATCACCTGCTTGGGCTTTTAAACTAAATCCTGTCAACGGCCTTGTCATTCCTCTCACCATCTAATCTCTACTCCTCCTACACCCTCTAACCACAATCTCTATCCCCCCCCCACACACACACACACTCTCCCCACCTCTCCAAAAATCTTTATTATAAAGCCCGACTTTGAATGACTGTCTCAATTCGATCAGGTTCACCACATCTGCGCTAGAGGCTGGTCTTCCCTTTGCTACCAATAAGCAGCGCTGTTTCAGTTTTGCTGTAAACCATCTCAGATTTTCAGCAGCTCCAAATATTCATCCATCCAATGTGTCTGTAAAGTTTGAAATAGATCCGTCAAACACTTTTTGAGCTACTGCACTAAATAAGTAAGTGTCGTTGGCTGCAGTGGACCAGTCCTCATACCATAAGCATTCCTAGTCCCGGGAATGCAGTAATCAGTATCTGTTGAACCATACGTTAATTAAGTAGGCCGCAGTAATACAGTGCATTTGCATGCAGTAACTAGAAACCAGTTAGTCACTATTGGTTACCCTTTATCCCCAACAACTGCTTTAATCATATGGTACGTAACATGAAAAGTGTAGTTTCTGATCCTCCTTACATGGATGGGTATCCAGTTCTGCAAAATTATATATATATAATGTTGTTCTGACATCTGATTCCGTGGAATGTGTTTGTGTGGTATTAGAGGCTGGGCCTCCCTATTCAGTGACAGACAATTCAATTACTGCCACCAGTGCACTTTTGTGATTGGATGGTTTCTAGGAGCAGAGCCCCTGTGATCCTGTTCAGCCAGTCATATTTTGCTGTATATTATCAAGATGAAACGCGGAAAACAAGGTACTTCATCGGCATGAACATAGAAAGATTAACTGGAGGATCAGTAGGCCTTGCTAACCCCTTCAGACATCCTACCGATTAACTGATTTCTCATTTGCCTGCAAACATTCATATCGGAGATGTTCTCCAGCCCAGAAGAGTCCCTTCCACGTGCCTGTCTATGACCCTTCAGCCCTTTCAAACACCCCCTGCTGATTCATCCAGCTATCTCTTACCTGCTCCACAGACAGAGGTGTCGTGATTTCCTCTCCCCGTAAAATCATGGACCTGTGGGTCAGCACCTCGGCCAGCTGCACCGGGTCCAGCCCAAGGAGCTCTGAAGCCCAGCTCAGCGCTGGAGTACAGGGCAGAGGAACACGGTCAGCATGGGACAGTGCATCCAGGCTCACATCACAGGCATTGCACACGACTCCCAAGGCTGACATCATCAGTGCTTGACAAGGACCTCAAGGCCAAATCATCAACATGAGACCACTCATGCAGGATCACGCATTCTGATTTTAATTTGTTTACTGACAACAACAATACGTAATTTTTTTCCAGAATTGCATTTTTTTACTGAATTGCAAGAATTCAATCCAAACCCCCACTACTAAATTTAGCTTGTTTCTCAACTCTGAAAGGAAGAAAAACATCCTGGGTAGGATGATAAGAAAGGCCTGCTGGGCCTGCTGGGAAGTCTCCATCCTGTTTTTGCCCTCCTGGGTGTGCTGACCTGATTTGGAGGTGACCTGAGCCCCGCCCGCGGTGGCAAACTCGATGTCCCCCGTGTGCAGCACGCCGGCAAGGAGCCTCAGGATCTCGTGGATGTTCTCTTCACTGAAGTGCATCACCCGCATGGAGTTCTGCACACAGAGAGCCACAGTCAGGCAGCTCACCACTAGGGGGCAGGCAAGAGGCACTTCTGCAAGTCATCATTTTTTTAGGGGACAGAGTGATGTATTATGATAATCCCACATCTAGTTCAGTGGGTTAACTTACCCCATAAACTGGAGATCAGGCATGTAGCTACAAGGTAAAATCGTCTAACAGGTCTAAAAACGCCCCTCCCCCCACCAATTTTTTGAAAATACTTACTGATCACGCACATAGTCAGGCAGTAAAATTACCAATTTGAACCAGCCTTGAAATTTTCTTTAGGCCCCAAATTGACAAAATCAACAGAAAGGGACCCCCCCCCCCGCCCCCATGTCCCATTGACAAAATCTACTCAGATGGACGTGTTAGTACTGTTGCCAGACCACCCTGCAAAATTCATTTCCTGGCTACGGGCCAGCTGAAGATCACAAAGAATCCCTGGAAAAGGCGGCTTCGATTTAAGATGAACTGATCTACGTTCAGTCCCTTTCTCAGTGTAGGTCTCCTTTAATGGATAACGTGTAAAGCCAGCATCACACAAAGGTGGGTAACGCAGAACATTAAAAGGTGGAGAAACGGCCTGAAGACGCTAAAGGAGATGAATATGTAAATCGCGCCGGTGAGTACGGAAAGAGTTAAATGCTCTCGGGGTCCCGGGAGGACCAGGTGCCCATCCTTCCTCAGGCATGCGGACCTTATGCGTGTCAAAAAGAGGCACGTAGGCATTATGTGAACAGTAATTATACGCAGCGGCGGTTACAGAAAACAGGTGGGTTTGTGCAGAAGCAGATGGGCTGCGCGACAGGCTAAAGCAACCCGCGACACTTAAATCCAGGCCTCCTCCTACCCCGCGGAGCTCCGATCTAAGCAGGGGGTGCAGCCGGTCACCTGTGTCACTGGTGCAGAGTCTCTGTGCTCCCCTGGCGCAGCAGCGAGGCCCCATAACAGAGTAAACAGGGAGGAGGAGGTGGGGAGGCGGAGGTGGGAAAAGGGGCGAAGCCAGGCTTTACCAGGACTTCCTGAAAGGTGTCCCTGTCGTTGATGGTCTTGTCCGCCACGCAGCCGGACTGTCGCAGGTAGTGGTGGCTTTCTGGCTGTGTGAGACCAAAGGCCTCTGCGAAAAAACACAGGGTCAAGCCGAACACAGAAATTCGTTACATGACCATCCTCAGAAATGCGTTCACGATAAACCCTTTATTTCCCATTTGCAGAAGTATGAGTACAAGTGCATTGGAATTATTCCATTTGCCTTCCCCATAGCTTGAGGGGGCGGGGGGTCACAGTGCAGCTGGGGGTGCCACTAAGGGCCCATGGACATGTTCTACCAAGGCCGAGCCTTGAACCAGCAACCTTCCGATCACGGGCACAGAGACTTAGCATGCTGAGCCACTCACCAGCCCAGCTGGACTGTGTGGTCATCCAGCACAAGCACAGCCACTGTCAACCAGGACAGGAGTTGTCATGGGGGACACCCGAGTGCCCTCCCGTGAGAGAAAATGACAAAGCCCATTCCCTTTGGTCATATACCACCCCACCCTCAGCTGTCCTCCTAAACTGTTCTGCGTAATTGTCATTGACATGAAGTCATGGATGCTCATGAAATCCATTCTGAAATATGGGGGCTCGGTCCCGGACACCCCCGGTAGGATGTGACCCCACCCCCCACCCCGGCACTGAACCCCTACACCCTTGGGCTGAAGTAATCCTCACACCCACGCCGTCGTCTCTTACCCTTCTGCTCCGCGTCGGTGCCCGCCAGCAGGGCGTAGAATATATGGAAGTTCCTCTCCCCTGGGTTCTGCCTCACTACCCGGTTCTGTTCAAACACAGCAGTGGTGGGGACCCTACCTCTCACAGGTCAGCCCGCAGACAGCGAGCCCCCGCAGGGGGAGCAGACGGCTGGCACACTACAGCTTTCAGGTCTTACCTTTTCTAGGAGATCTTCGGCAAGAAGCTTCAGTTAAGGAGATAAGCACCTTCTCCACGATCGCGATGCGGTTTTAAGTTACGTCCCTGATGTTGCTGCAACTGCCAGGCCATTAAATAGTCCTTCCCACAGCAGATGCCTGTATTTTAACTCTCACCCTGTGACGTTTTTAGGGCCAAGACGGCAATTAATAAATACCTGTCATTCACTTTCCCTAACCACCCATTCCCAGTCCCTCTAGGCAGAGGCGATTCTAGGATTTGTCAAATACGGGGTGTCAAATTCTATCAAGCTATCAAACACCATATGAAAATATGGTACAAATCGCTAAATTGTGTTAATATATGTCTTGGGGAGAGAAAGGCAATAAAATTTAAAAATTGGGTGTAGAACTGCATCTTTCTCAGACTTCTCAGGTCTGTATTTCTAACGGGACCCTCTACCCTCCGCACTATACCCTCCGCACTACCCCAAACATTGCGAGGACCTGCGGGGGGGGGGGGGTCACGGGTTTCAGGATACAGTCCACGATCTTGCCCCCCTGAATGTTCCCCTTCTGGCAGAAGTGCAGCTGTATGAACTTGCCGAAGCGGCTGGAGTTGTTGTTGTAGACGGTCTTGGCGTTCCCGAAGGCCTCCATGATGGGGCTGCGGGAGGAGGGGGAGGGGGAGACATCAGGACGGAGGAGAACAAGAGCGCGACACACGAGGGAAACACTCAATCAGCGAAGTAAACACAGGATGAAGGAGAAGGAGAAGGCTTCCACAAGCGGTATGCTAAAGGACCTGTAAGCTAAGGCCACCATGAAATTTGTTTCAATTTATTATACAGTGACTCCTTTCCCAATAGAGGGGGGGGGGGATTTGGCTTGGAGGTGGTCAATCACTCCAGGCACTGAGATCAACCCGAACTTCTGCCAAGTTGAAAAAATGCAAAAGCATGCGTCCCCCTTGTTGCCGTGGGCACCGTCTCCATGGCGACGCCCACCTGCTCTCGAGCAGCGCGTGCTCCACGTGCGACGAAGCCGCCTTGGCCCTGGCCCCCAGCGAGCGCTGGCTCATGGCCGAGAGGTAGCGCAGGATCAGCTTGGTGCTCTCTGTCTTTCCCGCGCCGCTCTCGCCGCTGAAAGACACGGGGGGGGGGGGGGGTGTGGCCAGGAGGATTAGACACGAGACTCACCTCCCCTGTGGACATTATTGTTATTAACCATAGGTTACACTGGAAAAACAATCGGCGTCCATTTTTAAAAAGTGTGTAAGTGATAGTTCTGTGAGGCTCCCAGTCACTCAGGCTAGTCTACTGAGGATTTCTGAGTGTTTTGATAAATTGTGTGGAATACCCCAAACACAGTCCTGAACAAAATCCTGAACGTAGCCCTGACCAAATCCCTCAACACAGCAGTGACCAAATCCCTGAACACCATCCTAACCACAGTCCCATCAAAGAGCATCCCCTCCGCATTCTTCACCCTGCTCAAGGGCAAACCTACAGCATGTGCTTGGCCACAACACCTTAATAATGATAAATCAGCCAATTATCGGGGCATTTTATTTAACATCAGATCATGCGACATTAACGAGGAGAGTGACAGACAAACAGCAATTACACTCGGCGCTCCCAAGTAATGACAATTAAGCCTGACGCTCGGGAGTGCATAAATTATGCAGTGTCGCAGGTAATTACAAGCGCGCATTAACTGGCAAAACACAAACTAATCACGCTAATAGGTAAGAAATGGAGTAAACGGAAACTCAGGACCCTCCGCATGAGTGAACACCGTTTATCCTAATTCAGACGACAGTAAGGGGCTGGAATAAGCATGAGGCGGGGGAGAGTCGTCAGGACGATGTCGACAGCGACAGGGCTACGCCTGAGGATGCTGGCCCTGAGATTTCAGGACCTGGTCTGCAGTCTTTCCTCTCTGATGGTGACCATAGTCTTCCTGGGGTCTCTACAGGACAAAGACATCTTTGAACGGGTTCTGATCTGGGAGAGGAGGTAGATATTTTATGTTAGCGCCGTTAGCAATTATAAATAAAGGAAAAAGAAATCACTTAGTTTCGTGTCAGGGTGCTGGCGGAAGACAGACCATTAAAACGCTGCTGCGTGGAATTTGCTGGTGTAATTCTTCCCGGTAATTCACATCCAAGTTATTTATACAGAAAAATCATGTGGAAATGCACGCTGCTAAATGGTATTGGGTTACACTTTTAAACTATATTACGTGGCCTGCATTGTTTGCTGTGGGACATTACAGCTGGTTTAAATTGGCACAGGACGATCACAACACAAGTGCCCGAACAAGGGGAATAAGCCATTCAGCTAGTGGCCACTAGAGGGCAGTATGTCCTGATAAAACCGTATCAAAGAAAAGCAGCAAAGCAGCGCATGGAGCTAATTCTGTACAAACATTTCAGCTACTTATATTCACAATGCACACATGTTAATGCTGAAAGCTTGTTGACGCTTGGCTATACCAGATTGTGAATGGGTAGTGTATGGTAGAAAAGTAAAACATGAGTAAGGAATATCTGGAGGCCTTTCTTGAACAGTAGGGCTACATTTTTCTGCATATACAGAGCAGGCAAGGCCCGTTGGCCCCCAAATGGATGTTTACATAAACAGGGCCAGTGTTCCCCCCTTTGTGGGAACTTTGGTACGATCCAGGCTGGGAAATTGACCCAGGGTGCTGTGATAACTGGTGCAGTGCCCCAAACGTCCTAGAGGCCACATGCTAACACAAATATATCAGGGACAAGGTCACAAGAAGCCTGCTCACCAGCGGCATTAGCTATGATCTCTGAGTTCCAGTGAAATTCCACCACCCCCCACATCGATCCCCGTTAGTCATTTCTAATGCCGATGCTCGCTCGATACCCAGGCTTGGTACTGACAGACTTAGATCATTACTTTTGCATCTATATGTCAATACAAACGGATGTCTCCCCGTAAAACTGTCAGCAAGCCGAGCTGTCCTTCGCGCGACCTTCTCAGAAGGTCACAGCCGCTGCCCCCATGGCCGAGCCATTTTCCTGTATGGTGCCGTGTTGATGCCCCCAGTACGGCAAGCAGCGAGGCGGACCCCGGAGGTCAGAGGTCACCACATGGGAAGCTGCAAATTATCAGGACATGGGGGCAGCCAATCAGAAAGAATAAAGTCCCACAAACTGGCATCTGATTCGCCCTTTGCCCGGATCTGTCTGCCTCCAAGCTCCCTCCCTGTAACACACCACGGCCTAGACGGGCCAAGGACTCGGACCTCCGGCAGACTCTTGAAGAAAAATATTTACCCTGACAACAAAGCGGCGGACGGGCCATTTACAAGCGAGTCGTGGTGAGGTGAAGCCCAGCTCTGACTGCCTGCTTTCCACTGAGCGAGGAGAAGGTCGCCCATCCCCTGGCTGAGGTCACACGTCTGTCTTCAGCTACAATAACTGAGGTTGCCGAGTCGGGCGGTGAAGGTCCAGGACGAATAAACACGTTTATTTCCTCTCGCGGGGACAGTTTACACGACGGCTGGCGGGCGGGACGTTCCAGGACAGGGCCCGCAACTCGGGGCCGCTTTGGGCTTCAACCCTCCACATGTGTTTCAGGGTGATATCGGGTCAAATTCCAACTCAGAAATAAACCGTCGAAGGCACTTCTGGACGCCTCAGACGGGACGGTGGCGGCGGAGGCGGGGTCAACTATTAATATGCCTTAAATGAGCAGGCAAATCTGCTGATGGTGGATGAGAGAGGTTGCCAGAAGACGACCATGCCAAGGTTTGCTGTAAAAAGCCAGCTGTTCGTAAAAGGCCGGCTCTCACTTTCTCACATGAGATGTAGACCTTTGGACAACAGCGGAGAGAATGAGCCCCCCCCCCCCCCCCAAAAAAAAACCACCCCAGAAAACAAACCGGGGACAAGGCGGCCCCCACCTTGCGCGGACCAACCAGACCAGCAGCCACCGGCGGGGGGCCGCGCCGGCC
>JAODKE010000088.1:1948217-1960062 GCA_026779605.1 Mormyrus hasselquistii
GCGCGCTGCCCGGCCTACCCCCCCCCGCCACCCCCCCCCGGCTACGCCCACACTTACGCCGTCCGGCTAGGTTCCCTGCCAACGAACCCTCCGCACCACCCCACCCCCCGCCCCATTCCCCCCTGGGGCACCCAGCCCCGCCAATGATTAAAGCATTCAGCTCCCAGGTGTGTGGGGAGACGGGGAGCAGAGTGCTATAGGTTTACGAGGCACGTTAATGGGGGGGTTGGACAGGGGGGAAGAAAATCTTACCCCAGAAAACTACACTTTCCAGTCCTATTCGAATTCAATTCCCATCAAAAGCAAAATAAACTCAGACGAGGTCAGAAAAGACTTGGGACTGTGCAAAACTTAAAAAAACGTTAAAAATTATGGGGATATTTAAGGAGAGCATGGGAAGAGACTAAATTACCTGGTCAAGTGCCCTTGGGTGGTGGGGGGTAAACAATCAAGGCTGGAGAGAATATCCCTCCCCCTGTTTTCTGCCATTAGATCATAAAGTCGCATTTAGCTCCATTAAACACAGCACAGCCCTGTTAATCAGCCACAAACAGCCAGCCTAGTGAAAGGACCACAAAAAAAAATCCGACAGGCTTAATCCAGGCCACCTTTTAACGGAGGCTGTCCTCCCAGTGGAGGCTACATGCGTCAAACCATAATAACGAATCCACGGAAACCCTATTCTGAAAAGGTTTACTCCTGGAGATATCAGTACCATTACAAGATAGATTACGCAGCGGGCGAGCCGCAAAACCCCGCGCACTGCCGCAAACACTCTTCCTGTGTGAGCCCTGTCAGTCAGACATGTCGCACTGCGTCACGAAAGCCAGCCGCAGTGTTGGGGCAGCGTAGTCGGGTCATTGATCCGATATCGCTTTGGCTGTTCACGCAAGAAATCATGCAAGGTGGCACGCAACGGCACCCTCAGAAAAGGTGCTACAGGGACACTGAAAACAGAAAAACACCTGGGGGAGGCTGGGCCCCCGTCAATCAATAAACATCACCCAGTCCAGCTATCGGGGACACCTAATCGTTAGGGCCTGGGGCCGATGTGGGCGGAATTGAGTTTAGACAAAACACTTATTTATTGCATGCTGGGCTCGGGCCCTTGCTGACCTCAGGGTGGGGTGATCAGGGATATGAGGCACCTCTATTCAGAAACTCTACCCGTCACACCCCCCTGTCCCCTCAGGCACGCCACTCCATAGTAATTACCTCTCCGCTTTACTGCTGAGCCGATCAATTATTTACACCTTTTCACCTCCCCGGCAAAGAGAAACCTGCAAGAGGCAGCGAGAGAGCGAACCACACACCGGCTACAAACCAAATCCTCAGAGGACTCTGATCAGCAACAGCTACTCTCTCGACGCTTTTACCGCCGTTTATGCACGTCTGGCACTGAAAGGCGTATTTCCCGAAAAACACACCACAATCGCCTGATGTGTTACGCATGTTTTCGGCGATTCGGTTTCACCAGACGTGTGAAAACATGGATGCCGGTGACAGAGCACTGCTTATCAGCCCCCCCCCCCCCGTGAGAGTGCCCCATTCGGGAGACGGAGGCTCATCATTCACCCTAAAACAAACACGTCGACGCCACAACAAATGATTCAGAAATTAGTCGCTTTTCTGTCCCCAGTTTTCATTCTATGGTGCAAATGAAACATGGTTTGGTAAACCTGCCTGTCGGGTTTGTGCCCGAGGGCAGACTGGCATTGCAGGTAGGCGGGTGCTTCTGCCCCGTGCTTCCTGGGAGGTGCTCCAGGCCCCCGTGAAGTGAATAAGCCACTGGAGGACAGGGAGAAGTTTACTGAATCAGAGTACCAGATGAGGATCTGCAGCCGAAGACCAGAGAATCTGTCCATCAGTTTCCTCACTGCTCTATATGTGAACTTGCTTCATTTCCGTCTTCAGCGTGGACCGAGAGGTAGCAGGAGTCCAAAGGCGGGCTGACAGAGTGCTCAGGCCTATTGACCATTCCTGTAGGGCTTTTCTGGGCCTGCGGCTTTTTCAACACATGGACCACAGGGATTTTCATTTACAATTCGAGGCAAGTCTTCGCACGCATTTACATGTATGTAAGAGTTTTATTACCTTGTAAATAGTGTGTAGGCTTTGCAAGCTACACAAATGCTTTTGATGTCGCTATTTTTAGGTTTGCAATAATACAGATTTGCCGTGAGATTTCTTGCGTGAGTGTCTGAAAGCGTGAGCATCCCGCCTGATGCACGGGAGCTGGCGACCCGGCTGATCCTATTAAGGAAAATGATAGTACCGTCTTCCCATTGGCTGGCATCCATTGCTTGCCCTCTGTTCTCATTTTCGAGACCACACACCATAAAGGGTACATCCACATATTAAGGCCTTGGGACTTTCGCTTCCTGTCAAAGCCTTAAGGAAGAGAACGGTTTATCCATTAAGAGGTAAAAAAATCCATGTCTAATTAAACCGGTGTGGACACAACAAATCCAAACTCAAACGCCCATTAGAAGCCTTGCAACTAAAGAACCAAGGTCAGATGTCATTCAGCATAAAATGATGGGGGTGGTCTGTGGCTCATTGGGTTAGCAGTCTGTACCTATGATCAGATCGCCAGTGGTTCGTATCCCACCGTCGGCAGAGTGATTACACCAGTGAGGCCCGGAATGAGGACCCTGCTTTCAACTCTATGTCACTTTGGATAAAAAGCATCTACTAAATCAGGACTCCGTAAACTGTGAGAAACGTCAAAAACCACCAAGAAATCTCACCGGGATTCCATCTCACCAGTTCATGGCTCTCTCATTAACCACAGCCGCCTTCAGCCGTAAGCATCTCCCTGAGACCGATAAAGGTTGCTGTGTTAATTAGCCCCTGAAAGACCGAGACAGTAGTAATCATTGACCGACTGCAACAAAAACAAGTCAGACAGCGTCACGTCAAGAGCCTTTGGGATTAGAGGGCAACACACGCCCCAGATTCCGCTTCAGCCGTAAAACGCAAACTCCGTGGCCGAGAGCAGCCTTATCTGCAGCCGGCAGGAAGAGATGCTGGCGTGCGCACCCCCCCCCCAGCTAAATGCGGATCTGAGCGTTATCGTGGACCTTAAAAATAACCCCCGCGTCTGGAGGACATGACAAGAGATGCGGAGAAACGCGACGATCCACGTACCACGGGTGCACCGGAAGGACCCATGATTAAAAAAAAAAAACGGGCAGAATTCCAGAAGATCTCAGAACATAAACGGAGGGGGAAGCTGTTTACATTCATTTAGAATAAGCAAACAGCTCGCTTTATCTGATCGCAAAAAGGCACAAAGAGCAGCTTTTCTAATAATAAACTAATATCCGCACTAAAGTGTGATGAGTTAGGATAAAATCCAGCCAAAAGGCTAATCTTCCAGAATCAGGGACTCATTCACAACCCTGGGTAAAGAAAGACGTAAAGTGTTGTCGTCCATCTGCATTTTCTTGCTTCCTGTTTTCCTACCCACTCAAACTCTACATAAAATCGTAAATGAATGGATCCCAAGAGTACTAGAAACAAGAAATAACACCTGTTACTGCGACGTCTATAAAATTACATTAGAGTTTACTGGAGATTTAGTTTAGTGACTATGGACAGTTTAGTGACTATGGACAGTTTAGTGACTATGGACTCGCCATTGTTTATATAGCTTTTAAATGTACTGGCTTTGCTTGTGGCCCCGGCTTTGCCTTGAGCGCAGAGAGATGCACGCCTGCCCCACCTGATCAGCACACACTGGCTCTCCGTCCTCTTCCACAGCGCGCAGTAGCACTCGTTGGCCACCGCGAAGATGTGGGGCGCCATCTCGCCAAGGTGATGCCGACTGTACAGGTCCACGGAGGCCCGGTCGTACAGGTGGGGGACGAGCTTGTAGGGATTCACCGCTGCCAAGATGGACCCGATGTAGGTCTGCAAGAGACGCAAATGAGTGGAAGATCTCAGGCCATAAATATGCAGGTCAGATTTTGCACAAACCCTGCAGTTGGACCCTTATCCAGGAGCCCTGGAGCAGTCTCTGCTGTTAAAGGCCTTGCCTCAACAGGCAAATGACCACTCTACTAGCTATGGGATTTGAACTGATAACCTACTGATCACAATGCCTAACCCATTGAACCACACGCTGAAAACGTTATGGGTATGGGTCAGCATCATGAAGCAAATGTATGATTAAACCATGAGATTTTTAAATATGACTAACAGGTTCCCAGTTTCTTCAAAGCTAATTCATACTTGTTTTTGAATGATATAACTGGCATAATTCTGACCTTAGTCACATGACCTGGAAACCACTGTAGCAGCCTGACCCACAACATAGCGCCTTACCTTACTGAGTTTGTCTTGCATTTGATAGCCTCCGTTACATGCCTTATTAGACTTGGAAATTTTGTAAACGCCGTTTCTGGAGCAACACAGAGCAAAGCCCCTTGTGTCAGGAAAGTTTTATTTGTGCTTGTTTGTTCAGCATTAAAAAAAAATTCAATATGTTCCAATGCTCGCTCTGCAACTTACGTGCAATAGCAGCTTCACCATTATGGAAAGTGAGGCATTCTTTCAGTGGTTTTTATCTGAATAACAAACAGACTTTAAAGGCCGTAGAAAAAGACGGAATATATTTTCTGCAAAATAACTTTATACATGTCCCTGTGAGAGACTGCCAAGGTTATATTTACAAAGAGGCATCTGCCAATAAACACTGTTTAAAAAAAATGGATGACCCAGATCATTTAAGTGTCTTTATCGCTTCCGTAGAGCTAAATAAGTTTCTTTTCTTTGGGTTACAAACTTTTGTCTCGTCCTGGGTGACACTGCGTCTCCCTGATATAAGCCAACCTTCTGCAACATTTCCCTGGCAAACCTGGGACGATTAGAGTTTATAACCATTAGCACTTAGCCTAAAGGTCTCCACAGAGATAGCAGGGTAAAGCTCTCTGGATTTACGATTTCCTCCTGGGAAAGAAAAATAAATCCATTTATGGTCCTCAAAATAGACCTGGCACTCGAATGTTTGAAACATGTGCTCTTAACGTATGCAATACAGTTTGTAACTGGCCTCTGACTCGCATCTTGGCTTTTATTTCCGCTACCCTCGCTGTTCATGAACGTTTAAACAAGGCCTGTTTTATACTTAGGACAGAAAAAACACCAGAAATTCCAAGGTAATGAGCAAGTCTAGAAAAAGGGATCCCTTGCAGGCCAAACCAAACGAGCCCTGCACTTGATTGGCTGCATCAGCGGTCTAGCGTGCGCATGCTCTTCTCTCATCGTTAACGCCATCTTACGATTGCGACCTATCCCTTCTTTAAGCAATGCCAGAGCTACCGCTCGCGCTCCAGAACGTCATCACACCTCATGAAAGCAAACTTCATGTCGGGATGCCAAGGAAAGCAAACCAATATGAAACGTTTATTTGTGTTGCAAAAAAAAAAATGGATAAATGATATATATTCACACTTATTCATGGTTAAAACGACACTAACTCGCTACACTTGCATGCTATTTATTTAGCAGATGCTTTTACACAAAATGACATCTTTTTCTGAGCGATAGCGAGGTCACACAGACCCCAGAGCAATAGAAGGTTGAGAACTTTATTGTCATTGCACTTCATACCACGAGATTTAGGTGCATTTTTCTGACTGGTGCTAAAATAAGGGCAATATAAGGATTATAATATAAGCCACCCAGCTGACCCTCGGGATTCGAACGGCCAACCTGCCGCCCGCAGACGCAGCACCCAAACAATCCGAGCCGCACGTCACCGCGAACGACCCTTTCATGAAGCGAAACCTGCGCACTTACCTTTATAATTACACGCTGTGTTTGTGTGATTTGCACTAGTGTGAATTAGGCGTGTTGCCTCCACGTGCATTGCGGGGCTTTAAAAGACATCGGTGCTAATGTACTCAGACTACAAGGAGGAGGGAGATGAGACAGTAATGACAGAGTGAAGAAGCCTGCCTGATCCCCCCCCCCCATCCCACCCCCCTTCAGACCACCTGCCAACAGCACAAAGGCCACTTTGATCCGTTACCGCTTCAAACCACACACTTAGAGCCGTTGCAGTCTAAGAACAGTAGAACGCAAGACTTCAATCAGGGTTTAATATTATGGGATGGCAGCACTTCTGAAGGCTAGGGACGATGTGCGGGAATCCCGATCATCTTTAATCTGCTCCTCCGAGGCATTTTAATTGAAGCAACGTCAAGCCTGCCTTGTTTGTGTTTTTGTTTGGGTTTCATTTAATTTAATATAAAAGCTGTTGTTCGATGAGGAAGACGCAATGGAGGCCAGCGGCTCCTCCAGCCCTTGAGGAACGGCGCCCCCTAGAGGACCCCCCTTGAGCTGAGCTTGGCGGTCATCGTCACTGACAGCCGAGTCTCAAGGCTGCAGCGCCATCGCCAGCGGCAGAAAT
This sequence comes from Mormyrus hasselquistii, assembly GCA_026779605.1. Taxonomy (NCBI): domain Eukaryota; kingdom Metazoa; phylum Chordata; class Actinopteri; order Osteoglossiformes; family Mormyridae; genus Mormyrus; species Mormyrus hasselquistii. The sequence continues at coordinate 1,954,636 of JAODKE010000088.1, forward strand.
ATGAAAGGGCACATCCATTCTCCGGGGCCCACCCTGCTATGAAAATCACCACGTGGGGCCGGGGTTGGGGGGTGGGGAAGGGGCTGAGAGCAGCCAGGAAGAAAGGTGCGGGGGGAGGGCTTAGAACTGAATAGGGGCCCGCCCTCTGGAGTGGCACCGAAACAGAGGAGCTGAAAGCACATTAGCGGACACCCCCCGTCCACGGGACGCCTGGAGCTCCGAAGGCACCAGCAGTGCCACTGGTCTGTGTGACACGACACACCGCAGCCCCGCCTCCCCCGATCAACCTCTCTTCTCCATGGGCTTCGTCTCCCCAAAGACTGGGTGCCGCAACACTTCTGTTTTGGCTCTTATGGTACGGTGCTGTGGTCTTCCTCACAAAAGATCACACACGCACTCGCTCACACACACCAGTGGTGGCGGGTTGGGGGGCTTTCCTCCTTGTTGAGTGTGTTTCCAGTTTCTGTTCGACGACAAACAGATGTAAGCCATTATCTACGCGAGGGGGCCCAATTAAAGCTGGCGGGGTGGGGGTGCGGGGTGGGGGGTGCAGCGTCAAGCCAGTGATTGATTTAGCCCAGGCAGTAATGCTTCAGCCACTCACCGTAGCACCTGCCCGGAGTGACGTGGAGTCAGGGGGCTTTAAAAGAGAGAATTCACACCCACGTTCAAAGCAAGCTCAAGAACAGCTCTTCCTTGTGGCTGTCATTTGGTGGGCAGCTGGGGCTTGTGTGTAGGGGACTATGTTGAAATCAGATTTCATACTAGTACTTAATCCCTGACAGGTCTGAGACTGCCGTTTATTAATCCCTTTTTGGCTACCTGAGGTACCTGAGGGTCCTGTTGATTCAAGGTGGGGGAGATGGGTTGGACTAAAACCAAATATTTGCTCTTTGTTTGACTTGCTTAGCTGCCATTGGTATATGACGGCATTTGAATGGCAGTTGAAACAGTATTTACATACCAAATGATGCCACAAGCTGGTTTTGGCAAAACGTAATAGAATATGTTGGATGTGAGAACGAAAAAAAAAAAAAAAAAACGTACAACCAGTAAATATAATAAGCGGAAACACAATGTAAGCTACGTCTCATGGTCAATGTTGCAGACAAATGTGGAAAATCATTCCTACCCTTCTCAAAGACGACCCTACGGAAGGAATATCAACACAAACGAAAGACCACAGTTGCTTGATGGACTAGGGAGGTTTCAAGTATCCACATCCTGTTTACTAAGGTTCTCGGTGAGCAAATAAGTGTTGCTTGCCATACACGCTACTTAGCCCATAATTATCATCATTACAAAATTACAAAATTACCATACGCTCATCACTTATCGGCGAATTTCCCCACATCAATATGAGCAAGGTTAGGTGAAGACATCCAAACATGCTCCTGCTTTCTGAGAAGCGGAAAAAACAAACAAACAAACGATTATGGGCATTTTAAGCCAACGATCCTCCCTTCACAACTAGCTCAAGTCTTAACTCCTCTTGAACGGGAGGTCTTCCACCATGTCATGCCGACATTCCACCAAACCCTGCCTCAGAGCTACAGCCAAGGTTAACGCATGGGGAAGACAAGACCATGAGTCTCTACATTCCACCTGTGGAGTGTATGGAATGGGAATTTTCACATAAACAACCTCCGTCTGCCTTGCCAAAGGTCCCTTTGATTTGGCACAAGCCCTCCGTCTCAACTCAGCAGGGTCTCTGCCGAAGGCATCCGTTCCAAGTTACGTCACCTAGCCTCTCCCGGGCCTTTTGTGTCCACTGACATTGATATTCAGTTCCTCGCCTTGTGGCGGCTAATTGAAAGTAACCCAACTGCTCTACCAAACACAGCCCACATTCCAGAGGGTACCTGGGATACCTCAGTACCAGTGAGGTTTCTCAAGAGTGTGAGGGTTACTGTTCAAAAAAAAAATGCCCTCCTATCTGACTCAGTTCAAATGCTAAGACCCAAGAGAACCTTCTAGCTCTTCCTGCCTTGGTGTGACCTGCCAGCAATGACAACAAGAGGCTCTGGATAGGATTCTTTGGGAACAGATACTGAGCAACGCTACTTCTCAGATCCTGTAGGTTACCCAGGGTCCAGCTGGTCCTCTGGCCAAACATGGACACCCGATACCTTGAAAAGTATCCCCTGGGTAAGAAGCTTCAGCAACAAGCCTTCTTCCTTTGACCAGCCATCAAAATACCACATCTGAATCCAATCAGGCATCTGGATTTCAGCCATCTCGAGAGCTTCTTATCCAAATACAGGTCACGGATGTCAACCGGCAGCTGTGATTCGGCACCCAACAGGAATGCATGGGGTCCCCTCTACGCTTCCACAAGGGGTCAGACAGGTGAGGTGGTGGCTTCCACTTGATTCATCCCATCCAGAAGTTTGAAATCCACTTTAAATGCACGACGCTGTAATGGTAGCCCCCCTGCCGCTTTCACGATGCTGATACGAACACATTTAAAAATGTGCAGAAAGAAAGTTCAGCTTTTTTCAGGTATGCCTTTATTGCCTCATGGCTTTCTGTAATAGAAAACCCATATGTGACTTGTAAAAACATACAAAATGGCTACCTTAACGGTATAGTATGAAAGTAGCAGCAGATATCCGATCCTGACTCAGCTACTGAGGGAATTCACGCACCGCCTCATTAAGAGATCTGCGGCCCAGGTCGCTTCCCCACTGCGCCGGATCCAGCGGAGGAGTTACACGTGACTTGAGAGACTCTGTCATCCCAGTTGCGTTCTGTTCCACGTTAATGTCCGTGATCCTCGACATCTGGCTGGAGACCCGGGGGACGGGAAGCTTTGCGGTTTTTAAGCACTCGGCTCCTGACATGAGGGAGGGCAGTACCCAGCCCAACCAGAGGGGGAGCTCCTGAGCAACCGGTGAAAACGCAAAGGCGACAGTTGTGCCAGGAGACAGACTGGTGGTGCCTGGCCATCATGGGCGTGGCCAGCCGGCAGCTGCACCTCCAGCTGTTTCGGGCCGAGCCTCGGGGGTTTAGAGACCAGACGATACAAAAGCTTTGGCACCGTGTGACAGCTGCTTGATGCCACTTAAGCCGACACCATGGCCTCCGTACAGGAAGGAGGCGCAAAGGGTGGGGAGGGAAGCAGGCACGCCTTGTCAGGATCTCGGGTCCGATTACACTCGTACTCCGGTCCGAAATGTCACAGCATAATGCCACCAGACGCCCGGCCGGGACCTGTGGAACCGTCGGCGATCCCGACTGTGAGCCTGTGTGGGACTGTGCTCCCTGTCGTACAGGCACAATAAAGTCCACGGAACAAGGAAAAATGTAAATCATAGAGGCCCCCTGCTTCCTGAAAGCGCTCCAGCGTATCCCCGGCGCACGGAGAGGAGACCAGCAAGAAGCTAGGCCCGCTTCGGAGTCGGGAAGCGGCCGCGTCGGTGGAACGGAGCCGCGGACACAGATGGTTCCAATCAAGGCGCTGGTGCTGCGAGAGCAAGAGGCTGCATTCTCAATTTAACTCTAGGGGTGGGGGGGCACAATGTTCCCGGGCTTGTACCGGGCTGCACGGCACTCGCACTCATGCACACATGCACTGAAAAGCTCTGCATAGTGCAGGGCTCCACAGCCTGCTGGGATGAATATACTGGGGGGAAAGTGACAGACATCGGTCTTCAGGTCCCACCAAGCTTTCGTCACGTGATCTTTCTTCGTGATGTGATGTTTAACATGAAAGACCGCGGACACAAAAGCTGTGTTACTCATATTTACTTTCATATTTACTCCACTTATTATAGAGTTAAACCTACTAAAATTTACCACATTCTCCACAATAAGAGAGATACTTGTGTGTCTGTGTGTGTGTGTGAGAGAGAGAGAGAGAGAGAGCGAGAGAGAGGGGGAGATCCTTAGTGAACAGAGACGGAACGAACCACAGCTAGAATCTGACCGCAAACGCTGCAGCCAATTGCTTTAGAAAACAAAAAAAAAACAAACAAGAATGTGCAACTTCAACAAAAGGACCAAAAACCTTGAAGTAAATACCTTAAAGAAATCACATCACCAGCCAAAAAAGCACAGCTGAAAACCAAACGCAGCTATAATGCATATATTATGGAATGCAACATCCAGCAAACATTTCTTGAGTAAGCCCCAAGAATGCCTTGTCGAGAAATGGACACTGGCACAGTCTAGAAAACATCAGAAAACATTTAGGAGAAGCCTTTGGAGCAGCGAACACCTTTTCTCGATGACTGGGAAGCCCTCCAAAGAGTTCCTGCTTCTACAAAAGGAGCGTTTTATGGCCAGCATGTCGCCTGTAAACCAACCTGCAAACAAAGGAGCCATTCTGTCCAGGGCTGCGGCGGTAACACGCTCAGCGACTTTGGAGCAGACCCTATCCCCCTATTATAATCACGTTTGACGGCTTCCATATGGCAATAATCACCTAATCAATCTGTCATGCCGGCCACTACCATTTTTTTTGGGGGGGGGGGGGGGGAACACCAAGTAAACACAGGTGGAATAAGTCATCAAGATATGTATACAAAAACAAAAACTTATTTTTTTTTCCCTGCTTGGTTCAGCAGGAAAAAAGGGAATGAAAATTAGCTATGAGGGAGACGAGGGGGGTTTTAAATTGGAAGAGCTCTTCGCTTTAGTGTACCAGGCAGAAGCTACAAAGTGTCCTTGTGTTTGCAAAGATTCATCCAATCCAGCAGGAGCATGCGACGGGAAGGCAGACTGCGGGGAAACGTAAAAAGCAGTGGTGCATTTTAATGAGCCTTATGCTAGTGGGAGGGAGGAGCCGGCCTCTCACGACACGGTGACACCCGGCCTACTCTCGTTCGCTATCTGGGCCCGAAGTCAGAACGATGGGTCTTCGGCACCGCCGTCGCACGCGTTAATGCCGGTTCTGGCTGCGGCGTCCGGTCTGCTCCTCTGAAGGCAAAGGAGGACTAGAGAGGAAGCCGATGAGAACCGTACAGTGAGACCCTTTAGCTTGTGTGGCAATTACACGTCGTTTACTGCCACCCCCCCCCTCACCCGATGGCTCTCCCCCAGGCAGAAGGCTGCCTCCGCTTGTTCGTCCGCCTCCAACCTGCAGATCCATAGCTTCCCCAGAGAGACAACCTTGTCCACAGCACTGGAGGTGTGTGTGTGTGGGGGGGGGGGGTTCTATTGCTTTTGGCTTTAAAACAACAGGCGCATTGAAGAGATGCACACAGCCGACTCAGATTAACAAAATAACTTGTGCAAAAATAGAAAGCACTAAAAAATCGAGTTTCCTTATTCACTTTGGCCGCTTTTTTCCCCCCCCCCCCCCCCCCCCTTTCCTCCCCAGGCCAGGTGCCCGGGAGGCCCCCCCCTTCGCACCTTCAAGTTGGGAAGGGGGGGACAGTCAGGGGAAACAGGGGGGGGGGGGGGGGGGTCAATCACATAAGTACC
>JAODKE010000088.1:1972466-1983352 GCA_026779605.1 Mormyrus hasselquistii
GGGGAGGGGGAGGGAGAGAGAGATGACAGGGAAGAGGTTCTCCTTAAAGGAGGCCCTTGATATCAGCCTCACACTCGGGGGGCTCTACGCTGTACAGGAGGCCATGAAAAATGTACCATTCAGAGAAGCTGGATATTAGTCCAGAAGAGATAAATCCCAGCCAGAGAGGAAGTTCATGAAGGTGACAGACTCTTCCAGAACCTCACTATCTATTCACATCCTCTGAAAACAGCCAGGGCTAAGATCCACAGGGAGGAGAGACCTTTTCACTCTTTGCTCTCTCGCAACGCGGGACATGTTTATTTCAGAAGTAACTGAAGACGCTTAACGTCCTCTCTCTAAGCACACAGGGATCATTCACCCGTCCGTCCGTCCTCGTCTCCCTCAGGGGAGTACCGGACACAGAGAAGCGTGACAAACCTCCATGATGTCACGCCTAAGAGGTGAGACGGCTTCACGTTCAACACGCTGAGCTCCTGCCCGGCGTTAAGGCCTGAGTCTGTCCACTGAACACCTGTGCCGGGGTCACAGGAGCTAGATTCCAGATGGATGTATAGATGGATGAATGATTGTAAAATACTGAAGGAAACTGCAGTCGTCACAGCGGCAAATAACTGTAACTAGGTCATGATTAGATGCTGCTAACCAGTTTCCCTGTGGTACCCTTCTCACAGGTTTTACGTGACTGTCTGTATCTCGGTCGCAGAATATGAGCCGAGATGAATCCAACGGCACCGTTTGAGTTCTCCTGCAGCACACACAGTTGGCTTTGTTTGGCCGGATGGGAACTAATTAACAATAATCTCGGGCTTTAACAATTGCCTCTAACTCCGACAAATGAGCTTTCCAGGAACATTCATAAATTCACCCTGTTAGGGGGGACCTAATTGGCTGGCTTCTCAGCCGTCCTCCGTTGCATGCACTGTGTTAAGGTAAGGACCCGCCTCCCATCAGGACCGATTATCCAATGAGAGAACACTCACAGCCCTCGGGGCATCCTGCCAGCCATAAGCCGGGCCCAGCGAGCGATAAAAGGGCTGCAGCACAGCGGAAATGCTGCAGTAATTTTTTAAGGTAAGGGGCATAAGAGGAGCTATAACCAATGTGGCCAACTAATGACATGTTGTGACTCGGTGATTAACAGAGGAGGGGGCCAATCAGTTTTCAGTTGGAGCCCGATGCTCCTTTGGTCCCGCCCCTTGGGCAGCAGGAAATTAAGTGCGAGGATGTTGCTCTGAAAGAAAGCGTGATGACGTGGGGATGAATCGGCTGGGTCGCTCCTGCCGGGGGAGGCCCCCTGTCTCGCTCTGACAGCTGTTTGTTCAGAAGCGTGCACCGTTAAATGACAGCCTTTGTGCCCCGCCATTAAAGGGCATTAGCGGCTCTTTCCTCCACAGCGGTCGTGTGTCGGCCCCCCCGGCCCCCTCCGCCCCCATCTGATTCGGAAAGCGACCCTCCGCCCGCCGTGCCCCTAATCCTCAACCCCCCCCCCCCTCCAGGGAGGGGGCAGATCTGAGCGTGACACCAGCACCTGCAAGCTCTTGCCATTCAGCTGCCTGCCACAGAGCCAGCTGCCATGATGCCTGCATGCCGCAACCCTAATGCGACTCAGTAGTGGATTAGGGATTTATAGAAGGTTATTGGTTCAAATCCCATTTTTTCACCACTAGGTCCCTGACCAAGGCCCAGAATTGCTTAAAGAACTGGCTGCACACTGCTTTCCCAAAGATGTACATCTCTTTGTATAATAGTAGGAGCTTCATAAATTACATTTCTTTTTTGCCTCCACAAGCACATTTGGACCTGATCACTGCTGGGATATTCTCCCCAAGGACAAGGCCAAGGAAACCCCCCCCCCTCTTCACACCCACCCTCCTAACGTTTGGCTTCCCTGGGGGGCATTGCATACCCGCTCTTGGTCCACCGTGCGTGGGGTACAGCACCCGCACACTTACGGTACACAAACCCCCAGCTGCCCTCAGCTGTAAATCCTCACTTCCTGCCCCCAACAAGGAGGTCTGTGTGCTCCTGGGGCCCCTGTGTGCAGCTGGGCCACTGCGCTCGCTCACGGGGAACAAACTGCTCACTGAAGGGGCCACAGCATTCACACTGAAGGTGCGTGCTGCTGCCGGGGGGGGGTGGTCTGCCCGTGTGACTGCCGTATGTCCAAAGGGGGAGTCTGTAACGCTTCGCCTTGGCCTCTCCTGTGGTGCAATTGGCCGGCGGGTGCTACGTTTACGGCAGGACCTATGCTGGGGTTGTGAGCTTGAATCTGACCTGGAGCAACGTACCTAACATACTATCACCATAGCAGAACAAGGCTGGCATTGTGCTAACAACATGAAGGTTGTGGGTTCAAATCCCATAGCGCAAGCGTACATTGTAACCCTTCCTTCCATTGTAAGATGCCTCGAATAAAATCATCAGAGGGGTGAATGATTTTAGCTGGGGGGGAGGGGGGGTTGAGCTCCACAGCAGAGCAAGATGTCAGCGAACTGGAGTCAATCGGTGGCTCTTTACCAGACCTTGCGTCCCGTTTATTAGTGTCGCCTCCGACAGACAGGACATCCTGCATTTCACAAAGCGTCAATAAATGTCGGTCTTTCACGCTTTCGGAAAAGTGAGCCACAAAATACAATTTTCCATGTCCTTTCTTGCACATTACGGTCCGAAAAATGCAACCTCGACGCTCAAAAACTTTGAAAGGAAAAAAATATGCTAAACTCTGTTTTTCTGCAGCGTAAACATGACGTGAGTCGGGCTACTGAGGGATCTGGACCGTTTCTGGAAAGATTCCAGGGGTCCGAAAAGATCTGGTGTATAATTAGATTGGTTTGGCTTCGGCGAGCAGTATGATACACATTCACAGTCCCACAGTCTCCACCCGCTCTCGCTCCACCCGCTCTCGCTCCACCCGCTCTCCCTCCACCCCGCTCTCCCAGAACCCGCTCTCGCTCCACCCGCTCTCGCTCCACCCGCTCTCCCAGAACCCGCTCTCGCTCCACCCCGCTCTCGCTCCACCCGCTCTCCCTCCACCCGCTCTCCCAGAACCCATTTGCTTTCCATGTTCCTGAACAGATTTACCTCAGCCTGCCTGCACTTTCAGCACCCCCAGCACGGCCAAACGGAACGGTCACTGCAAACGCCAGCCTGTTGATATCACGGACCCACCAAGAGACTAATAATATCACTCCAGTCCCCCCCCCCCCACACACACACACACACACACACACTGCAAAAGCTAAATAACCCCCCCATGTATCAGAAAGTCCAAACAAAAATCCATTAGTGGTGGCACCCCCCCACCCCCGCCGTTTAGACAGATGTCCAGCAGTGTTCGGGTAGATTAAGCTGTTTAATCATTGACTTTTGTGGGAGAAGGACCAACAGTCCCAATCCATTTGGATCCAGAGGAAGATACACATTAGGAAAACTAAACAAGCATTTTCAATTAGGCCTATCCGGCTTCAGTTTGTGTGTGTTATACACGCAGGACGCGCACGGATCTCTCTTTTGCGTTTTCTCACATATCAGCAGCGCTGATCTGTCCAGAGGCTGTCGCTGCTCGTCGTGCGAAAACCCTAATGAATCTGGTTTTGAGAGGGAAATTACAAGCCGGCGGGTCCCCGAAGGCCCAGTTTACACACGTCCAAGCCCGGAACCACAGCTGCGCAGCGACGCTTCATTCTGAAAATATTCCTCAGCAGAAAAAAAAACAGGAGGGGAAAAAGAAGAAAAACCAAATGTGGGGAAAAGAAAGAGACTATGAAAAAGAAATCGGAGCCAATTAATGCGAGGTACAGCCTCATTTGGGACAACGTCCGGAAGCCTGTAGCTTGTTGACCGCGAACCGGTACCGTCCCTTGATGAGAAACAGGCCTTTGCCCAACAGAGGCAAATGATGCTCCCGCTTGGGTGGAACCGAGACGGTTCTGGTGAACCGGCCCGGCGTTCGCAGCTGAACAAAAGCAGGCAGGCGAACGGCAGCATATGAGGCGCACCAGGCGACGCATTTATTTTTGTTGTGCCTTTTTTGCTTTTTTCTAACCAGCAGCATTTCCTGTGGCGCCCTTAACACGGAGAGATACTCAGGCCCGCGGCACTAAACAGAACTGATGAAGTAGTATTAGGTCTCTAGCCGGCCTGCCCCAAAACATTCCTGCGGTGCCGAGAGTGAGGATGATCCACAGAAGAAGCCCGAGCAGGCGTGTATATCTAGACACACTTTCTCCTGCAGCCTTGCAGAGTACCGCTGATATGCTAGACCACTCAAAAAGCTTGTTTATAACACACATACTATCAGGCTAAGCCCAACCGAGAGCCTAAGTTTGCTCTTAGCGCTAGTTGAACGGAGTCTGGAGTACGTCACCCGTTTAAACTTCAAGTGGACATTGTCGTTTTTAAACGGTTGCAGTCATGGATGGTAAATTAATGATGTTACAGACTGAAACAGGCGGCCTGCATTTTCACCGGTGACCTTTTTCCTTCGCTTTTTCTGATTTGAATATAGACTATAGGGTTGACTAAAACCCAGACCCTTACGCACATAGATGCACATGATATACAAAAGAAAATTAACCATAAACCAGAAATGAGAACTCATAAGGAGAATCAAAATGGTGGATCACCAGTTATAAGACCACAGCTGAAATTGTGATCGATGACATATACAGGCTTAGATAACTGGTACGGTTCATTTATACCACTGTCCAGTTCAGAAAACCACATTATCAACTCATTCAGCATAAAGCTAAAGCTTTCTTATATCTATAAAGGTAGCATTACAGTCTCCTATCGACCAGTGGGAAGCTAAACTCCAGTTTAACTTTAGAGCATAGGTTCCAGCGACTGCAGCATTTAAGGCTGACAAGCCGGCAAACAGAAGCACTTCAGTGACCCGGGGTGAACGTGTAGAGTCTGACTCAGACTGGGGGGGGGCTCGCTTGTCTGAAAATAAACCTTCTTCACCACAGAAAGGCGCCAAGGGGACAAGATCCATATCTTTGTCATGTTACCGAGTGACTAAACCATGGGGAGGATACCGATGAATCTAATTGGTTAAGATGGATGTGAGGCCGTCTCTCATTGGGCAGCGTAGCAGTGTTTGAGGTGCCAATATCTCAAACTAAGGGAGGCAAAATCATTTATATGGTAGGGTATCAGCACGCCACGATTTAACATTTCAAACGCTCTTCTCCACAAACTCAAACTCGCGAATCTATTCTCACATAAGGACTCCGGCGGGATTAAGTAAACTACATGTGTTTCGGCTGCGAGAGGAAAAACTGTAAAAATGTGCAGAGAACATGCAAACTGCACATAAACACGGTGCAGAATCCTGACCCACAAAGCACCAGGCGCCCCTTCCCCTCGCTTTTCTCTAATTAGATTCAAACAAAATGAAAAGCTCATGACGGCAAGGTCTCCCGTAATTCGTAACTTGGAAGACGCCCGTGACTCTGCAATAAACTCATAAACAGAAAAGCTATATGCTAATTGGCTGTAATACTTTAATATGCCTTTTATTTAGGCCCAGGGACTGTATAAGAGCACGTGTGCCCGTGACATACTGGTACCAGCGGGGGGGGGGGCGTCACTGAGGCAGTGGTGAGAGACGCTCCCAGACGTCGACAAACGAGGCCAAGACCGGAAGCTAAGCTCGGCCATCTGAAAGCGGCATCAAACAAACCGGGAGTGTGGTGCTTTTGGACGAGCTTAATGGGGCTCCTCAGAAGGGCAAACAGAAACCACAGAACCTGTGGGGGGCGGGGGAATGGTTCACGGTGACCTAAGTGGCCGGGCCCCGAGGACCGTGTCCGTCTCTAAAACACCAAAGGCTTGTCTGCGGCATGGCCTCGCTTAGAAAACAGACCCCGCACTGTGTGGAGTCATGGAATGGGGGGGCTGGAGGGGGACATGCAGACAAAGGGGGCAGGAATGCCTCGGAGCAGTCGGATCAGTGTGACGAGGGGCAAAACCGGACACACGGGGTAAAAATGAGACCATTGTTGGGCCACGTGAACCAGCAGCAAACGTCGACTCGGCCAAGATTTTGGGAAAACATGGCATGTAAATCACAGAAACACACACATATACATCACACATATACATCACACATATACGACGTGTACAATAGCTGTGCAAAATGCAGCAGAGTCCTCAGGGACTCCAGTCAAAGTCCATAAGGTTTATTTCACGCTGGCTGAGTTTTGTGGATTGTACGTTCTGTGTGTACTGACAGCCATGGAGAAAATAACAGCTGAATCACTGTCCACTTGTGACATTCTCAGCAACACGCTTATTACTTGTATAAGGTGCACGTGGACAGGTAAAGGTTATTTAAAAGAACAACACCAACAGAAGAGAGAAACACATAAGGAGGGAGGTCCGGAGCAATTTGCCTCCGTCCATTACCAGGTCACAGCAATGGATTGGATTCTCCAGCAGGAGGGCTAATAGAAAGCATATTATAATGCCCCCCCCAATCCAAATAGCTTCTGAATACTCAGGGACCTAATGCCCCCCCCCCCCACCTGCTGTTCAGGTGGTGTTTGCCTTGTTTCTACCAACACTGTGTGGGATCTGATGCCGGGCTTTTTCCCCAGTCTGGAACTGGTTCCGTGTGGATATGGCCCTAGGACTGAAAGAATGGCTCCAGCACAGCACCACAGAAAAGAATCCGGCACCGTAACGTCAGCGAAAGTGGGACGGGCTATAGTGTCCAAACCTTCCGTATACCCGAAAAATACAATCCATAACCGACTACTGTAATATCACCGGGGATGGCCGAGAAACAACTAGCCAGCTTATTAGCGGAATAACGTTACAAGTTTTCTTAAGTTTTCTTATGCTGTGAAAAATGAAAGATCGATCTGCTTTCCAGATTTAATAATAAAGTATAAATATGTCGCAGGTCGAATAAATAAAATTTTGGTGTGTGCGGCGAAGAGATCATGGGGCGTACAGCAAAGTTTTTAGCAGATGCTTTTATTGCGCGAACCTCAAACGGTCGGCGGGAAAACAGCGAGTGAGAATAAGCACTGACAGGGGAGCCTTTGCGTTGACAAAAGGGGATACAGGCGATTGAGACAGAGTGCGACGGGTCATACCCTGAAAACAGTGAGCCTTAAACGCTAAGGGAAGTTCAGAATTCATATGAATCTTTACTTTACTCTCATTTCTGCTTGCGTTCATTTTTGAAACACGGGCAGGTTCTCAAAAGGCAGCAAGTGAGAACCGGACCAAACAAGGTCACTGGCAAAATCAGACAGGGCCTCCCATCAACCATCACCATCAACCAGAGGTAAAACCCCAGATATTCTGAGCCAGACTGATTCCCTTGGCTTAGTGAAACACAGGTTCAAGTGATTCATATCCCACATCCAACGGTTAACACTAGATTGCACTGGATTGGCTTCATAGGAAACCGGAGACAAAGGTCTACAGGCTGGCAGGAGGTCTGAACTCTACATTTCCCCTCTCGTTCATCATTCCTGTCACCATATACTTGGAACCAAACCAAAACCGAAGATGATCTGGGAAAGACTTTGGCAGGTGTGAGCAGGTGACCTGATGTCAAGATCGCCGAATTTGCCATCGATAGCGTGAAGAAACATGGCTGCCAGTATATCATCACATTCCTTCCCTCGCAGAAGCTGAAGGACAGATCCAAAGGCGACTGAATAAGGACAACAAATCACGAAATAACACTTTAAACATTTAACCTCTCGTTATTAATCCAGGTCTGACAGGTGCAGGTAGATAAGGCCTCCATTATCTTTCGAATGGCTCCGCCCCCTCCGTTTTGGAAAAAAAAACACACACACAGTCACTCTAGCAAGTTTTGCCCGACCGTAACCCAGATATACTTAGATCCTGCATCATGCACCCCAAGCGTGCCTCAAAAAGACCCCCTTTTATTTTGGAGCGGTGTGTCATAGTAACACGCTATGATTAACTCTTTAAGGTCACGCCCATCATTTAGGGGACGCCAGTGGCCCCCTTTTAGGGCACTTGCGGCTGGTTAACGACGGAGCCCAGCGGGAGCAGGCTGGCGGTGGCGTGGGCGCTCCCAGACCACGGACCTCTGAATCACGAGACGACCTTTGAAAAGACGACCACAGCTGAATTCTGGGCCAGATTCTGATTGGCAGCTATCCAAAACAGACCCCTACCAACCGCAAAAACACACACGTGATGCGGGAGGCGGAGTCTACTGGATATAAACAAGTTCCCCTTTTCCGGGCACATGCTACTAGCCTTTTGTAGAGAAGATAATCCTCTCGATCTTACATTGACACTGTATCACTTTATTGTTGCCCTCATTAAGGGGAGAGTCAGCATTAACACGAGCGCCGATAACCACCTGTCAGCCGGCGGGGGGAGGAACAGCTTTCAGTCCCTCGGGGCCAACAGAAAAGCTCAATGACAGGAGATACACCCCCCCCCCCCCCAGGCCAGCTGTGAACAAACCCACCCTGTTTATTTTTTAATCAGCGTGTCGTATCACTCTAAGCTGAGCCCTTGGGTCGCTGGTAATGTGCAATGGGGGATCCCGGGTGATGCCTGGGTGCCCATCTGACCAGTACCATCCGCCCGTAAGCCCGGCTGCTGTCCACCAGGACATTCCTGGAGTCCTCCATGTTATGACCCTCGACAGCTGCAGAGTGTATGCTGAGCAGCCTTTACTACTATGGGGTGGGAATCTGTTGTGGGAACCGCGCTTGGGCCAAACTGTAGCAACAAGACGAGGGAATGACGAACTCGACCTCCTAAATCCGACTGGAAAAGAAAAAAAAACTCAGGCCTTTAACGGCACAAGCTGTGCACCCCCCATATTTAACATCCCCCTCCCCCCCCGCACCGATGCACATCTGTAAAATGAGTTTCAGGGGGGGAAAATAACAGATGGGAAACAATTTAAAAACTGTAATCAGCATTTTCACTGTTTAACAAAAATGTGGACCATTGATGGCTATCCTAAGGCAGGCCTGCACTTCCTGCCCTGGCTGCAGGGACACGGCTAGTCAGGCTGGCTCACGATGGTATAGTCGAGGTGTAATTTCCACCTTGGTGAGAGATTTTGTTTCATAGGCGGCAGAAAGCCAGGCGAGTAGCACCTGCCTGTTACTGACGTCATCTTGTCCCCAAACCCAGCCCCTGCTCTTTGTGCTGACCTTTAATTAACACCGTGGACATGCCCAGGGGTATTTCCCCAGCCCTCGTCCGTGAGCCGTCATGGACCGTCACCTGACCCCATCCCGGGCGAGCCCAGCTCTCTGGCTGGCCTGCTCTACCTCTCTGGGCCTCCAGCATGTGTCCGGAGTGTTCGTTTTTGAGGCAGGAAAGCCTGATGTTTATACAGGATCAGCCACCCCTGGGAAAACCAATCAAAAGCTGATCCTCAGAACACATGTTCACTCAAAGTCGTCTCGACCAATCAGAGGGCAGCAGATGTGTCAGCCAATGGGTCATTTGACATTAAACCATGCCCAAGGCTGAGAAATATAAGGTCATTTAGACTTTTAATTAGACTTGAGTTCAGCCGACTCTACGTTCACATCCACATTTCCTGGCTTCTTTTTGTTCAGAAAGAAGCTGGAAAATAAATCTTAAATAAACGTGAAGTTTCTCCAAGCGGCGAATGCTCGGGTGCAGTTTGTATATGAATTCAGTCTGTAAACATTGCAGGAAAATCACTTCCAGGACGGGAAAATCGTACGGCTTTTATGGGAGGGCGACACAGGAGGGGGTCAGGTGGCTGACAGAAAATCGGAGCGCCTTATTTGGTGAAGAGCGGCAAAAGCCGCCTTGGCTGAACACCGGGGACTGAGCACGAGGCACAGCAGCGGAAATACGGGATAAACAACAAGACGGGGTGGAAACGTGAAATGGCGTCACAGGTAACTCGGAGAATCGTCAGCTTGCCAATTCGAGACCATCCATCCATCCATGCATCTATCTTGTAACCTTTTATCCTTGTCGGGGGGGCGGGGGGGGGGGCAATCCCAACCAGCAAAGAAAACAAAACTGGAATGCAGCCTGGGCAGGATACCCATCTACTGCTGGGGTCAAAGATGCACAGTCATTCATCTAATGGTCGCTGAATCCACACACAGCAGGTTACACTGTGACATGGAAATACATGTGGAGGGAGGAAGGGAGGAGCAGATGAGGACAGAGGAATCCAAGCTTGAGCTTCATAATTACCAGTAACGAGGAAAACCAGGTGTGCAGGGTACTGATCAGGAGAAGGCAGCGGACTGGCTGTGGGCTCTAAGCTCACGTCCGCTTAGATCAGAACCTGTTTCAGCTGGCAAGGACACCGGGTGTCTCTTGGGTAACGGTGACATCGCGAGACGACGATTCACGTGCACCGGTGCGCAGCGGCCTGATGGAGAACCGGTTTGGCCGAGTAATTATGCCAGGCGGTGGCGGTGAGGGAGGCATGACTGCTGAAGATAACTCAAACTGACCACAAGCCCCTCCTTCGCTGATGCCATACCGTAGATAACCCCGCCCACCACTATTTCACTGAAACCACACCCTTTCATTTGCATACTGCACATTCATCATAAGTGCTCAGTAACTGCGGAAGTTCGGGGATCTACCGGGAGCTGGGTGGGGGCAAAAACATGGACTGTCTGTCGGTCCCCGAGGACCGAATTGGGAAACACTGCTGCAAATTGCAGTATCAGAGCCCAAAGTAAGGATCAGCTTGCAAGAATGTTACTGTATCCAGCATGAGACAAACTACGTTTTTTAAGAAGATCCTACTCTGGTAAACATCACTGGCAGAGGCTTCATTTCCAGGCCTGCATTTTACCTGGGTGGGGGGGAGGATGGTGCTGTCTGCTAACACCGCCCCCCCCCCCCCATCCACCCCC